>CM063509.1:90031862-90034362 GCA_032207245.1 Pardosa pseudoannulata | reverse complement strand
TCCCCAGTTTGTCTTACAATTTAATCAGAGGTTATGCCAATGACATATTTATTAGTTCAATATCAGATTTTTTTTTGTTAAGAAAAACAAATTAAATCAATTAAAGTCAGTCCCATTCTTTGTTAAAAGTACTCATTTTCTTCACGTAAAGTTACTATTACTACTGACCTTAAATAATCTTGTACTTATTAAATTAACCTGGAAAACGCTAATAACCTAAGTAATTTAATTTCTTCTAAATAAATAAGGACAAACGGGCTGTCAAATAATAAAATTTATTCATTCAAATTAGTAAAAAAAAAAAAAATTGAGACTAGTGACAGCAGAAATTAAGAATTTTTGAAAACTGTGATGGGCAGGTAAGGTAAGGTACAGCTTAATGTATCTGGAAGAAATGTCCCTAGGATGTGACGCTCTCCTGATGTTACGCAAAACAGCTTTGGATGATGCGAACGTTATAATAAACTAGCAAGTGTGTCGTGCTTCGCAACGATGATCTTAATATATAACTTTTAAACAATGATTTTTTTCCGTGTACAATTCTATAATTCCGTCACAGCTCAGTTCGAGTCATTGGCATATTTATATGTTTCTATTATAAGCGTATTATAACAATATTCCATTAAGGCTTTAACACGTTCGCTGCCACCGACGCATTGGCGCGTCAAAGCGGTACCTCCTGGTATGCCGACGACGCACTAACGTGGCGACGGACTTTCATAAGTTGTATGATCTTTTGTAATGCGGCTTCTGAGGATGCTTATATCATTTTTAGTGGCAGCGAAAGTGTTAAAGGTGGTGTGGCAACTGGACCATATGAGCCGAGCCCGCCAATCCAGAGGTTTCTGTCAGTAAGTACAAAAATGACAACTAGCGAAAAATAAACACATAAAAGAGCAAAGAGATGGGTGGATTCGTGCGTTCTTAGCACAAAAACTAGATAGTAAAGAGTTTAGGGAGAGAAAAAGATAAAATATCTTTGCGGCCAGTGACATCCGTACAAAAAAACTAAAAATATTGAATTAAAATGATCAAAGTCGAAAAAAATTGAACAATATTCAGTTATATAATCAAATTTGTGACTTATATTAAATTTGTGTGTTATGAACTCACGAATCAACCCTTCTATCTCTTTGCTCTTTTATGTGTTTATTTTTCGCTCGTTGTCATTTTTGTGCTTACTGATAGAAGCCTCTGGATTAACGGGCTTGGCCCATAGAGTCCAGTTGCATCACCACCTTTGATGCCTTTGATATTACATTTGCTCAAACTTTTTTATTGTAAAATATAAGTTTAACCCTAAATTACATTACTGTATTACTACTGTACGTTGATTAGGAAAGTTTATAGATCTTGCCATATTACGTGGTAGAAAAGGAAGCAGAGGTTTTGACAGCAACAGTACTAAATTTGTTGGTATTAATAAATGTTGTCCAAAATTAGGGAAATTCATGACAAACAACATGGTTTTGTATGAAGCATAAGCACACATTCATAGTGACAACCATCTGAATATAAAGATAACTATATAAAATGATAGGTTTTTATTTGCCGATAAGAGTCACTGAAATTTGTACTTTTTGTTGTTAGAATATTGTTGATAAACATTTCATTGTGACGTAAAAATTGACCAAGAATTAAATTAAAAATAATTCTTACATAAAAATGCTATAATTTGCTTTACAGAGAAATGAAAGTTAATCATTTTATATCTAAATTTCCAGGTCAAATCGAATTGATACTACGCAGAGCATGTTTAAATAATATAAAATAAATGAATAATTGAGATATTTAAAGCAGTGTTTCTCAACCTTTTAGTATTCACGGCCCAATTTTCAATCATAATTTTCATCGCGCCCCCCTCCCCACCGCGTACAATAAAATGTATACAATAATAATGTATTTTGAGCATTATGACGCTAAACCTGCACTACAACCTTAATTTTAAACTTTGCAAATTACCAAGAATACGGAAATTTATTGACATTTTGCAACACTGATACTCAGCATTGAAAAAACAATAATCCTATGCCTTTTTATTGCTCTTGCGTCCCGCCATGTCGGGCATTCTCACGGTTTCGCGAGAAGTTTCGATTTGTCTGGTCAGCTTAAAAGTTAAGTTAGGAGCGTGCACAGATGTGAACAAATGTTTTCTCATAGGGAGAAGGAGAAAGTTCTATGACACCAATTTCAATTCCAGACAATCTCATTCGAGTCGATCCTTCTTATCGCTTCTTAATGTGTATGTTATATATATTTTCGTGTAATTGCAATTCACGGTATTAAATATTCACGGCAGCAGACTTTTGCAGAATCATGGATAAATTTTTAAGCGGGCGTAAGCGAGCATTAGACGATAGACAAGCACCAACAAGTACACAGACGAGCGTGGTTCCGAAAATAAAATCAAGACAATATTCTCAAGAATACTTAAATTTTGGGTTCACTAGTACTGAAGTAAATGAAGAAGAAAGGCCCCTGTGTATCATTTGCTCAAAAA
>CM063509.1:90024362-90026862 GCA_032207245.1 Pardosa pseudoannulata | reverse complement strand
CAAAATATTTTTAAAATTATCTTTCATACTTTTTATATGGATATTATTTTTTAGGTACGTAGCGAAGACGAATTCAAGGAAAATATTATTTGGGGGAGGGGGTGCAGGGATAAATTTAGGGGTGGTAGCTCCACTTTTAGTATTCTTGATATGTTCCCGGTTAGCCGAATGAGCCGGACAGCCTCTAAAATTCGGAGAGTGGCCACCTCCACAGTTAGTGTAGTTACATTGTTCAGGGGTTTTTGTACATATATTTGAGAGAGGATTTTCACCACATTTCAAACACTTGGGGGTCAATTGGCAGTTTAGGGAAGAGTGGACAAATTGTTGGCGCCTGTAGCACTGAGCTACTCCCTTCTCCTTGCAAGCTTCAAATTTGACAGTCAAGTAATTAATGGCTCATATGGATGTTTTCAACTGCTGGTGATTTTAACCGTTGAATGGATTTACCGTTAATTTAATTTCCGTTAGATTCATTTGCACTGTTTTTCCTCCAGCAATGTAGTATGTCTGGGAAAATTAATATGTGTGTTTTCTTTGATTTGGAGCAAAAAGGTAAGAAAGAAGTTATTAATTGGTGTGTAAATTAGTTTTTGGTATGTTTGTAAGAAATTTTGTTTGTATAGCACGTAATTTCTCCTCCATATTCACTACAGCTATTTTTTCGTTTATCACCCATGTTGAAATTCGTTTCTCAGCGAGTAGATTACCTAGCGAATTTTTTAATAGCAATGCTACCGAAATATTTCTCACTAGGTATTGGGAAATGTCCCGTACTTTCGGTTTCGTCTATCAACGGAATTCTTATTCGTAAACAAAATAACATCAATACACACTTGAAAGATTCCGTATTATAACCGATCACTTAAAGGAATTCTGATACGAATAACTTCAATAAATAATACGCCAAAATAAAAACATATCTTTTGTCATTGCGTACTTCATCTAAATTCTTTATTCTAAACATTTTCCCTCGCAATGTTACACTGTTGCCACTACTCCTATCCTTTTTGGAAAAGAAAAAAAATATCTAAAACCATGGAGGTTACACTAGGGCTCTTTCCCAAATTTACTCGCTTTATAACAACTGGAACCATGCAGGCATAACTAAATTACCACTAAATATCATTTTATACCATATAATATTTAAATTAAGTATTTAAGCTGTATAGAATATTTAATTCCAGTTCCAAGCGTGGTGATACAGGGAAATAATACTTATCTGTCCTATCTAATGCGTAGGTCTACAACAGTCTTCATCCCTGTTCTATCTATTGAACTCCGTATATACCAATAATGTATTCCTTAGGCATTTATTCAATTGTATAAAATCATTTAATCATGATATGTTCTGTGGACACCAGATATTAAAAATTTTAGAAAAACATCGCTGACAGACATAGGACGCATAAAATACTTGTCGTATATATTGATATATTAAGGGTGACTGCTTAGTTTTTATTTACATTCTACGAAATGTTTATTATTATTAGGTACACTTTTCCAAAAATGTACTGTAAATATTTTATACATTTCAAGACATATTATTTAATATAAGTCCAAGGATTTTACATAAAAAAGAAATGAATCTAAAAAATAATTACTGACACAGTCTTATAATTATATAAAATACTAAAATATATTTGCATATATCTTCTAAAATTCTGTACTTACAAAAGTATTTTAGATAGTTTTAAGGGAACTAACTGTAACACAGCTCTAAAACTTCCAACTTTCTATCTGTATAAGAATTAAAAAAAAACTTGTAGATAAACATGTAAGAGGCATTCTTGGTAAACATAAAAAAAGAAGAGATTTATGCACATGTGTTACTAAATCTATCTTGCTTTAAGTTTGACAATTGCTTTAAACAGTAGGTTCAAGTCTTGTTAGCACCCCTGTAACAAAATAGTAGACTGTAGCGACCCAAATTCAATAAATTTTTAAAACCTTCCAGCCACTTAATTTTGTTTCAACATATCTTTATTATATTATGTTTGTTTTATGACTGCATGTTTCATTCTAGTTAAACTCCATAACTTTTGGTTATGGAGCCCGAAACACTCCACTGCGACCAATATATTGAGAAGAGCGAACCTTGTAATAATATAATAATATGGATTTATACAACATTCTTCCATAACTTTGATGTGACTGAATGCACCATCATGAAAACATCACTTCATCCAGAATGCTCAGTGTAAATAGGCATAGAATGTGTTAAGAATGGTTTGACTAGAGACCGAATTCGCTTGAACTTAAATTGAAGTAAATAGTTACTTACCCTTGACTCTCTCAACTTAATTCCACAACTGAAGTTGCATCACACAAATAACAAAAGCTGGGAAATTTTACAAACAACGAACTTTAATGGTTTAATTAAGAACTTAGAATGGAGGTTTGGTGAGAATTATTGCCCGCCTCATATTAAGCACGGACGCGACACAGAAAACCAATGATTCAAATCAAAATGTAAAGGTAAAATCGACAGAAGCTGCAT
>CM063509.1:90011762-90024262 GCA_032207245.1 Pardosa pseudoannulata | reverse complement strand
CGGAAATCTAGGAACTAATACAGCGGTTCCTCGCCACTTCGCGCTTCATGTTTTGCGGCTTCAGAGGTTCGCGGGTTTTCACAAAATATTCCTCAAAAAATAAATATGAAAAAATACAACCATGTCGGCAGATACATTGTGAAAAGTAGCATTGTTTTATGTAGATAGAATGATCCCTGGATGTCAAATAAAGAGTGTTGTAATGTACATACAACCTATACACCAGTGTTCGTTACAAGGGGGAAACACAGAATGAATATAATACTTTATGTTGAGATTCAGAATTTATTCTATACATTTATTTACAAATAGATACTTGGTTAACATAATCATCAATCATTTATATCTTCTATTTACATTATAATTATCCCACAATTCTTTATAAGGAATTGATATTATTAACAGAGGCCTAAGTCAAAGGACTGTAAATATTATTTATAAATTACTTCCATTTGTCACAGGGGAGCAGGCAGGTGCTTTCCTCACGGGCATACTTGACGAGTTGGTGATGGTGAGCGGGGCGGTGTCGGTCCGGGCGCACGGGACGAGCTGGTGCTAGTGGATCCTTGTTCCACTTCTCTCGACTGCCCACTTCCAACTCAGCTCTCACTCCGTTTCCAAAAAAGCTCACTTAGGTCCCAACGCCCCTTCTTTTCTTCTCATGCAATCCCTTCTCTTTGGGAAATTTTACCACATCAAATGCTCCTCGGGAATGCAGGTGGGCTCATTAAAGTAGCCCCTTTTTGTTCAAGCTGACATTACTTTTTAGCCCCTGCTCCCATAATTCACGCTTACAGTTCTGTGCGATCTTGACCGTTATGCTGCCATTCCGTGAAGTATCCTCTCTGCAGAGGTCCCTAAACTTGACGTAAATAATTGGGGTCTTAAATTCGTCAAGGAAAATCCTCCCACGGCTATGCATGCACGTGCAACTCACCGTGAGAAAGTACCTCGGTACAAAGAGATTGGTTGATTCAGAGTACATACCACGGGCTCTTAAGATGACAAAGTCTGCAATTGAGGAAGAAAATGCAGAGGAAGTCGAAGAGCAAACTGAAAAGCTTGGCCTTACCCTGGAGAATCTGTAACAATTGTGCAACATGGCAAGAATCTTCACAAGACATTGACGACAATATGGTTCGAGCTGTCGAGTTCAGCAATCGCGTTGACGGGATTATGCCCTTGTACAGGGGAATTTTGAAGGAAAAGGAAAAACAAAGACAACAACTACCCAACATCATGTTTCTCTCCAACGTAAAGTCCTCTGGTTCTACCGTCAGCGCCTCCAGCAGAAAAGTCTCCGAGTGAGCCTAAAAGTTCTACGAGTCAAGTGAGAGCCTTCGCCACCAACACAAGACTCTTCGCCTCTCTCAGAAATCAATGATGATTAATGTTTATTACTCTATCAGATTTTTTAATTAACCCTATTAATTAGCACAGACACGTTTAAGTAAATACTTGTACTGTTGTAATTTTTGTCTTAAATGTGTAAAGTATAAATACTGTTTACATATTTCAAAACATTCATTTACCCGATTACACGAAAACTCGAAGGGGCAAATCCTACTTCGCAGTTTTTCAGATTTCGCAGAAGGTTCTGGTCCCGAGAAACGAGGGATTACTGTAGCTCTATATCAACGGTGTACATTTAAATAATTATCCATATTAAAAATACTGTTGCTGATTTAAGTCATTTGTATTGTTTTCATTTCTTGATGGAATTGCATTTTGCATGAATCATCTTTTCATTCTTGCATATGTTAAATCTAAAACTATGAAAACAATGAATGTCCAAGTTTAAGTACACAAAAAATGTCTGAAGAATATTGTAAATGCACCCACTTTCTGGTGCTCTAAGTTAGCATGGGACGTGCCCGCCTACTGTACTGGGGCAGGTATATTCGTCCACTGTCGCTGGGTTGCATGTAATTAAAAGAATTCCTCCGAAAGTTTGGACGGAAAAAACAAACTTATTTATTGACAAAACAAAAATTGACGAAAAATTGAAGTGTAAAACAACATAAACATATTTCTGAGTCTCAGAGCCTGCCAACAATCGGAACTGCATGACCGAGCTTACATGTCCGCGGAGAAAAAGAAGGAATCCAGTTCTCGAATCCAACTAATCTATTCCGAGATCTTCTCTCTCTTCCTTGGGGGGGGGGGGAGGGTTGCCTGGAAACTTGAGCCCTTCCGACAAGAGCACATCCTCTTTTACCGAGGTTTTGCAAAAACAAAAAGAAACGTCTCCGAAAAACCTTATCAGCCCTCCTTTGCTGGCCGGCTTCTTAGGCCGATATCATGAAGGGCACACATGAGTCGTGGACGCAAATTCCTTACAAATGCAATTCAGTTTTACAGAATAAAAAAAATTAAATAGATAAATTCTCAACGTATAAAAAAGGAAAAAAATAAAAAAAATTAAACTTGCCATACTTTTTAACAGTGAGAAACTTAATTAGTAAACAATAGTTTGATAACAAACAAATTTAGTGTAAAAATCAGCTATTAAAACGTAATAATAAACAGTAATTACTCAAAAACAGTTTTAGGCTGGTTGCACACACAGGATTTTTTACCGAGCGGAGAATTTAACGTCGCCAATCAACGTGAAAATTTCCGTCGCCGTAGTCTTACGCAGTGTAAAACTCTATAGGGGCGAAAAACCCCTACATTTGTCCAGAGCGTCAAAATTCCGAAACAGAAATAGAAATCGAAAATAGAAAGCGAAATAGAAATCAGATTGCCCGTACGATGTACGGGCAAATCAGTAAAAGCCCGAAAGCTGTGCCCATACGGCGTACGGGCAAAACAGGGAAGGGGTTAACTGAAATTGAAGCATCAATAAATTCACGACCTTTAACACATATATTTTCGACCATTGGAGAACCTACTCCAATTACGCCAGGGTTCGTAGGCCATTCTCGTAGGCCAAAGATTAACTACTTTACCAATAGTGCACATGAAGTCACTAACTATTCCTGGAACTTCTGATGCTTACATTATCCTGTTTTATCCCATAAAACAGGTCTCTATTGTGGAATTGGGTTATCATAATAACGCTCATGTTCACGGAACTATTCATATTCTCAACGAAAATCCAATGCAAATGGTAGAAAAAACATCTTCTTGTGCAAACGCTCACTGGGTCGCATAGACCTCTAGTTCGAAACGAAGGTGAATTTCCGCTGAGCTCCAGTGGCACCAGACGGCTGCAGAGATACCGTAGACGGCAAATTAATCGATCGTTTTTTTCCGTCTAATATGCAGCTCTAGTTTATTTCAATGGATTAGTATTTGAATGGCGGCGACGGTAAATTTTCCTCTCGGAAAAATTCGCAATGTGTGTAACCAGCCTTATTATATCGATACTATGTGAATTGTATGCAAAGATTAGTATTTATCAGAACACACTTAATATCCCCTTTTACATGTGCAAGTCAAGTACCCTTCATTTTACCCAGATAAAGGGATTAATTGTGCTTGGAGGGTCGGAGAAACCCGTTTACATGGTCAATTAGTCAATTATTATTATCCTTCTTTTTTACCGGAATCGATACCAGAAGTCACGTGATCATACGGGAAGGCAATCCCATCACTCCGCGCTTGAGCTACTACCGCGCTGACTAACTATGACTGTTGCAATCATGCAACAGTTGTGTTATGTCCTAAACATCAAGCAAAATTTAATTCATGTTTACCATCCACAGGCCAACCCCGTTGAGAGTAAAAATAGAGATTTGAAGCCTCGTTTGGCAATCTTGGTAGGTAACAATCATACCTAATGGAAGGAGCAATTACCAGCCATTAGATTTGCAATGAACACTGCAAAATGCGAAACTACTGGATGCACTGCAGCATACTTTAACTTTGCCCGAGAATTAAGATCTTTAGTCGATGTAACTACTGACCTGCGATCGGTTATTCATAACGATAATTTTGTCCCAGAATTCTCTCCTTATTTAAAACGTTTTGAAAGGAATATCTCACAAATTAAAGAAAATATTGAGAATAATCAGGATCGTCGAAAAACATATGCAGATAAATCACGTAAATCAAGCCCTAATTTTAAACCTGGGGATTTAGTTTGGGTAAAGCTTCACCCATTAAGCAAAGCAAGCCAAAACGTAAGTGCAAAATTGATGCCGAGGAAAGATGGCCCGTAGATCATTTTGTCCCAAAAATCCCCTACTACATTTTTCATAGCCAGTTGTGACAAACCTGATGAACCTTTAGGTACATACCATGCATCAGCTTTAACACCTTTTCAAAATGTCACATCTCCTGTGGTGCCGCTCCGGAAAAGAGATAGACCCCCGAAACAGCCCCCTCCTGTTTCTGTGGAAACAGAAAACAAATCAAAAATCCCACCACCTCGCCGAAATGGTCTTAGGAGGTGTAGGGGGAGGATGTAGCGTGTACAATTATACCCCTCTCCTTTTTTTACGATAGGTGGCGCTAGAAAGCCATTGAGTGTGTTCTAATATAGTGTCAGTGGTCTCTGAGAGTGTTTTGTGTTTTGTGTTGTGGAACTTTGAAAGGAAATGAAAGTGGTTCCTAAAAAATGACTAAATTAATTCTAAACGTCTTTTGAAATAAGAGTCTCGTCCTTCTACACTGTTTATTTGCTATAGAAAATGCGACATTTACGTTTCTTTGTACTATTTTTAATGAATACCATATGAAAAATTCAAGATGAAATAATGATGAATCCTATATGGTTCTCTCATAATGAAAAGGTGAGCAAATTATACGACTTTGTAGCGGCCAATAATAATATAGGCAAATGTACCACATTGGAAATAAATAAAAGTTACGTCTCTACAATACTATGAATTTTAACATTTTACAGTTTTTGAATTTACAGCGTTAATACAAGGCACCTGTCGTGTCGACTAGTATGTGTGTGTGTGTGTGTGTATATATATATATACAGTTTGGAATATTTTTAAGAATATCAAATAATTTTACTAGAGTTTTGCAGGAAACTATTTAAACTTCCTATTATTATTAACTATTACTAGCATTATTACTAGCATTAACTATTTTTTTTATTATTTTATTTTACTTTGCTAAACTTTAACCTTACTTAGTGGAGAATTTGAACAAAAATTCGAATACAACTTGAATAAAATTGTTATAAATTCTAGGAATGATTTATTGGGAGTAGTACATTTTAAGCTGAAAAATTATTCATATTATAATCTATCTTTTTTAATATTTTGAATTTGTTATTTTGAATATCCTCCCAACTCAAAACAAAATCAAAAATGTGTTTATTATTTACTCATATCAAACATGATATACTTTTATATATTTGTTTTACTACGTAACAGATAATAACTCCATGATTTATAGGTAAGTTTCAAGCAAATTGATCATTTTTAGGTACAATCAACCTCTGACATATGTATGAAACATTTTAATACTCTAAATTATAATCTTAACTAGAACACCTTTATTGATATTAAAAATACGTGATAAATTTGGGATAAATTATGAACCATGTTCAATAGAAGAAATTTGTACGAATTCTATGAACACAGTAGCAGCGAAGTTGGCCGTTTTTAATTTAGCGCCACACACAACAAATGCAAAGGATCATGGGAAAGGAGAGTAAACACTGCAATTACCCCAATTTTTTCCCTATCTAGGGATAATTCCTGAAAGGGGAATACAATTCACGGATCTACACTGCATTTTACGCTGCTTTTGCCACATATAAAAAGGGGCTCAAGTATATTTGAATGCCTAGAACTCTTAGTATATATTCTTTGATACTTCTGTGGAAACACCTACTCAAATATGGAAAGTGGCTCGAACCTGTACGGTTTTCTAATTAAGGTTTAAAATCTTCTTAACATTTCTCTAAAATCATTAGAAATGCAGAAATATTAGTTCTATTAATTTATTTCTTTATATTTTAGGTCGTTCTAACCCCTTATATAATAACAGCCTAAGTTATCTGTCCGTCTGTCCTCGAATTTATGAAGCGGTTGGACATATTGGATTTTGATCAGCTAGGATTACCAACGTTCGAAAACCACCCCTTCCTCCCTTTTCGAGCATTTAATGCCATTATTTCGAGCTCTATTTTCCACAGCTAAGAGAAGATGATTAAATTTATAAAATTATCGCATAATAAATAAGTAAAAATAACATTATTTCTAGCATTATGACGTCATTCCTATAACCATCTCATTTAATCTTTTTTGATTTAAAATTATTTAAATATCGTCTGCATTATTTTCATACGTTTTATCACTGAACTTAGATATTACTTATCTATTATATATCTTCATTATTAAAATATCATTGAAACTTTCAATTTTAACGATATTTTTATATAGAGTTAAAACCGAATATTATCCCCTATATAATAATAATAATAGCCTAAGTTATCTGTTCGTCTGTCCTCGAATTTATGAAGCGGTTGTACATGGAATGGATAGAGGCATCCATATTGGATTCTTGACGAGTTAGCAACGTTCGAAATCCACGCCTTTCTCCAATTTCTAGCATTTAATGCCATTATTTCAACCCCTATTTTCCCCTGTTAAGAGCAAACGATTAAATTTATCAATGTCACTTAATAAATAGTTAAAAATAACATTTTTTCTAACCTTATGACGTCATTCCTATAACCATCTCATTTAATCATTTCTGATTTTAAATTATTTAAATATCGTCTGCATTATTTTCATACTTTTATCACTGAACTTAGATATTACTTAAATAATTTTCTTCAATATTTGGCTTAAATAATACATTTGATATATAAGTGATAATTCTTAATTTAATCATCGATTATTTTTGTTTCAATGAAAATTTTATCACTCAACAAATTCTATCTACCTCCAGAATGTGGTGGAAATGATAGTTTCACATCTTTACTTCCATTAATTATTGTGGAAAAAAATTGGGATGAACTTAATAATGATTTCGACTTATGTAAGAAAACTTTGAATTATCTTTCTTAACCCTCCGAGTAGAACACACCGAGGAAAAAAAATCTCCAAAAAATACGTTTTATTGTGTCAGTGACTAAAGTATTCTATGATTTTTTACTTTGACCTTTGTCGACTAGATTGGAATACGGGAAACCCACCCTAGTTATTGTCCCTTAACTTCCGGTTATAGATATATAAACTAAACATTATAGATTGTTAATTTTAAATACACCTAAAGCTCGTCAAGTTTCGAAGATCATCCAATAAGAAATTCAGTAAGGATTCTAAAATTTCGAATAAAAATATTTTTTAATAGAATTATTTATATTTTTTTACGAATGTCATCCAAGATATTTAAGTGGTGCAATTAGAGATACATGTGTTACCGCAAACGAAATTCTTCGAAATGGAGATTTACAAAGCCATGAGAAGCTATCAGCGTCTATGTGCCTCAGGGAGTAGGGGTGCATCCCTCAATAAATTTCAGTCAAATAGGGGTGCAGTTCTTAAACAAACGACCTGACATTCATACCTCAAAAATCCATGGTGGAAAGCACTGGCAGAAATGTACAATGCATCCAATTTCGGAACGTTTTTGGAGGTCGAAAATTGTACGTCACAACCGGCGGAATTGTACGTGATAACCGCTTAGAGGGTTAATGAATTCAACGTGATTCTAAACTGCATTCCCAGCATCGGGGGACTTTATAGGAGTATGAAGATAAACAAATTATTGAGCGTGTATAGAAAATTCTCAGCGGAAAACCCAAACCCCTTTTTGACCTGCATCATAAGGTACTTTACAATTCTGGAAAAATAAAAATTTTACTGATCTCGTCATATGACGGAATATATGTTAGTTATAAGAAAGCGTGTTCGTTTATTCATAAACATACAAAAAAAAATTCTCACTAACACGGAGGTTACGATCGGACTGATATTAGAAATCAGATTTGGCTTGCATTTCGTTTGAAAGATTAACGTTATTGAGAGTTTTATTGATTAACCTTTTACAGTCCATTGTTCCCAAAAGGGAACACAATATTAACCCTCTGACTGCTCATCCCTCGATTTTAGGGGGCAGGTGTTTTTTCTTCCTCTATTAAGAAGCACATCCGTTTTCACCGTTTAACCAGTGGAATAAATTATATACAGTATTAGACATTTAATTAAGTAATAAATTTTTATGACTAAACTATATTATATTAGGTATTAGAATAATAGATAGTAAATTATAAATTTATATTACATATTAGAATAACAGATAGTATTTATAAATAGTTATATTACTATTAGAATAATAGATAGTATATTATAAATAGTTATATTAGATATTAATAATAGATAGTATATTAAATAGAATTAACTATAAATTATAAATAAATGATAATATCTGTAATTAGTGTAAGCTTAGTCTTATGATAAAGTATATAACTTTTCTAGAAAAAAAAGATAGTATAATTTAAATATATTTATATTAAACTCTGAACAAATAACAATAAAAATAAAATACGTATTTTTAAATTTTACAAATTGAGCAGTCAATTAATACAATTATTTAAAATAAAATTTCATCAATATGGTTACAAAATAATAGCGAATGTAGTGAAAGAACTACTTAATTTTTAAAATAAAAATATATTCTATGATAATAGAAAATGTATAATTAAAAGTTTTTCATCATTTTCTCAATTTCAAATTTATATTTAAAAAAAAAAAAATCTGTTTCAATTCAAAAAAATTTATATTTTTAAAATAGAAACAACAAATTAAAAACGTCTTAATTACAATTATTCAATAAAATTTATAAATATAATTTCAATAAATTTCAAAATAAATAAAAAAATTAATTTAATAAATATAATTTTTTAATAAAATAAAATAATATTTCATCATAAAAAAATTAATATAAAAATCATAAAAAACTTTCTAAAACATATTTCTTCTATTTCAAACAACTTTTTTATTTAAAAAAAATAAAAAAAAAAAACAATATAAAAATTAAAAAAAAAATTTATTAAATAATATATGGGAATAATTATTAACTATTACTTTCCCAAGGGGAACATTCCGTAAAGAAATCTTTCTTGAAAGGGTAATATGAAGGGGAGTTCCCTAATTTTATGAAAGGGGATTTCAATGAGGAATTTGCACATGTGGGGGATTCGAACAACTTAGTGTTTTTCTGATAATTTCAGACTCGTAGATTCCAAAAATGTTCTCAAAAATGTAAAAAAACTGGGACCATCATTTAAAAAATTAATTTCAAAGTTAAGTGAAAATCACATGACATCAAAACGCTCTTAATTGGTTGTGATGTCATTGTTCATGTCGACCAATATTTTTTTTATTGCTTTTAAGCGCGCACTATTTTCCGATTTTGTTTTTGCAAGTTCCTGAAATTTTCTAGCTATCAAAATTTATTTTTATTTAAACCTGAAGGTTTATTTTATCGATCTAGATAGGTTAGTTATCTCAATTTGTCATAAATGTCTCTTCTACCTGGATTTACCAAAGAACAGTCAGACAACCTCCCGAAAATTAACAACATGTCAATGTTTTCGTTCTTGGAAAAAAAAATCCCGGATTTTATGGGAGCAGAAATACAGGGAATTAAAACCCAACGGTATGTAAAATCAGTTATATAATTATCCAAATTTACTTAACATGTATTAATACTTTATTCATGCTAATCACAGCTCTTCTATTTGTAGATATAGACAAGTCAAATAAATATACATATATCATATACACACATTTGTAGTAGCATCGCTTTTTATAAATAGAGATGGATGTAATATATTAAAATAAAAATTAGAGAAGGTATTTACTCTGAGACCGGAATCTTTAGTCTTCGTGCCAAAGATCCTTAATAATGTGTACTGTTAAAATAAAAAACGAAAAATATCTACCAAAAAAATTATTAAAAATATAAAAAATGTAAGAAAAAGTTTTAAATGTTTAAAATTGGCCTACATCACTTTTTGTACGTTAAATTATTTTTATTATTCCATGTGTATTGCTCTTTATCCTCCGTACTGTTTTCGTTTTCTGCTCTCCTGTTGAGGGTGGAGCCTAATATTTAAATCACGCATCGTTTTTTCACTCCAACAAATATTTTATTTTGCCTGCCCCCAGTGTAGGCGTGTTGCGTGGTGGTTAAGTACGCCTACTGCCTAGCATTATTGTTCTTCTCGGGTGCATGGTTCTGTCCCCAACGGTACAAAAATTCAGAAACTTAATTATTAAAAATTGTTTTTTATTATTCGTTAGGCCTTTATGGATTTTTAATGTAATTTAATTATTTCTAAAACACTTATTTTTTATTTTTTCAAAATTTTCAATTTTTTTTATTTCAATCATTTTAATTCATTATTTTTTGTTTAATTTGTACGGATGTCACTGGCCGCAAAAATATTTTATGCTTTTATAACCCTAAACTTTCTGCTCTCGAGTTATTGTGCTATGACCTCACGAATCTACCCTTCTATTTCTTTGCTCTTTTATGTGTTTATTTTTCGCTCGCTGTCATTTTTGTGCTTACTGACAGAAGCCTCTGGATTGAAAGTCTTTAGCCCTCGTGTTGCAAAAAGTAGACCTTAGCGCTCCAAAACCAAACCAATTCTTAAGTATTTTAAACTTGATGAAAAGATATTTAAAATCTTTAAAAGGCTTTACTTAATTATTTATGCTTTTTTAAATAGCAATACAATTTTATTGACTTTAATGTTAATGTTAAATTAAAAAATGTATAAAGTTTCTGAGATTAAATTTAATTTTTAAAGTAATATCATTATAAGTATTTTATAAATATTATATACTTTTTTCAAATTAGTCACCAATTTAATTGAAAAATATCACTGTGAATTGATACAATAAAGAAAGTATGCATCTTTGAAGAAAATATTTATAATATCTTGAAAATACAAAACCAGCCCCTTTCCCGAGTTATTTATTAGATAATTATATGCTTTAGATATTTCTATGCTTTATTAAACATTTATTGTAGTTGAGCTCTGTGATAATACTCATAAATAATACTCATAAAAATAGCAGTTTTAAAAGTTAAATATCACTGGTTAATCAACAGTCCTTTTAAAGGTATATATGTATTTTATATACTTTACTTTTTCTAAACTAGTAATATTTAAAAAAAATGCAATCATTTACTTACCAAAAAATGGTTTTCACAAACCCATAGAGATGATTTATATGATAATTTGAGGTTTAATTTCTCATCCCTTTTCATCGCATTTGTCCAGATTTTACGTGTATTTAGATCTTTGGGAAAGCTGAAAAATATCTTCTCATTGCAATTAGTTGTATTTTTGCAAAGTGGCGCAATACAATATTTATAATATGATTTTCAATGCTCGACATAATAAAAAAAATTCTATTATATGCGATACTTTACACAGGAACAAATTTAAAAGTCGCCTTTTAACATGTAAACAATATAGGCGGTCGGTGTCTTCGTGAACGATGATGTAACAAACTCGGCGGAGGAAAAGTATCGTTTTTGAGAGACGTTAAAGTGTCCGCTATAAAACCCATTAGAAATCACTCATTAGGCCCCCAAATGAAAGAAAAATAGCTACTGTCCTGCTTACTTTTTTGTCTTCTATCGTTTAAAATTAAAATTAGAAAACGTGAAAATTCCTCATTCTATAAGCAGTCTAGTGCTTTCGCTTCACAGATATCATTTTGAAAGGTGTTAAATGTATTTTGTCTGTGAACTACGAGTTACAACCGCTCTTCTAAGAATTGCACCAAGGAAAGTTAGGCCTCAACCTGGACCCAAAGTTTACCGCCTTATATCACAGAGAAAAAGTGGCGAACATTTTCTTGTACAAACAACACAAGGTAGATGTGCACAGTGCACATTAAATGCGAGATTAGCTTGCAATGAGTGCAAGAAAAAATTACATCTCCATTGATTTCCAATATATCGTAGAATTAACATATAAACTCATGTTTTTGATATTTGTCTAAGAAAATGTTGTTTTCATTTAAATTTATAATTTTTAAATTTTATTGATGACTGTCCTTAAATTTAAAAATAAATTTTAAATTCATTCTAATTATTTTTCTTATTATTTAATATTTATTATATACATCATTCTACTCAATTTGTGAATCTAGTGTATAGTCAGAAGTGACCAATGTTCCCAATTGGGAACATCATGAAAATCGTAAAAGAAAATTTTTTTCCCACAATTAAATGACCAACATACCTTAACTGAAGCATCAGAAGGCCAGATATGCAAAAAAAAAATAATTTAAAATATATCTGAATCTGAATTCGGCCTGTAAAAGGTTAATTTATCTTTTTTTTTATTTTTTGTTATTAAACACCTAATAAAAATATTTTAAATTTCCCCAGTTTGTCTTACAATTTAATCAGAGGTTATGCCAATGACATATTTATTAGTTCAATATCAGATTTTTTTTTGTTAAGAAAAACAAATTAAATCAATTAAATTCAGTCCCATTCTTTGTTAGAAGTACTCATTTTCTTCGCGTAAAGTTACTATTACTACTGACCTTAAA
>CM063509.1:89977335-90009162 GCA_032207245.1 Pardosa pseudoannulata | reverse complement strand
ATTTTGTACTTGGAAACCCTATAAGCGTCTGAGCCGGATTTTTCCCTATCTCTGAAACCGTGCTTAAAGCGGCTGAGCCGGCTTTTTCTCCGTTCACGAAAACGCTCTTAAAGCGGCTGAGCCGGCTTTTTTTCTTTCTTCCTTCCCCCTTGCAAATTTCTTTGATTGACACCGGGGAGGTGCTGCGGTTGTAAAGAAGAAGGCAATTGGTGCATTTCTGGACTAGAGTGCATCCTACTTTTTTTGTCAAGGACTCCAAAGGACCAAGTTCCGGCCCTGATCGCATTTTTTCTATAGTAAAAGAATTGTCCAAATTTATACTTAAGAATATTACGTTTTGAAAAATGTGTGTATATAAAAATATGTTGTTAACATATTAAAATATTTATCGTTTTAAGAGCTGCTTTTTTATCATAAATATTATTTAAACTTTTAAAAACGAGAATTTCTCCTGACAAAATAATTTCCATACTAACAGAATTATCAAATCTTCCAGGTTTTTTTTTTCCATTACTTTTTTAGACTAACATTTTATATTATATCTGCTTTCAATTATGATTTTATATTAATGAGAAACATTTTTAAAATATCAAACGTAGCTTTAACTTATTTTATGAACATGGATGAATTACTATCTTCTAAATAGTTTACAGTTCTGTTTCTCTTTTTAACTAGTCGTCTAGTTTTATTAATTTATTTTTTCTGTTGTGTGTATATGAAAGAAAAAAGTTCTTTACTACAAAGATTTTTGGAAATATATTATGAAAATTTTCAAAAATAAAATAAATATCGAAGGTGGCCATTTATTTATTTACACGAGTGTTAGATAATTGGCATTTGATCTTTTCATATATTCCTTGATTTCCAATATTTCGACTTAATACAACGTGTAAAATAATTAGGAAAAAAAATAGAATAACTACTTTGTGACAAAATATATTAAAAAAAAAAGAAATTTTTATACTAATTTTAAAATATACCTTTAGGAATGGAAAAAAAAATATTTTAATCTATAGCGAATGATTATTAGTTATATAATAGAATTAAAAAGTAACAAATATATTTCTAAACAAGTGTTATCCTGTTACTGCTGCCATATAGCCTGGTTTGTTGTTAATTGTCTTAATTTGAGTTGAAACAGTTGATAAAATATTTATAAGTTTATCTAAGACAAAATAATAGAATTATATTTATACATACTAAGAATAATATTTTAAATATTCGTTCATTCGGGATATGAAATCTCCCAAAAATAGTTTAATTCTTATTCAAGTCTTGAGGTTTTACATTTAATTTAAATTGTATAATTTAATGGGGAAGTATTGGATTTTTGCATAACAGGAATATATTATATTAATATATGTCAAATGTTTAAAAATACAGTTTTCAAATAGATAAAATTTAAAAGAGAAATTTAATTTAGTAACTGAATAAATTTCTAACCCTGAAAACTTCGTTTCGTCGATACACAATGATAAAATTTCCTATGGTGCATACAATGACAACCTTTTGTAACTTTACGTCAGTTAAAGTTACGTCAACGTTAAGTTACTTTATTAGTTACTTCAACTTATACAGTATAATTGTTCGTTAATAATTTTTTTATAGTTTGAATATAGAGGATTTGTCAGAAACTATGTATAATTAAAGCACAACGTTATATAATGCTTTTTGAAAGAGATAATTTTAAACCTAAAGATTTTTATTATTATTATTATATAGACAATGAATATGCCCAAACAATTTCTGTTGTAATATACAGATACAGTTTTAATTTAATAAATGCAGTAAAGATTGTTTTATGCATGCTAAAAAAGATACTTGCATCATGTCTAATTATGAACCAGTTCTCAAACTATTCTATTTCCCTTTCAAAGCCATATGGTGAATTTCAGTATCATGTAATTCTTTGAAATTCCCTATTTTTTTTATATTTAAGTGTTGGGTCTCCTTAGTGCCGTCTAATGCAGCCACATCTTTGCATAACAGCATGGCATGGGCCTATTACCATTTGCTTTCTTTTTGATCCAATATATTCATTACTTTTGAACATGGCTCTCATCTGGGGCTCTCATTTTCCAGGAAATGAACGGAACACTAAAAACTGGTTTCTTTGGTCCCCTGCAAAAGACCAGGGAAATCATCAGGAGAAAGTTTATCTATTCTAAAGAAAAGGCTTTTTTTTACTTCGTGCCGGAGGTGTATGGGTCATGGGCTGAGAGAACCCACCCAACTCCTTCTTCCGTGCAGTGTGTAAACAAAGAATACACACACGTAGACACTTATCCGGTGCAACTTAGCTAATTCCAAGATTGCCTGACATTGGGGTGCATTTTTATGGTGACATTGAGATGCATTCTTTGTATAGATAGGCTTAGAATAGTCATAGTGAAATAATAATTTCAATGTAATTATATTAGGGTTTTGTGACTAGCAAAGTATATTTAACATAATGACTAAATATCTTTTTCGTTTTTTCATTTAAAGATTAAATAGTGAAAGCTATTTTTTTCTTTTGAAGTAAAATATAATTAGATCAAAATGAGAAAAGATAATGATTTTCCTTCTTTTTCTGTATTGTAAATACAAAAAATTTACACGTTGTTAAATTATACTCAAGGGAAGCAATTCAAAAATTATATTAAGTTTTTTAATTTTTAATTATATACTTATGTCAACGTTTAAGAGGTGAAAAAAACTGCACTGACCGATACTCAAAGTATATTTAAATGTCCAGAAAGACATATAACTTTTGCAGCATCTTAGTTGCTATTTCTTTTTACTGCAAATTAAATATATCTTTGATTATTAAGCTATTGGATTCCAAGAATTGTCAAATAAAGCGAAGCAATTGAATATTTTCTTCAGTAAAAGGGTGAATTTTAAGAACATTGACAATACAAGTAATACATGTTCCGCGAAAAGAAATTTGTTAGATTTTTTTTTTAAACCCGAAAATAAGTTTTTGAAAAATAATGCCCTCAATAAAAGTTTTCAATATATATATATATATATATATATATATATATATATATATATATATATATATATATATATATATATATATATATATATATATATATATATATATATATATATATATATATATATACTATATATATATATATATATATATATATATATAAGAATCGCTTCCAAATATAGGGCATGTTTTTCATTCTGAGGTGTCTATTATATGGAGATTTTACTGTATTTTCTTTTATAATGACAAAACATAAAGTTTTAATTATGTAAAAAATGACACTGTTATGGAAAATATTATCTATATATTTTAGCACTGGCTTAAAAAAAGTCTTAGCTTTTACAAGGATATAAGGGTGTAATTTACTTGGTAATCATAAGTTTAGTGTTCAATTGATAGAAGGCTTATAAATTTAATGCAACACAGAATTCCTTTTAAACATTTTATGGGGAGAAGAGAGAAGAACAAAAGAATTCTTCAGTATTCTTTGCATATAACATGAAGGGTTTTTTACCCAATCTAATATTATTTTTATGAAACTTGTCAAACCACAGAAATTATAACACCGTGCAAACAGAATATGAAATAATCAATATTTGATTATACATAAGTATTTTTACTAATAGAAAGATATTTTAAATTTACATAATTACATAGCATACAACATACAACAAATTATATAAAAAATCAGTGGAATATTTTTAATGATGCCAAAATATAAAGATTTAATTGAACAATTTTTAGTAATCTCTTGAAGGTCACCAAATGATAGTGGATCTTTCTCATCACATATTTAAATTAAAGCATAAATGGTCCGTTGTTTTGGATCGCTACGGTCCCATTCTTTTGCTACACGAGGGCTAATTCTGACGGGAAACTAAGTCATAAAGATAATTATAAATGGCTATTAACATCCATGCCAGTAGTGGGATTCAAACCCATACATTCCGGTACCGGAGAGCAGCGCCCTACCTAATTGACCAAGCATACTGTACTATTAGATTTGCCATCATTCATATTTCTTTTTATTTATCCGAATGAGAGGGAATTGATCTATGTTTTTAGCTACACTTTTTACATGGGATTTCTATTTTATTGTTTCAGTCCAAATTTTGTTTTTAAATGCATGAACTGGCTATTCTATTGTATCACCAGTCAAAAATTTAGTCTTTTAGTTTTGAAAAACTACTATAAATAGTAACTTTATAAATGTTATAGAATGTTTAGATTATGTATGTTTCTTAGTAATGAGTAAAACTAATTCATTTATCAGCTTGTTATTAACTTCTAAAAATTCTTTCATTTTGGATTAGCTGTCGCAAGTATGTAATTTTCAGAGTTTAAAGTTATAAGTTATTAGAAAGAAATGAATATTTTTAAATTAATGAGGTACTCTTAAGAACAAAATAACCGACTGACAAATTAAGTTACGTCAATATATTTAAATCATAGTTTTATTATTATTATCAGTAAATTCAAAAGATAGATCAAAGTATGTATCTGCACCAAAGATTTTCATTTATTATTATTATTATTATTATTATTAAGAATATGTATTTCGTTGTAATTTTATTTCAATAAGAAGGATGAGTTTCCTTATACTCAATAGTAAAAAGTAACAATGTTAAAGAAATAGGGGTAGGGGGAGAAGCATTTCTTGTTAATTTATTTACAACAAAAGAAATTTTAAAAACGTAAACAGTCCATAAGCCTTAAAAAAATTTAATTTTTAATCATGGAAAATACTACTAGAAATTTTAAAGGTATTAAAATACTACTAGCTTATCAATTCAGCAATTTAACCTTTAACTATGTATGAACACAGATGTTGAAATTAACAAAAGTGGTTTATAATTAAAATATTTCGAAAACAAAATTTTTGTTAAATAATTTTGATGATTCCAGTTTGAGAAATTTAAAAGTTTTCAAATATATTTAAACTTTAATGGAATTCCTCGACCCCCCCCCCCTTAGTTTTATCGAGACTAAGCAGAGTACTTTGAAACCCTTGCAACGTTAATCTCTATCTGAATTCATACGTAAATTTTAAGTGATTCAATAATTACAACTCTTACACCTTACAAAGCTTTTTTCTTATTAAAAAAAAAAAAAATTCAAGTCCACTTAAAAGGTCTGGTACCATTTAGCTACAACAAAAGTCGTCAAAATTAGCTTTATTTTCCTTATTCTACAACTCAAAAACTAAACTTATTTAGAAGAAAATTTAAAATTGACGGCTGTCGTGATATTTCTGTGAGAAAACAAATTAATTATATCTAACTGTACCAAGTAAATTTTTTTAAATATTCTTAAAAAGGTGTTTTTTTTTATTTGAATGGATACAAATAATCATTTCATGGTGAAAAATTGAAAAGACACAAAATATATTTTTAAATTAAACAAATAAACTGTATTTAAAAAAAAAAAATTGGGCGATGTTGCGAGCAAATAGATAACTGTAAATAATATTAGTTTGAAAATATTTTATATATTATTTATATATTTATTTATATATTTAAATATTTTATATATTATTAAAATATTTTATATTTTATTTAAAAAAATTTTCTTCTTAAATCAAGAAAAGTTTTAAGGAAAACAAGCGACTTTTAAATGGTTGTTTTCAAAGAATTCAATTTTTAACTGGGTTCCTGAGATGAGCATAAATGATACCTTAGGCACTAATATTCATCAGAAATAAGTTTTAGATTAAAATAAAATATTTTCATAAAAGTTGAATCCCCCAACAATATTTTATAGAAACGTTCCTTGGACGCTGAATATTAACAATTAATTGTAAGTTTTCACTCCATGTGGTGAAAAAAATTGGGTATTGATTTTTATTTACGTTGAATGTAATTTATATAAAAAAGTATTAAATTATATATGGTTATGGTGAATTATTTGGTAGTTTCGACAGGTTAAACACTTTGTAGCTCAATAAAACTCTTTGCGTTTTAAAAGCTTTCCCATATTAATGAAAAACGCATTAAAAGACAATGTACAAAATTTCAGGAAGTCTGAGAAAAAAGGCATGAATCTTAATAATTTTAAAGCCGATAATGCGTAAAATAAAACCAAAAACACGAGGCTGTATAATATAATTAAATTTAGTTTTAAAATAAACATGTAGGGTAAAAGGCAGATTAACGATCCAAAATATTAAAGCTATATTAGGAAAAGAAATTATTAAAAAAAAAAATTATTTTTCTCTGATTTTGTGTGAAAATGCTAGAAGTCAAAATGCTATTGCAAACTTTTCCTAAAAAAATCCTACCAGCAAGAATCGAACAGATTTTGTGCTTATCAGCTCAAAGCGGAAGAGTAACAAAAGGCTATTTTTTACGAGGGATGGACAATGACGACAAAGTGGGAGGTACAACTGTCAACTTCCCCGTCAAACCAGGGGGGAAGGAAAAGTGACCGTCTTGGTTTCCGGCCGCTTTAGAAGAGAACAAGTTCTAACACACTGGGCATTTTAGAAGGGAAATTTTCGTTAAGATGCCGCCGCTTATAAGGTTAAAACGTTTTGAAAGGAATATCTGATAAATTAAAGAAAATATTGAGAATAATCAGGATCGTCGAAAAACATATGCAGATAAATCACATAAATCAAGCCCTAATTTTAAACCTGGGGATTTAGTTTGGGAAAAGCTTTACCCATTAAGCAAAGCAAGCCAAAGCGTAAGTGCAAAATTGATGCCGAGGAAAGAGGGCCCTTAGATCATTTTGTCCCAAAAATCCCCTACTACATTTTTCATAGCCAGTTGTGACAAACCTGAGGAACCTTTAGGTGCATACCATGCATCAGCTTTAACACCTTTTCAAAATGTCATACAAAAACAATCTCCTGTGGTGCCGCTCCGGAAAAGAGATAGCCCCCCGAAACAGCCCCCTCCTGTTTCTGTGGAAACAAAAAACAAATCAAAAATCCCACCACCTCGCCGAAATGGTCTTAGGAGGTGTAGGGGGAGGATGTAGCGGGTACAATTACGCCCCTCTCCTTTTTTACGATAGGTGGCGCTAGAAAGCCCTTGATTGTGTTCTAATATAGTGTCAGTGGTCCATGAGAGTGTTGTGTGCTCTTTGTTGTTTTGTGTTCTGTGTTGTGGAACTTTGAAAAGAAATAAAAGTGGTTCCTAAAAATGACTAAATTAATTCTAAACGTCTTTTGAAATAAGAGTCTCGTCTTTCTACACTGTTTATTTGCTATAGAAAATGCGACATTTACATTTCTTTGTACTATTTTTAATAAATACCATGAAAAATTCAGGATGATATAATGATGAAATCATATGTGGTTCTCTCATAATGAAAAGGTGAGCAAATTGTACGGCTTTGTAGCGGAAAATAATAATATAGGCAAATGTACCACATTGGAAATAAATAAATGTTACGTTTTTACTATACTATGAATTTTAACATTTTACAATTTTTGAATTTACAGCGCAAAAACATGACATCTGTCGTGTCGACTAGTATGTGTGTGTGTATATATATACAGTTTGGAATATTTTTAAGAATATCAAATAATTTTACTAGAGTTTTGCAGGAAACTATTTAAACTTACTATTATTATTAACTATTACTAGCATTATTACTAGCATTAACTATTTATTTATTTATTTATTTTACTTTGCTAAAACAACGTTGCTTAGTGGAGAATGTGAACAAAAATTCGAATACAACTTGGATGAAATTGTTATAAATTCTAGGAATGATTTATTGGAAGTAGTACATTTTAAGCTGAAAAATTATTCATATTATAATCTATTTTTTTTTTAATATTTTGACCCCAACTCAAAACAAAATCAAAAATCTGTTTATTATTAACTCATATCAAACATGATATACTTTTATATATTTGTTTTACTACGTAACAGATAATAACTCAATGATTTATAGGTAAGTTTCACGCAAATTGATCATTTTTAAGTACAATCAACCTCTGACATATGTATGAAACATTTTAATACGCTAAATTATAATCTTAACTAGAACACTTTTATTGATATTAAAAATACGTGATAAATTTGTGATAAATTATGAACCATGTGCAATAGAAGAAATTTGTACGAATTCTATGAACACAGTAGCAGCGAAGTTGGCCGTTTTTAATTTAGCGCCACACACAACAAATGCAAAGGATCATGGGAAAGGAGAGTAAACTCTGCAATTACCCGGGTAGAAAAGTGGGTTTTTTCTACCCCTCAATTATTTCCCTATCTAGGGATAATTCCTGAAAGGGGAATACAATTCACGGATCTACACTGCATTTTACGCTGCTTTTGGCACATATAAACGGGGCTCAAGTATATTTGAATGCCTAGAACTCTTAGTATATATTCTTTGATACTTCTGTGGAAACACCTACTCAAATATGGAAAGTGGCTCGAACCTGTACGGTTTTCTAATTAAGGTTTAAAATCTTCTTAACATTTCTCTAAAATCATTAGAAATGCAGAAATGTTAGTTCTATTAATTTATTTCTTTATATTTTAGGTCGTTCTAACCCCTTATATAATAACAGCCTAAGTTATCTGTCCGTCTGTCCTCGAATTTATGAAGCGGTTGGACATATTGGATTTTGATCAGCTAGGATTACCAACGTTCGAAAACCACCCCTTCCTCTCTTTTCGAGCATTTAATGCCATTATTTCGAGCTCTATTTTCCACAGCTAAGAGAAGATGATTAAATTTATCAATTTATCACATAATAAATAGGTAAAAATAACAGTTATTTCTAGCATTATGACGTCATTCCTATAACCATCTCATTTAATCTTTTTTGATTTTAAATTATTTAAATATCGTCTGCATTATTTTCATACGTTTTATCACTGAACTTAGATATTACTTATCTATTATATATCTTCATTATTAAAATATCATTGAAACTTTCAATTTTAACGATATTTTTATATAGAGTTAAAACCGAATATTATCCCCTATATAATAATAATAATAGCCTAAGTTATCTGTTCGTCTGTCCTCGAATTTATGAAGCAGTTGTAAATGGAATGGATAGAGGCATCCATATTGGATTCTTGACGAGTTAGCAACGTTCGAAATACACGCCTTTCTCCAATTTCTAGAATTTATGCCATTATTTCAACCCCTATTTTCCCCTGTTAAGAGCAAACGATTAAATTTATCAATTTGTCACATAATAAATAGTTAAAAATAACATTTTTTATAACCTTATGACGTCATTCCTATAACCATCTCATCTAATCATTTTTGATTTTAAATTATTTAAATATCGTCTGCATTATTTTCATACTTTTATCACTGAACTTAAATATTACTTATCTATTATATATCTTCTTAGAACTTAAATATTATATATCTTCATTATTAGAATATCGTTGAAACTTTCAATTTTAACGATATTTTTATCTAGAGTTAAAACCGAATATTATCCCCTATATAATAATAATAATAGCCTAAGTAATCTGTTCGTCTGTCCTCGAATTTATGAAGCGGTTGTACATGGAATGGATAGAGGCATCCATATTGGATTCTTGACGAGTTAGGGTTAGCAACGTTCGAAATCCACGCCTTTCTCCAATTTCTAGCATTTAATGCCATTATTTCAACCCCTCTTTTCCCCTGTTAAGAGCAAACGATTAAATTTATCAATGTCACTTAATAAATAGTTAAAAATAACATTTTTTATAACCTTATGACGTCATTCCTATAACCATCTCATTTAATCATTTCTGATTTTAAATTATTTAAATATCGTCTGCATTATTTTCATACTTTTATCACTGAACTTAGATATTACTTAAATAATTTTCTTTAATATTTGGCTTAAATAATACATTAGATATATAAGTGATAATTCTTAATTTAATCATCGATTATTTATTGTTGCAATGAAAATTTTATCACTAGTGTTAACATCAAATTCTATCTACCTCCAGAGTGTAGTGGAAATGATAGTTTCACATCTTTACTTCCATTAATTATTGTGGCAAAAAAATTGGGATGAACTTAATAATGATTTCTACTTATGTAAGAAAACTTTGAATTATCTTTCTTAACCCTCCGAGTGGAACACACCGAGGAAAAAAAAGTCTCCAAAAATACGTTTTATTGTATCAGTGACTAAAGTATTCTATGATTTTTTACTTTGCCCTTTGTCGACTAGATTGGAATACAGGAAACCCACCCTAGTTATTGTATTGTCCCTTAACTTCCGGTTATAGATATATAAATAAACATTATAGATTGCTAATTTTAAATACACATAAAGCTCGTCAAGTTTCGAAGATCATCCAATAAGAAATAATGGAATCTAAAAGTACGAATAAAAATATTTTTTAAGAGAATTATTTATATTTTTTTACGAATGTCATCCAAGATATTTAAGTGGTGCAATTAGAGATACATCTGTTACCGCAAACGAAATTCTTCGAAATGGAGATTTACAAAGCCATGAGAAGCTATCAGCGTCTATGTGCCTCAGAGAGTAGGGGTGCATTCCTCAATAAATTTCAGTCAAATAGGGGTGCAGTTCTTAAACAAACGACCTGACCTTAATACCTCAAAAATCCATGGGGGAAAGCACTGGCAGAAATGTACAATGCATCCAATTTCGGAACGTTTTTGGAGGTCGAAAATTGTACGTCACAACCGGCGGAATTGTACGTGATAACCGCTTAGAGGGTTAATGAATTCAATGTGATTCTAAACTGCATTCACAGGACTGCATCGGGAGATTTCATAGGAGTATAAAGATAAACAAATTATTGAGCGTGTATAGATAATTCTCAGCCGAAAACCCAAACCATTTTTTGACCTGCCTCATAGGGTACTTTACAATTCTGGAAAAATAAAAATTTTACTGATCTCGTCATATGACGGACTATATGTTAGTTATAAGAAAGCGTGTTCGTTTATTCATAAACATACAAAAAAAAATTCTCACTAACACGGAGGTTACGATCGGACTGATATTAGAAATCAGATTTTACTTGCATTTCGTTTGAAAGATTAACGTTATTGAGAGTTTCATTTATTAACATTTTACAGTTCATTGTGCCCAAAAAGGAACACAATATTAATAAAATTATTTAAAATAAAATTTCATCAATATTGATACAAAAAAAAATAGCGAATGTAATGAAAGAACTACTTAATTTTTAAAATAAAAGTTATACTTCTATGATTAATAGAAAATGTATAAAAAATCATAAAAATGACCCTTTTCATCATTTTCTATAGAGCACATATTACAAATTCACATAAATGTAAAAAAAAAATCTAATGCTTCTAAAATCCAATTGGTATCCTAAAAACAACTTTAATTTATTTAAAAAATATGAAATTCGACATTAATAATCAGAAACGTACCTGGAATAATTTATTAACTATTGATGTTCCCAATTGGGAACATTGGACTGTTGCCGCTTTACTCGACGAAATAATTTCCTCTACTCAGAGCATTTCTTGAAAGGGGTAGGAAATGAAGGGGAGTTCCCTAATTTTATGAAAGGGGATTTCAATGAGGAATTTGCACATGTGGGGGATTCGAACAACTAAGTGTTTTTCTGATAATTTCAGACTCGTAGATTCCAAAAATGTTCTCAAAAATGTAAAAAACTGGGTCCAGCATTTAAAAAATTAATTTCAAAGTTAAGTGAAAATCACGTGACATCAAAACGCTCTTAATTGGTTGTGATGTCATTGTTCATGTCGACCAATATTTTCTTATTGCTTTTAAGCGCGCACTATTTTCCGATTTTGTTTTTGCAAGTTCCTGAAATTTTCTAGCTATTAAAATTTATTTTTATTTAAACCTGAAGGTTTATTCTATCGATCTAGATAGCTTAGTTACCTCAATTTGTCATAAATGTCTCTTCTACCGGGATTTACCAAAGAACAGTCAGACAACCTCCCGAAAATTAACAGCATGTCAATGTTTTCGTTCGTGGAAAAAAAACCCGGATTTTATGGGAGCAGAAATACTTGGAATTAAAACCCTAAGGTATGTAAAATCAGTTATATAATTATCCAATTTTACTTAACATGTATTAATACTTTATTCATGCTAATCACAGCTCTTCTATTTGTAGATATAGACAAGTCAAATAAATATACATATATCATATACACACATTTGTAGTAGCATCGCTTTTTATAAATAGAGATGGATGTAATATATTAAAATAAAAATTAGAGAAGGTATTTATTGTGAGACCGGGACCTTTAGTCTTCGTGCCAAAGATCCTTAATAATGTGTACTGTTAAAATAAAAAACGAAAAAAATCTACCAAAAAATTATTAAAAATATATAAAAATGTAAGAAAAAAGTTTTAAAATGTTTAAAATTGGCCATACATCACTTTTCGTACTTTAAATTATTTTTATTATTCCATGTGTATTGCTCTTATCCTCCGTACTGTTTTAGTTTTCTGCTCTCCTGTTGAGGGTGGAGCCTAATATTTAAATATACGCATCGTTTTCTCACTTTAACAAGTACTTTATTTTTCCTTTTAACATCGTGGGCGTGTTGCATGGTGGTTAAGTACTCTTCTTGCTTAGCATCATCGTTCTCCTCGGATGCTCAGTTCTATCCCCGACGGTACAAAAATTCAAGAACTTGATTTAAATCATTAAAAAATTTTTTTTTGTTTATTTATTATTCTTTAGGCCCTTTTCGGGTTTTTAAAGCAATTTAATTATTTTTAAAACATTTATTTTTTATTTTTTCAAAATTTTCAATTTTTTCGATTTTGATCATTTTAATTCATTATTATTATTTTTTTTTATTTTGTACGGATGTCACTGGCCGCAAAAATATTTTATGTTTTTCTAAACCTAAACTTTCTGCTCTCGAGTTATTGTGCTATGAACTCACGAATCTACCCTTCTATTTCTTTGCTCTTTTATGTGTTTATTTTTCGCTCGTTGTCATTTTTGTGCTTACTGACAGAAGCCTCTGGATTGAAAGTCTTTAGCCTTCGTGTTGCAAAAAGTAGACCTTAGCGCTCCAAAACCAAACCAATTCTTAAGTATTTTAAACTTGATGAAAAGAAATTTAAAATCTTTAAAAGGCTTTACTTAATTATTTATGCTTTTTTAAATAGCAATACAATTTTATTGACTTTAATGTTAATGTTAAATTAAAAAATGTATAAAGTTTCTGAAATTAAATTTAATTTTTAAAGTAATATCATTATAAGTATTTTATAAATATTATATACTTTTTTCAAATTAGTCACCAATTTAATTGAAAAATATCACTGTGAATTGATACAATAAAGAAAGTATGCATCTTTGAAGAAAATATTTATAATACCTTGAAAATACAAAACCATCCCCTTTCCCGAGTTATTTATTAGATAATTATATGCTTTAGATATTTCTATGCTTTATTAAACATTTATTGTAGTTGAACTCTGTGATAATACTCATAAATAATACTCATAAAAATAGCAGTTTTAAAAGTTAAATAGCACTGGTTAATCAACAGTCCTTTTAAAGGTATATATGTATTTTATATACTTTACTTTTTCTAAACTAGTAATATTTAAAAAAAAATGCAATCATTTACTTACCAAAAAATTGTCTTCACAAACCCATAGAGATGATTTATATGATAATTTGGGGTTTAAATTCTCATACCTTTCATCGCATTTGTCCCGATTTTACGTGTATGTGGATCTTTGGAAAAGCTGAAAAATACCTTCTCATTGCAATTAGTTGCTGTATTTTTACAGAGTGGCGCAATACAATATTTATAATATGATTTTTAATGCCAGACATAATAAAAAAATTTCTATTATATGCGATACTTTACACAAAAACAAATTTAAAAGTAACCTTTTAACATGTAAACAGCATAGGCGGTCGGTGTCGACATGAACGATAACGTCACAAACTCGGAGGAGGAAAAGTATCGTTTTTGAGAGACGTTAAAGAGTCCGCTATAAAACCCACCATAAATCACTCATTAGACCCCAAAATGAAAGAAAAATAGCTACTGTCCTGCTTACTTTTTGTCTTCTATCGTTTAAAATCAAAATTAGAAAACGTGAAAATTCCTTATTCTATATACAGTCTAGTGCGTTCGTTTCTCAGATATTATTTTGAAAGGCCTTAAAGGTATTTTGTATGTGAACTACAAGTTACAACCGCTTTTCTAAAAATTGCACCCAAGGAAAGTTAGACCTCAACCTGGACCCAAAGTTTACCGCCTTATATCACAGAGAAAAAGTGGCGAACATTTTCTTGTACAAACAACACAAGGTAGATGTACACAGTGCACATTAAATGCGAGATTAGCTTGCAATGAGTGCAAGAAAAAATTACATCTCCATTGATTTCCAATATATCGTAGAATTAAGGTATAAACTCATGTTTTTGATATTTGTCTAAGAAAATGTTGTTTTCATCTAAATTTATAATTTTTAAACTTTATTGATGACTGTCCTTAAATTTAAAAATAAATTTTAAATTCATTCTAATTATTTTTCTTATTATTTAATATTTATTATATACATCATTCTACTCAATTTGTGAATCTAGTGTATAGTCAGAAGTGACCAATGTTCCCAATTTGGAACATCATGAAAATCGTAAAAGAAAATTTTTTTTCCACAATTAAATGACTAACATACCTTAACTGAAGCCTTAGAAGACAAGATATGCAAAAAAATAATTTAAAATATATCTGGATCTGAATTCGGCCTGTAAAAGGTTAATTTATCTTTATTTATTTATTTATTTTTTTTTTTTTTTTGTTATTAAACACCTAATAAAAATATTTTTCCCCAGTTTGTAATAAATTTCCCCAGTTTGTCTTACAATTTAATCAGAGGTTATGCCAATGACATATTTATTAGTTCAATATCAGATTTTTTTCTTAAGGAACACAAATTAAATCAATTAAATTCAGTCCCATTCTTTGTTAGAAGTACTCATTTACTTCGCGTAAAGTTACTATTACTACTGACCTTAAATAATGTTGTACTTATTAAATTAACCTGGAAAGCGCTAATAACCTAAGTAATTTAATTTCTTCTAAATAAATAAGGACAAACGGGCTGTGAAATAATAAAATTTATTCATTCAAATAAGTAAAAAAAAAAAATGAGATTAGCGACAGCAGAAATTAAGAAATTTTGAAAACTGTGATGGGCAGGTAAGGTAAGGTACAGCTTAATGTATCTGGAAGAAATGTCCCTAGGATGTGACGCTCTCCTGATGTTACGCCAAACAGCTTTGGATCATGCGAACGTTATAATAAACCAGCAAGTGTGTCGTGCTTCGCTACGATGACCTTAATATATTACTTTTAAACAATGATTTTTTTCCGTGTACAATTCTATAATTCCTTCACAGCTCAGTTCGAGTCATTGGCATATTTATTCTATTATAAGCGTATTGTAACAATATTCCATTAAGGCTTTAACACGTTCACTGCCACCTACGCACTGGCGCGTCAGAGCGGCACCTCCTGGTATGCCGACGACGCACTAACGCTGCGACGGAATTTGATAAGTTATATGCTCTTTTGTAATGCGGCTTCTGAGGATGGTAATATCATTTTTAGTGGCAGCGAATGTGTTAAAGGTGGTGTGGCAACTGTACCAAATGAGCCGAGCCCGCCAATCCAGAGGTTTCTGTCAGTACAAAAATGACAACTAGCGAAAAATAAACACATGAAAGAGAAAAGAGATTGGTGGATTCGTGCGTTCTTAGCACAAAAACTAGAGAGTAAAGAGTTTGAGAAGAGAAAAACATAAAATATCTTTCCGGCCAGTGACATCCGTACAAAAAAAAAAAACTAAAAATATTGAATTAAAATGATGGAAGTCGAAAAAATTGAACAATATTCAGTTATATAATCGAATTTGTGACTTATATTAAATTTGTTCAAACTTTTTTATGGTAAAATATAAGTTTAATCCTAAATTACATTATTGTATTACTACTGTACGTTGATTAGCAACGTTTATAGATCTTGCCATATTACGTGGTAGAAAAGGAAGCAGAGGTTTTGACAGCAACAGTACTAATTTTGTTGGTATTAATAAATGTTGCCCAAAATTAGGGAAATTCATGACAAACAACATGGTTTTGTATGAAGCATAAGCACACATTCATAGTGACAACCATCTGAATATAAAGATAACTATATAAAATGATAGGTTTTTATTTGCCGATAAGAGTCCCTGAAATTTGTACTTTTTGTTGTTAGAATATTGTTGATAAACATTTCATTGTGACGTAAAAATTAACCAAGAATTAAATTAAAAATAATTCGTACATAAAAATGCTATAATTTGTTTACAGAGAAATGAAAGTTAATCATTTTATATATAAATTTCCAGGTCAAATCGAATTGATACTACGCAGACCATGTTTAAATAATATAAAATAAGAAATCAATAAATGAAATATTTAAAGGTATGACGTCGTAATAATAAAAAATATCGTTTTCACCTATTTATTATGGGATAAATTGAAAATTTTAATCTCTTGCTTTTAACCGAGGAAAACTATGCTTAAAACAATTACATGGGATGACTTCACATTGCTAGAAATATTACTTCTTTCACTTAGTTATGATGCGATAAATTAAAAAGCGAATCGTTTGCGTTTAACCGGGGAAAATAATGCTTGGAATAACGACATGAAACCCTCGAAAAAGAGAAAAGGAATTTATTTCGAACGTTAAAAATTTTCAAAAACCTTCCTAGGGATATACCTAATAATTACCCAAATTTTCAAGGTGATTGGATGTATGGTTTTTGAGTCTATCGAGTACAGACAGACAGTCACAAAATCATTTATATATATATATATATATATATATATATATATATATATATATATATATATATATATATATATATATAATGACTGTTTTCTGTTTAGAATACACACCTCCAAAAGTTCTGGGGTTAATTGCATTATGAGGCTCATGTCTTTTTTCTAGGGTTCATTATCATGTTGTTCCATGAACTCGATCGTTTGCTCTCTCTTTCAGCAACAGTCCAGTAGCGTTAATGGCGTGTAAATTCCAGCCTTCGTCGCAGATGAATAAGAATCAGCATAGGTGCATTAACCAGGAGAACGTTCGATAAAACGTAATTGTTAACACCTTGGGAGTAGCTCCCGGTTGATCTGGACGATCAGCTGCTCAACATTTGCACGTCCATTCTCCGGAATGCATCTTTGTAGCAGTTGCTCACCTCCGCCATCTATGGTGATTGATGTACCACAATTGCAATGGCCCTGTTTTGGGATAGTGTCATTTTCCATGCACGGGATACTTTTACCACGGTGGCCTGCGTACAGTTTTAAAACTTAGTCGTTTCGGAAAAGCTTCCGTGACAAAACCAATGATCATGCCCTTTTGGATGTCAAATAAATCTTTCCGATTCTGCATGACTGCAAGAACTGAATTTTTTTTTCGGAATGACTACAACACACTTTATGTATCCACGAAATTTGCTGATAACACCTACCTTCTGAGATTGATTATTTAACATTGGTGTCAAATGTAGGCAGTGGTCACATTAATATGACGTTATTGTGTATAGTTGAAAGTCCAGAATTCTTGTCTATATTCTTTGATTCTTCTGTGGAAAACACCTACTATAAAGTGGAAAGGGTTTTGAACCTATGAGCAATTTCTAAATAAGTTTCAAACTATTTTTAACCTTTTTCTAAAATCATCTTAGAAATGCCACATTATTATTTCCATCACTTTTTTTTTAAACTTTAAATGTTTATATTTATTAATTTAGGAAATGTAGACTTGAATAATTGTCATATCTTAGATCATACTTTAAACCGTTGGAGACTCACTCCAACTGATATCCATAATCAAATTTTCTTTAGTGGCTGTTTGCGGTCTTACGGTTAACCGCCTTCATGTTAGGAACATAGACAAACACACTGAGACAGCTAACTCCTATAGGCAATAGCGATACGCTTCTGTAACATGGGACTCGCATAGAAAGTAGCGCCCTCGGTGTCAGACCATCGGAACTAACGCATGGTTACCTGATAATTATGTTTATCGCTTCTTTGGCGACTTTTTCTTATTTATTTGAAAAAAAATTTTGGCTGGGGGGGTGCTTTTATACTTTTTTTTATTTTATAAATTAAGCTATCAAAAACAAAACCAATGATAATTGCTTTTCTAGAATGCTTTTATGTAGCTCTGTGTTAAATCTCTAATATACTCTATATAGTTACCTTATATAGAATATATTTAATACAAATTTATCAGTCTATAATTAATTCACAAATGTGTATTCTTTAGTATTCTAATTTCTTTGATTAATTATGTTTATCTAATATTGACACTATTTGTAAAGATACTGAATATCAATTATGAAAATTACCCTTTTAATTTATCTTTAAACATTGCACTTTTTTATAAATTGAAATATTTCTGAGAATATTCTGTGTATTAATTGTATAAAAGCTTACTGCTTTTACATCAAAATTACTATATAGTATTATTTTGCTATTTTTACTTGCTATCAGATAATATAAAAATTCAAATAAAAAATGGTGTTCTTTTTTTATTAAGAAAACAAAAATTGAATACATTTTTTTATTGCAATAATAATAATATTTAAAAAAGTACAAAATTGATTATTATATCCACAAAATTTCATAAGTTCTCTTCATTCTTTCCACTGAATCTAACACAAAAAAAATTACACATATGAATTTTAATAAATATAAAATTGCAGTATTAACACAAAAATTTTATTAAACTTATTTCATCTCCAATTCTTGATTAGATAAATTGCACAAAAACTTTATGCTTTATTATTTACCCCCGTTTTATGCATATAAATTCAAGTTTAATAATTTTTTTAGAGGTGAAGTATTACTAACAGAGCTTTTATTACATATATAAATATAATTGCTATCTACTTTTTCAGTAGACATAAGAGGATTAATGATTCCTTGATAAATGAATCATTAATCCTCAATGCTTCTATTAAATCATAGAGAGTAAAAGGAACTTTAAATGCTAATTAGTCTAAGACACATCCATGAACTAAAGTAAAACTGAGGTAGGCTATTCTTAGCTGACAAATAAATTCTTTAAAATTATTTCTTATTTTACCGATACCAGTGATAGAGACAGAATTTATTTGCATATAGGGTTCAAAAGTCTTAATCTAAAGTACAGTGAACAATCAATTTCATAAAAAAAGTGATCTCATTACATACACACATGCAAAATACATACATATATATATCTTACATTCATAGGTTTGCTTGCATACATAAATATACTATAAAACAGATCAGTAATGCTGTATGTAATCCCATTTTACTTGAAAAATATCTTTTAAATTATGCTGTAAGTTATTAATATTGAATTTGTTTAAATTTGTCTCGTAAATATTGAAGCATATTTAATTTATGCTGCTAAACATACAAGCCAAATTTAAACTAATTTCATGAATAACTTGAAAAATTAAAAGCACATTGAGAAAGAAAATTCCACAGATTTTTCTCTTTATATTGCTAATTAATCTAAACATATACAACATATCAAGTTATGTATTAAAACATATACACTTCATTAATTCCCATTCAAGTTTAAGAAATTTCATTCAAGTATGACTACAAATTCAGTTTGAAATTATAGATGATTGTTGTCCTGCTGAATAATTGGTTTCATAAATTTTCTTTTCTTGCATTTGTTATTCCATTAAATTATATTCCCACAAATAAAACGATTTAATTAAAACAATACTTTAATTCAGTTATTACATACTATTAATCATAAAAACTTAATTAACTACTTATGTTGAATAAAAACTACTTACTAAGTAATAGAGCAGAAACTTTATATTTACATTCGTAATTTTCCATTTCATTGTTCCATTCCATTCCAGCATTTAGTATCTACAGCTTCCAATTTCACTTCGAATCTATTCTTTTGACACCTAGGTGTTATAATGAGATTTTTGATGATATTGCATTGTACAAGAAAAGAATTTAATTACACCAAACTTTTTTAAAGTTTCTTAACTTATACTTGAGTATGTTACTACACATACAAGATAAACAACTGAAATATTAAGGCAATTATTTTTAGTCATTCAATGTTTAAAAAAAATAATGTTACAATATATGTGTATGTATATATAAATAAATATATACATACATTCATGTACAAAGTTTATTATATTGGTATACAGTAATGAAACTAAAATGCCAAGAATGAGAGCTCCATTATTAGTAACACTTTGAAAAATTATAGAAACATTTACCTCAAAGAACATACTGTAAAATGAAAACAATAATGAGTAGTATATTAAGCCACTGGGTGTGTTTATGATCTCTATTGTCTATGATTCAAGAGGACTTACTCATAAAGACTTTTACTAGTTACTGAAACAAAACTGATCTAAAAATATTTTAGCTTGCCATTAAAAAATATTGTAGAATAAAAATTATTTTCCATTGGTGAGAAAGTTCTCCCGATGAAACCCCAATTTTAGAATTAGTGTATATTATTTGTTATTTTCCAAAATTGATGTCAGAGAGTACAAAATAATGCATCAATTTTTAGAAACAATGTATTACTGCTGGTTAACTTTAACATTAGTCTCATACATGGATGATGAAATACTGATTCTGAATGTTAACTTGCACAAAGTAAAAAATAAGCTAACTCAATGTCTCTAAACCTAAGGACCATAAAATAAATTACATAAATAAGTATTTTAACCATAAATAAATTATTTCACTGGTCAGGGGATTTATTTATATTATCCACGTGAATTGTAGCAAATATGATTCATCCGTTTTCTGTGAAAGATATGTTTTGAATGTATATAAAGAGCAAAATTACTCTAACAGAAAAAAATTATACTTTAAAAATTTATATTTGAAAATAACTGGGTTGATGTACATAAAAAAAACTTGATTTAAATACTTGCAGGGAATGGAATTGCCAATAGCACTCTGTACATAAATCATTCACATTAAACAAATCTATTTTATTATAAAAATTTTCATGACACATATTTCTATTATAATTTTAAGTATAAATTAAAAAGAAATGCCATAGAATCTTTTAAGTTTTAGCTTGGTATAATAATTTATTAAATGTGAATTTTAAACTGCTTACCGCTGAAGATTTATAGATCATACATTTCTTCTTAGAGAGTCCTATACAATATATATGTAGTCCTATATAATTTAATCCAAATAACAGAGCTCCAACAGCTGAAAATATTAAGAAAAACAAATAGAAAGAGCATAAAAAAGTTTATAAACCCCTTTCCCCTGTATTACAACCCTAATAAACTAATTCATAAAACAGATAAAAGAAAACAAATTATTTAAATTTAAATAAGATAGAGGAAAGAATAACAAAATATAACTCAAATTAAAATGTATGTTTGATAGATATACATCCGCTAAACAGAAATTAATAAAATTTTTACTAATATTTACAAACAATAATGTTACGAAAAAAATCAGTTATTAGCAAAACACATAAATACAAAAAATAACAACAAAATGTATCATTTTAAGAATATTAAAATATCCGTTAGAACATTTGCTAACAAAAGTAATGAAATTCTTTGGATTTTTCAAATAAACAAAACTAGAAAATAAAAAAAGAATACCAGTTTTTAGGAAACCATGTAAATAATATTCGCAATAAAGTGGTAATAATTCAAACCGTTAAATTCGGTTGACTGGATTTAAATATTGGCCGAATGTCATAATTAATATTTATAGGAATTATTTTTCAAACAAAAATGCTATAAAAAAAGGTTACTTATTAGCAAAGCATGCAAATACAGTAGTAAAATATAGCAGAAAAAGTAATTTTAAAATATCCGTTAGAACATTCGCAAACAAAAAAGAAATGAAATTCTTCAGCTTTCTCAAACAAAAATGCTGGAAAATAAAAAAAAGGTCAGTTAATAGTTAACATGTAAATAACATTCACAATAAAATGTTAATATAAGTAATTCAAACCCTTACTTTCGGTTGATTTTATTAATATACAAATCTCAACAAAGCACAATCGCTTTCAGTCTCAAAATTTTCCAAGTCCAAAACGACAACAGTGAAAGATTTCCGGTAACCGTTTACAATCGCCAACGGATTAGGGCCTTCAATGTTAAGATCACAGACTACATAGCAGCAGACCATCGCCAAGGTTCCAGACCACTGCCAAAGCGCCAATTAGTTCAGATGGTCTGACACCGAGGGCGTGCAAATCTAGCCCGAAGTTGGAGGTCTTTTAGGCTTTTTTAGTCTATGGTTATGCCCATACGCTGTACGGGCACAGCTTTCGGGCCTTTATAGATCTGCCCGGTCAGTCTGATTTCTATATCGCTTGCACTGTTTCGGCCGTAATTTTCTGTTTTAGTAAACAAATTATTCGTATAGTAATTTTTTCCTCCAGCAAATGATAGTTTGCAGCTTATTGTATTTTCTACTCTGGTTCAAAAGAGCGGGTTTTTTAGCATGTTTTGTATCAGAAGAAGAATTGTTATCTTTCAGTGTATAGCTTTCTGGTTATATTTTACTAACCGCCTGATAATTTTATTGCTGTAAGAGTTGAATAATATATTTTTACTTTTAAATAATGTATAATTCAGAGTGTATGGAGTTAATTTCTTACGATTCGAACTGTGACTCGGAATCATAAATTGAATTATCTGTAAATGATAGTTGCGAAAGTTTACTATATGACCTGGATAGTAGTGACTCTGATAACAGTACAGAAAGAATCAGTCAAGCAAGACAATTTTTTTAAATTAATTGTGATAATCCTTTGGATCCGCCTCCTAGATTTGCTTTCACTGGAATTCCAAAAATTAACTTCGATATCGATGAGACTAAAGGTAAACTTCAGTTCTATGATGCATTCATAGAAAGAAAAAAAATGTAATAAATGCTTAAAAATATTAGAAATGTTAATTTTAACAACTTATCTTTACTTAAAAATGTAAAATGAACAAAAAATAAAATAAAAAATGTCTGTTTTTTTGACCGAATTCTGAAAAAAAAATGAAACTGTCAAAGGGTTAATCTGATAGATAAAAGTAATTATACTTTTACTAAACACCTATTCAAAATACTTAAAATCTTCTTAGTTGTTCTCCCCATTTGATCAGAATACCGATGACATATTTATTTATTCAATACCAGAATTTTTTTTCATTATGAATATAGAATATTTAAAATAGAATCTAATACATTTACTTATTAGAAGCACATTTTTTATGTGTCTTTTGATAATATAGCTAATGATCGAAAATTATCTATTGCTTAAGTTATTCCGGAAAGAATTTATGACTTGTTATATGATTGAATTTCTTTTAAACAAATAAGGCCATATAATAAAATTTATTCATTCAAATTAGTAAAATAATTATACATTTAAGACTACTGACAGCAGAAAACAAGAATTTTTAAAATCATGATGGTCAGACACAGTAAGTAGCAGCTTCATGGACAGTGTGGGAAATGACCTTGGAACATTGAAATGCTATTTCAATTACCGCGAAAGTTTACTACAAAATATTTTCAAAATTATTATTCATACTTTTTATATTGATATTATTTTTTAGGTACGTAGCGAAGACGAATTCAAGGAAAATATTATTTGGGGGATGGGGTGCAGGGATAAATTTAGGGGTGGTAGCTCCAGTTTTAGTATTCTTGATATGTGCCCGGTTAGCCGGACAGCCTCTAAAATTCGGAGAGTGGCCACTTCCACAGTTAGCATAGTAACATTGTTCAGGGGTTTTTGTACATATATTTGAGAGAGGATTTCCCCCACATTTCAGACACTTGGGGGTCAATTGGCAGTTTAGGGAAGAGTGGACAAATTGTTGGCACCTGTAGCACTGATCTACTCCCTTCTCCTTGCAAGCTTCAAATTTGACAGTCAAGTAATTAATGGCTCATATGGATGTTTTCAACTGCTGGTGATTTTAACCGTTGAATGGATTTACCGTTAATTTAATTTCCGTTAGATTCATTTGCACTGTTTTTCCTCCAGCAAAGTAGTATGTCTGGGAAAATTAATATGTGTGTTTTCTTTGATTTGGAGCAAAAAGGTAAGAAAGAAGTTATTAATTGGTATGTAAATGATTTTATTAGTTTTTGGTATGTTTGTAAGAAATTTTGTTTGTATAGCACGTAATTTCTCCTCCATATTCACTACAGCTATTTTTTTCGTTTATCACCCATGTTGAAATTCGTTTCTCAGCGAGTAGATTACCTAGCGAATTTTTTAATAGCAATGCTACCGAAATATTTCTCACTAGTTGTTGGGAAATGTCCCGTACTTTCGGTTTCATCTATCAACGGAATTCTTATTCGCAAACAAAATAACATCAATACACACTTGAAAGATTCCGTATTATAACCGATCACTTAAAGGATTTCTGATACGAATAACTTCAATAAATAATACGCCAAAATAAAAGCACATCTTTTGTCATCGTGTACTTCATCTAAATTCTTTATTCTAAACATTTTCCCTCGCAATGTTACACTGTTGCCACTACTCCTATCCTTTTTGGAAAAGAAAAAAAATATCTAAAACCATGGAGGTAACACTAGGGCTTCTTCCCAAATTTACTCGCTTTATAACAACTGGAACCATCCAGGCATAACTAAATTACCACTAAATATCATTTTATACCATATAATGTTTAAATTAAGTATTTAAGCTGTATAGAATATTTAATTCCAGTTCCAAGCGTGGTGATACAGGGAAACAATACTTAGCAGTCCTATCTAATGCGTAGGTCTACAACAGTCTTCATCCCTGTTCTATCTATTGAACTCCGTATATACCAATAATGTATTCCTTAGGCATTTATTCAATTGTATAAAATCATTTAATCATGATATATTTGTCCATGTGTTTTTTAATGGATTTAGATTTCTTCTTTTTCAAACACTAGGCCAACTTAACATTATTTTTACAATGCCTTTCATCTACCGCCCACAGCGAAGTCTAACTTGGAGGGACTAGGTACCATACAGGTCTATACAGTTGGGGCTTGAAAGCGAACTCAAAAGAAAGAGCAGAGGTTTCAATCCAGAAGTCTAAAAGGGTGGGGCAAGAGCCTTAGCAAACTATTTTAAACAGCAAAATTTAAAAAAAAAAGTTAAAATAATGCTAAATAAAAGAATGAATTACTAAGAAGTTGAAAATTTCATAACTGTGGACACCAGATATTAAAAATTTTGGAAAAACATCGCTGACAGACATAGGACTTATAAAATACTTGCCGTATAATATTGATTTATTAAGAGCGACTGCTTAGTTTTTATTTACATCCTACGAAATGTTTATTATTATTAGGTACACTTTTCCAAAAATGTACTGTAAATATTTTATACATTTCAAAACATATTATTTAATATAAGTCCAAGTATTTTACATAAAAAAAGAAATGAATCTAAAAAATAATTATTGACACAGACTTATAATTATATAAAATTCTAAAATATATTTGCATATATCTTCTAAAATTCTGTACTTACAAAAGTATTTTAGACAGTTTTAAGGGAACTAACTGTAACACAGCTCTAAAACTTCCAACTTTCTATCTGTATAAGAATTAAAAAAAAACTTGTAGATAAACATGTAAGAGGCATTCTTGGTAAACATAAAAAAAGAAGAGATTTATGCACATGTGTTACTAAATCTATCTTGCTTTAAGTTTGACAATTGCTTTAAACAGTAGGTTCAAGTCTTGTTAGCACCCCTGTAACAAAATAGTAGACTGTAGCGACCCAAATTCAATAAATTTTTAAAACCTTCCAGCCACTTAATTTTGTTTCAACATATCTTTATTATATTATGTTTGTTTTATGACTGCATGTTTCATTCTAGTTAAACTCCATAACTTTTGGTTATGGAGCCCGAAACACTCCACTGCGACCAATATATTGAGAAGAGCGAACCTTGTGATAATATAATAATATGGATTTATACAACATTCTTCCATAACTTTGATGTGACTGAATGCACCATCATGAAAACATCACTTCATCCAGAATGCTCAGTGTAAATAGGCATAGAATGTGTTAAGAATGGTTTGACTAGAGACCGAATTCGCTTGAACTTAAATTGAAGTAAATAGTTACTTACCTTTGACTGTCTCAACTTAATTATACAACTGAAGTTGCATCATACAAATAACAAAAACTGGGAAATTTTACAAACAACGAACTTTAATGGTTTAATTAAGAACTTAGAATGGAGGTTTGGTGAGAATTATTGCCCGCCTCATATTAAGCACGGACGCGACACAGAAAACCAATGATTCAAATCAAAATGTAAAGGTAAAATCGACAGAAGCTGCATTGTCATGAGTACAAGAAGCCACAAGTTGATTCGCCAAGTCCTTTATTGCTTTTCTTTTCAGTTTTAATGTTTGGTTTGGAGCGCTACGGTTTACTATTTTGTTTCAGGAGGGCTGATGAGATCGTAGCCTACTGCTCAAAACTGATTTCAACCCGTTTTACAGTGTTTTGTGCAAAAACACAGTTTTCGGAATGCGCATCTATATGAAGTGACTAGGTAATTCTTTCATTTGAATTTTGACAATGAATACATTTTGAAATGAGTTTTCTGTCAGTAAAAGATACAGATTTCACTGTTAACAATTCGCTTTCTGACAAGGAATGCACATGTTTGAATTTTTCTGCTAATACTAAGGGTATTCCTTAGTGAGCCTTTTCCATTTCGAAGTTAATGTTGAGTCAGTGGAAAGGCAGGTCCGAGATTGCGTATTCCGATATCAATATTTTCTAAAAACTTTTTCAATAGATAGCTGACAATTTTATGAAAAGCGTTTTGTTCTTAAATTTCTAATTTCGGTCAAAATTTAAGATTAACATGCAACAAAATTTCGAAGCTTCCAAAATAAAAAATATTTTTTTTAAAATTTCTTGATAAAGACTTCAGATCACATAAATTTCTAAATTGTTAGTATAGCAGGTATGCTTAATAAATGTTTACTTAACGTAATTTCATAGCATAACTCATTGTACCTCAACAATCGCGAATTAAAATATATTGCATATGTTAGAATACACTCTGTGAACAAATTGTGCACTATTGCAGGATAGCAACAATTAACTGAAATAAATTTTCAAAGGTCTTTGCAGAAATGTCATTAATTTTTCCACATTCTGCAAATGTGCACAAAAAGTTTATTTTAAGATTTGAGAAGCTGCAATAAGTAAAGGCAAATTCTATTCATAATACAAGAACCAAATTAAATCTTTTTTTATTATGTTTTAAAATTTGTACAGTTCACTCCCGAGTATCTGGTTTGTGATTGCCCAGCTTCCTTGCTATATGGCCTAGTTTTCTTTTACTGTAATTAAATGAGGAAGGTAAGGCATTTGGCAATATTCGAAAAACATTGTGAGTGGGCGTGTCAACTTTGATCCTCCTACGTGTCTTGTGCGAAATATAAATTGCAACAGGAAAAAAGTTGCATTCGAATTTATACAAATTTTACTTTAACTGTATTACTTAAACTTTTATAGTCATGTTAACGCAAGTCAATATCTAATGCGACTATTTCCCAGTAAATTCTGAACTAGAGGGCTCTGCCCAAGAAGTTCAGTTGTCATCACTTATGTGATCAGCGTTCTCCTATAACTCATTCTTTCGTTTGTGCATAACTTTCTTCAATTTTTGCCGCTGTTTCGGACTATAACATCACATTACGTACAATATTCGTCAATTGTTCGTGGGGTCGGCTTAATGTTATTTGAAGTGTACTACAGCAAAGATCTCAAAGAAAACAGAAATAACCAAATTCGTATAACTTCTTGTTATCTTTTATTAACGAACACAGTCTTATGAAATATTGACACAAACGAGACGAAAACAAACCACACATTAAAATGGCTTTCCTTTCTTCGCAGTATGGGAGCTCAAATCTTTAATCGCACAGGTTATTCCTATCTGATTTTAAGCAGTTATTATAACGTAAACAGGACACAATTACCCCTCCTCCCTACCTTAGAGGGGTAAGGCAGGACGTTGATACGAAGTCCCATTAGAAGCTTATGTAAAGAGACGGCATTAGCAGCAAAATCAAAACATTTATAGGGGAGAATTTCGATGACTAACATCATCCGAAAACTACAGCACAGTTCTACGGTATTACTAACATGTTGTCAGGATTTTTCATGCTACTTAACAAAAATGTTTTGAAAAAGGAACTTAAATTAAAGGAAACAGTACAAGGTGTTAAGTCCCATAATGCTATACTCTGCTCCAGTTTGGGGCTCAGAGGCGACCACTCATATTCAAAAGTTGCAGACTGCTCAGAACAAACCATTCAGGATAATACTTAAATCTTCACGGCATCTACCAAATATATTAATTCATAGTAACCTTAAAGCAGCCCCTGTAAGGAAAGTTGTTAAAAATTTAGCATTAAACTTTTACGATAGGATTTTTACTGTTAACAATAAAGAACTAATGAATTTGACTGACTATGACATCGCAACAATTTCTGCAAGTCTAGAGCCGTGACAGTCTTCCATCATGTATTAAACCAATCGCAAGGCCTTTGTAAAAGGGATAGTTAAATGTAAAAAAAAAAAATTACCCCTGAAAACTCTATTAATATAATATGTTGTAATTTTGTATTTTTGTAAAGGGTAAAACAGGAGGGAAAAAGTTTATATAATCTAGAACCAGAGTTCGAATCCCACTGCGGGCATGGATGTTAGTAGCGGCCTTAAGCTGTAGGTCCCGGTCTCAAAAGCCCTCATGTGCAAAACAGTAGACCGTAGTGCCAAACCAAACCCAAAAACTACTAAAGACAACCTTCCCGAGGGAAATAAACATATGTAAAGATATACAAAAGCACGAAGATAATAAAATGCTATTGTTCTGTTAAACATATTAATAGTGAGTGTAAAAATTTAAATTGTCAGATACATTTATCATTTTTAATAATGTATTGACAAGAAAAACTTTATGAAAGAAAATATATTAATTTTTTATTAAATGCTACTTGCTTTATTAGTACAGACACTTAAATTATAAGTGTGTACACACACTTATAAATATATATATATATATATATATATATATATATATATATATATATACATACATATATATATATATAAATATATATACATACATATATATATATATACATATATATACATACATACATACATATATATATGTATATATATACATATAAATTTTATGCTAAGACTTTATCTGAAGACATTTAAAGTATATTTAAGTGCCTAAAACCTATGTTCGTCTTCTACGAAAACATCTAATCCAAGGTGGAAAGTGTGTTTCTTCTAAGTAGCATTTACAACTCTAGAAATATTGGAATAATATTGGTAAATTCAAGATGCATCAATGTTGATGTTACCACTTTTCCTTTTAAAATTTTAAGTATTAATATAATTATATGAATATCCGCTGTGTTTATCTTTTAAGGAAATCGGCTCTCTTAGAAAGGTTAGAGACTTGTCTCTAACGGTGTAAATATAAGTCTAATGATATTTAATGAATGACACCAGCCAATGTGCAAATCAGTGTTACTTTTGAAAAGAAAAATTAAACTAGACTACTGTGACCTTCATTTAATAAATTGGCTTATTCATTTTTGAGCTATTCGATATCGAAAGTATTTCAATATAAACACTAAATTGTTATTAAAACAGAATCTGTTTTATTCTTTAAATATACACCTGTTTTCCTAAATAAATTTACTATTTACTTTAAACAATATTGTTACTAGAACTTCCTTGGAAAGGGATATAACATAAATAAATTAGTTTAAATATTTTTTAAATAAAAACAAAGCTGGTGCTACTTAGTAGTTAAAAAGTTAAGAGTACGGATAACAGAAATTATGAAATTATTTACAGAAATTTTGGAAAGAGTGAGAGATAGAAACGAGCGGTCAAGCTTAACGGGGCAGGGTGACACGTCCTAAAGAAATGAAGATGTCCTAGTGTCAGGCAAAATAGTTCTGACTGCTGCTAAACTCATTTTTTTTAATGATATTGACTGTTTTCTATTGAAAAATTATACACATCTAAACTTAACATGAGGTTCAAGCCTTTGTTCTAGAGACTATTACTAAGCAACACCTGTTATACATTAAATCTGTATGAGATTTGCACTAGAGACTGGCTCCGTTTCTTTATAAGGATAATTCCTCCTCTGACCTAGCCGAAGCCATACAGAAACTAATGACGTAGTCACCACGACAGGTATAGAGCTGTAGCTTACGAGAGGTTCATCATGGTTTTAGAATAATGTAGTCAACCCCAGTAAGGAACAAACACTACAGAGGCAAGTTCGAGACTATCAGGGAAGACACTAGAAAAATATCACACAGGTGAACCCCTGGCTCGTGACACCTAAAGGTGGTATACCCTTGAGGTTGTCTCTTATTTAGCACTACCCAGAACACACATACGGCTTGAAGCTCGTGGCCGCAGACGAGAGAGACGTTGTTATCCGTTTCTTTATAAATAGTGCACTAATTACCATATTAGTTTCATTTAAAATCTTTTCAATTTAAAATATTTCTAGGTTTTGATTGAGGTTCTATGACTCGCAATCCTGAGGTTTATGGTTATGTCCCCCGTGGTGTCATATTTTCCAATTTCTCATTTAATTTATAAATAATTGTAATTTTCTTTAATTTTATTACTTTAAAGCTTATTTCCATATTTTTAAATATAACTTTTTGTTTTTTTTTACGTTAATTTCTGATTTTTAAATGCTAGAAATTTATATTTCATGGTTATTGTACGGATGTCCCTGGCAGCAAAAATATGTGTTTTGTTTCTATCCCTAAACTTTCTACTCTTTAGTTTTGTGTCATGAACTCACGAATCCATCTCCCTTTCCTCTTTTAGTTGTTTTACTTTTCTGCTAGTTGTTATTTTATGCTTACTGTTAGAAATCTCTGGATTAGAGGACTCGGCCCAGGAAATCCAGTTGACTCACCATCCTGAAGGTCCTAAAGGTTTTGATTGAGGTTATCCTCTTAGATGTGTCAAAAATAATTTCAGATATTTTAGAGTGCTTACAAACAAATAAAATTGAGATTTACTGCATGAATGGGAAGTTTGCGATATGATGGAGAAGCAGGTTATTGGTAGGTATGTTTTTTACCTTGTTATTTTTTTAGCTTGTTTACGAGGCACTTTATCCGTTGGACTTATCCCAAGTCATAACACCAAGGGGTATAGAAATCCTCAATCATCTTTACTCTAGTGCTCATTAAAATAAGTAAGCTTTTACTGTAAAAAATGCATAAAGTATGTGAAACGAAAGCTAACATAACCTCCTATTACATTCATAATAGGAGGAGGAGGACAGTGACAATAATATAGGAGTTATTAAAATTAATGTTATTATAATGAGGAGTATTTAAGGAGTTTAGCGAAAACGAGTAAAAAATTTATAGTACATGATGCAAAATCAATTTGAATGAAAAATATTTTTTTTAAATTTAAGTGAATAAAAATATTTACAAATATGTACAAAAGGGAGCCATCTGTAGAAGCCTAGCCAGTGTGCCTTATGTGGCAGTAGTTGAGTTTGGGATATTTTTTTAACGAATATTCAAATGGTATCACACGATCAGCCTTGATTTCAAATTATAGTATGAAGCTAAATTATCAAAGTAGAATTCTTTTGTAGTCGAATTTATTCTGGTTCATTAGGTTCATGGTGATCGTATTTAAATAGTGCAGCTAAAAAATTACCTGTAAAGGGTTGCCTCATTATTTAAAACGATTACAAACAAATACAATTATAGCAACAACATTGA
>CM063509.1:89957335-89972335 GCA_032207245.1 Pardosa pseudoannulata | reverse complement strand
ATAACTGGTGTGAAGAAGTAAGTATTTTATTTACTTATTCATTCATGTTGCTTTACTAAAAATTATTTTCAGATTATGTACTCTATTAAGTTTCTTATTCATACAGAATTTAGAATTTGACGATTAAATATGTTGAGGATAAAAATCTTTTAATTTATATGTAAAAAGACAAAAAATATTAGAAACTGTTTTAAACTTAGTTAATTTACTAATTATTTTATAAGTTGAAATTTATTTTATAGTAGTATTGTCAGTATTTAGACTGAAATTCCTAATATATTTAAAAAAAAAAAAAGATCAACTGGAAAAAGTTTCTTTTTAAAAAATGATAAATAATTACTTTAAATACGATTATGATAACATACATCGCCGTTTGAACTTTAATAAATAACACCTTAAGTGAAGAAGTAAATATTTTATTTACTTCTTCCCTCAAGTTACTTTATCAAAAATATTTTCAGATTATATATTTTATCAAAATTCTTACTTAAAAAAAAAACAAAAAAAAAAAATGAATTTGAGGGGCATATATATCCAGGTGTAAAACCTTTTATTTAATTATTGAGAATAAGATAAAAAAGAAATATAAAAAACTGATTTTTACTTCGTTAACTTGACTAATATTTTATTAGTTAAAATTTATTTTACACTAATACTGTTAGATTATTAACTGAAATTACCGTTTCGCACCCAATATAATGTAAACTTATATCCTAATGAGGAATTTTCACGTTTTCTAATTTTAACTTTAAACTATAGAAGACAAAAAAGTAAGCAGGACAGTAGCTATTTTTCATTCATTTGGAAGCCTAATTAGTGATTTATAATGGGTTTTATACCGGACTCTTTAGCGTCTCTCAAATACGATACTTTTTCTCCGCCCAGTTTGTGACGTCATCGTTCACGGTAACACCGACCGCCTATGTTGTTTGCATGTTAAAAAGGAGACTTTTAAATTTATCTCTGTGTAAGGTATCGCATATAACAGAATTTTTTTTATTATATCTGTCATTAAAAATCATATTATAAATATTGTATTGTTCTACTCTGTAAAAATAGAACAACTAATTGCAATGAGAAGATTTTCAACGTTCCCAAAGATCCACAACACGTAAAATCTGGACAAATGCAATGAAAAGGGATGAGAAATTAACCCCCAAATTATCATATAAATCATCTCTATGGGTTTGTGAAGACTATTTTTCGATCAGTAAAAGCTTGCTTTTGTTTAAATATTGCTAATTTAGAACAATTAAAGTATATAAAAAAACATCTACCTTTAAAAGAACTGTTGATTAATTAACCAGTGCTATTTAACTTTTAAAACTGCTAATTTTCGAGTATCATCACAGAGTTCAAGAACAATAAATGTTCGATAAAGCATATAAATAACTTAAAACATACAAATATCTAAAGCATATAATTATCTAATAAATAACTCGGGGGAGGAGAAGATTATGTATTTTCAAGGTATTATAGTTATTTTCCTCAGAGATGCTAAATCTTAAGTGTATCAATTCACTGTGATATTTTTCGATTAAATTGGTGACTAATTTGAAAAGAGTATAATATTTTTAAAATACTTAATAATGATATTACTTTAAAAATTAAATTTAATTTCAGAAACTTTATGCATTTTTTAATTTAACATTAATATTAAAGGCAATAATTGCTATTTAAAAATGTATAAATAATTAAGTAAAGCCTTTTAAAGATTTTAAATTTCTTTTCAAATTTAAAGTACCTAAGAATTATTTATTAATTCATTGCTTAAATTCTTATGAAATTTAGTGGAAAGATTATAAATAAATTTTGGAATATTAGGAATCTTAAGTTCCTCATGGATTTCGTCGTTGCGAAAGTAAGTATGGCGAGTTAGTAATTTCTCTTAAGATTAGATTTTGAATAAGTGTTAATATTTTAATATTAGAATCTGCTGCATACGACCACGCTGGTGCGGCATAGGTAAATATTGGACGAAGGAAGGAAGTGTAAACGAGCAGCTTATTCTAAATTAAAATTAATAAAAATTGTTTTTTTGCGATTATTTATCATTATTTAGGCCCTTTTTGGATTTTTAGACTAATTTATTTATTTTTAAAACATATATTTTTATTTTTCCAAAATTTTTAAACTTATCATACCTGATCATTACTACTCAACAAACAAAAATTTATAACACCTAAACTAACTCAATATTATTGCTGTAATTAAACATTATTATTTAGGCCATTTTCTGATTTTTAATACATCTTATTTATTTTTAAAACTTATATTTTTATTTTTTCCAAAATTTTTAAAATTTTTTGATTTTACTCACTATTATTCAAATTTTTCGGCTTATTTTGTACGGATGTCACTGGCCACTAAAATAATTTATGTTTTACTATCCCTAAACTTTCTACTCTCTACTTTTGTGTTATGAACTCACGAATCCACCCTTCTATCTCTTTGCTCTTTTATGTGTTTATTTTTCGCTCGTTGTCATTTTTGTGCTTACTGACAGAAGCCTCTGGATTGACGGGCTCGGCCCATAGGGTCCAGTTGCATCACCACCTTTGATGCCTTTGATACCTAAGAATTGGTTTGGTTTTGGTTTTGGTTTGGTTTTCTAGCGCTACGGTCTACTTTTTGCTACACTGGGGCTAATGAGACAATAAATACCTCCTCTAATTTTTATTTTAATATTACATCTATCTCTATTTATAAAAAGCGATGCTACTACAAATGTGTGTGTATATGATATATGTATATTTATTTGACTTATCTGTGTCTACAAGCAGAAGAGGTAAGATTAGCATGAATAAAATATTAATACATGTTAAGTAAATTTGGATAAATATATAAATGATTTTACATACCTTTGGGTTTTAATTCGGACGTATTTCAGCTTCCATAAAATCCGGGTTTTTTTTCCCCAAGAACGAAAACATTGACATCGAGTCAATTTTGGGAAGTTGTCCGACTGCCCTCTGGTAAACCAAGTAGAGCAGACATTAATTACAAATTGAGATAATTAAGTTATCGATATCGATAAAATAAACTTTCAGGTTTAAATAAAAATAAATTTTGATAGCTAGAAAATTCCAAGAACTTGCAAAAACAAAATCGGAAAATAGTGCAAGCTTACAAGCAATAAGAAAATATTGGTTAACGTGAACAATGACGTCACAAACAATCACGGGGCGTTTTGATGTCAAGTGATTTTAGCTTAACTTTAAAATTAATTTTTTAAATGATTCACCCAGTTTTTTACATTGAGTATTTGTTGGAGTAAGAAAACGATGAGTAGATTTAAATATTAGGCTCCACCCTCAACAGGAGAGCAGAAAACCAAAACAGTACGGAGGATGTGACAGCAATACACATGGAATAATATAAATAATTTAACATACGAAAAGTGATGTATGACCAATTTTAAACATTTTAAAACTTTTTTCTTACATTTATATATATTTTTAATAATTTTTTGGTAGATTTATTTCGTTTTTTATTTTAACAGTACACATTATTAAGGATCTTTGGCACGAAGGCTAAAGGTCCCGGTCTCACAATAAATACCTTCTCTAATTTTTATTTTTAAATATATTACATCTATCTCTATTTATAAAAAGCGATGCTACTACAAATGTGTGTATATGATATATGTATATTTATTTGACTTGTCTATATCTACAAATAGAAGCTGTGATTAGCATGAATAAAATATTAATACATGTTAAGTAAAATTGGATAAATATATAACTGATTTTACATACCGTTGGGTTTTAATTCCCCGTATTTCTGCTCCCATAAAATCGTTTTTTTTTTCCAAGAACGAAAACATTGACATGCTGATAATTTTCGGGAGGTTGTCTGACTGTCCTTTGGCAAATCCAGGTAGAAGAGACATTTATGACAAATTGAGATAACTAAGCTATCTAGATCGATAAAATAAACCTTCGGGTTTAAATAAAAATAAATTTTGATAGCTAGAAAATTCCAAGAACTTGCAAAAATAAAATCGGAAAATAGTGCAAGCTTACAAGCAATAAGAAAATATTGGATAACCTGAACAATGACGTCACAACCAATCACGGGGCGTTTTGATGTCAAGTGATTTTAGCTTAACTTTAAAATTACTTTTTAAAATGATAGACCCAGTTTTTTACATTTTTAGAACATTTTTTTGGAATTTACGAGTCTATAATTATCAGAAAAATACTAAGTTTTTGAATCCCCCACATGCGCAAATTCCTCATTGTTCGTGATGTGATAATCCGGCAGGTTCATCACTTCTTCCTTGTTAATTGTAAAAATCCCATTAAAGAAGTTTAAAGTTAAGATTTAAATTACGTTCGTTATTGGGGCTACTTTGAGGTTCGTGAGAATTAAAGTATTCTTAAGAAGTGAACGAGGCCTATCTAAGAAATCATAAAAATTATACAAGCTATTTTTTAGTGGCATCTAAAATAAGAAGATTAAAAGGATGAACTGTTATTTAGCTTTTTAATTAAATCTCATAAAAAGAAAGAAAAATTACTTATCATAGTTTCACTTCTATTTGATCGCAAAACACTTACAATACGGCATGGGGAAATTTACGAATTTAACAAAGTAAAATGGATCTCTCCTTTTTACTAAAATCTAATGCTTTCATAAACATTCCATGTTAGCCCATTCCACTTAAATAATAGGGATGTTTATGAAAATACTCTCGTACGAAGAAGCATCGCAAAAAAATTTAATACCTTCTTTCCACTTGACGTTTCTTTCGTAGGGAAATAAATTTCATTCTGTATAAATTACACTTTTAGGTTATTCCGGAGAAAGTTGAAAGAACCCAGATGTCAAATTTCTGAAGCAAATTAATGGGGAAGCATTAAACTTCTATTCTATTCAACAGAAACTTTTGATCATTTTGAAAAACAAGGAGCATTTGATATTTTTAGCGGAGGGTATATAATATATTTCATGCTTTGTATAATTTTTTTTATCCCGTTTTCAAATGCCATGTGATATATTTTCAATATTCTAAATTGATCTAAAGATATAGAGTTTATTTTTTTTTTGTCCCAGTTATGTTAAATGGACTTTGTTTTACTTTGAACTATGATTTTAACTAAACAATTCTTTAAATGTTGGCAAATAATATTTTAAAAGTTATATATTTTATGAAGATCTTTTTACAACGTATGTTGCACTATATGATGAATTAGTATTTTGCTTCACCATACAGTACGTGGTATATCTGGAGTAGCCTTAGAATATATGTAAAAAATTTGTTAGAGGTTTTATATATATATATATATATATATATATATATATATATATATATATATATATATATATATATATATATATATACATATATATGTATATATGTATATATGTAATAAGACGGACTTTACGAAAGATGGTTTTAGTCATGGCCCATAAAAATTCACCGTCTTAGATAAAGACCTTTATTAAGATAGAGTTGGAGGACGGGTTCCCACCTCATCATAGGGACAGGACAAACTGAGGGGCCAACTTGCATGAAGTTATGTGTAGAAGACCCTAACACTTGGGTCAACATGTCAGTCAAAATCTGTGGGAAAATTCTGCCTCCGACAGCATGCATCTCCTTTTTATTTGGAAATTTCCTAAATCATCAGTTAAGGCAATGTGCAGTTACAATTGGTCAGGCCTCTTCTCTGAGGGCGTAAACTGTAGCCCCAGTGGTAAATTTAGGTTAGGGATTAAAAAAGGGAATGCAAGAGAACGCGGGAATTTTTAGCCGTTGACTTAAGTTTTGAAAACCCCTGAGAATTTTCTTTATACACATATCTTTATACACACATTGACATGCCACTGAATTAGGAATACCTGGCAACGTGTTTAGCCTCATATGACCTTGATATCGTCAGCCACACGAATAGGCATACATTCAACAAGTTTCTGGAAACGCTCCAGAGGAATGGCTTGCCAAATATTGGTTAAAGCTGTCCATAATTCAGTAAGGTTCGTTGGTGATGTGATGGCCTTTCAAAGCCTTGTTCTAAAACACCCCAAAGATGCCCAATAGGATTTAAGTCTCGGCTTCTAGGTAGGCAATTTATGACAGAAAAGTCAGAGGAATGCTCATCCAATTAGCTAGTAGCCAACCGGGACTTTTCAGAGGTACAGTTGTCTTGCTGGAAAACTCCATTACCGTGAGGATTGTAGAACTGCATAAACGGATGGAAGTGATCACTCAGTGGTAATCCTACGTACCGAATTGCTCTAAGAGATGTTGGTACACTCACCAAAGATCCCAAATAGTGTCACGCAAAATATCCCAGACCATGATTCAGCCACAATGCCCTTGTACAGTTCCAACCTGACAAGCAGGATCTGTGGCTTCATAATCTTAACGCCATATTCCCAGTCTCCAGTCGGCATCCAGATGTGGGAATCGAGACGCATCACTCCATGCTTCTCTTTTCTAGTCATCTATACTTCAGTCTCTGTGCTCTCTTTCCCAGGCAAGACGTGCAACGAGCCTAGAGCAATGGTCGAAGGCTCCCCAAAATCATTCGCTGAATCGAGCTTTGCACAGTCCGTTTACTGACTGTACTACTGGCACCGACATTCAAGTGGCTGATAATTGGACAGAATGTGTGACTTCGCTGGCTAAGCATAATACGCCCGAGCCGTCTCTCCCCTAGGCTAAATGTCCTTTGCCGTTTGCTCGATCGCTAGTTTTTCCACCATATATATATATATATATATATATATATATATATATATATATATATATATATATATATATATATATATATATATATATATATATATATATATATATATATATATATATATATATATATATATATATATATATATATATATATATATATATAAATATATATACATATATATATATATATACATATACATACATATATATATATATATATATACATATATACATACATACATATATATATATATATATATATATATATATATATATATATATATATATATATATATATATATATATATATATATAGTTTAGTATATAGGTTAAAAACCCTTCTTTTCTCTACTTTAAGAAGTACGAAGCTGCCTGCTGCAAGTCGATTTCCGATAGGAATTGTCAACTTTTCAAGGGCAGTTTTAAGGAATCATAGGTAGGAAAAACATAGCATGAGATCAATAACTTGAGGCAGGTGTCGAGTATCTTCACTTTAGCGAATGTGTTATAGCATTTGCTTTGTGGTGAAACAAAATCCCTTCTTTTCGTAGTTTTCCAAGAGGTTTTACTTTAATTTTAGATAGTAATCTCTCCTGCGTTTTGCAGTACTATTTACCAGTGTTGAAAATGTCTGAATCCTTGATATCAGTAAACAATAAGATCTTGTTGTCATAAAACGTGGTAAAAAACAAATTTCCAGCAGATGACTAGCTGTTGAGTTTCTTCAAACGAAGGGACAAAAGGTGGTTCAATTCATGGTAGAGACTTTCGATTCATCCATCGGTGGCACCATCTATTATAGTATAATGAGTCCTTCGGCAGAATAAAAGATTAATTAAAGGAGTTCTAACATGGGAGAGGTTCTTAACGATACAATATTTTCTCAAGATGCCAGTTACATAACCTAAATATATAAAATATAGTGATACTAGAAAAAAAATAATAATATAATATATAAATATCCTGGTTAAATAATATAAAATGGAAGAATGAGGTTAATAATTTTTTATAATATATGATGAAAAATCAGAAATTATGAAACTTAGGATCCTGGTAACAGCCATTATAAGTTTTATGAGAAAGGAGAAGGAGGGGTCAAAGGCACCTTGTTAGTAGTGACTTAAAACTACATAATTTTGCTTTCTATTGTAAGTAATCGAATAAAGCTCATAATAAAAGATGTGAACTATTAAACACCAAGGAAAAATAATGAAAAATAAAGTTTTAAAACAGTTTAAGGAACTTAAAATCAAAACACATGAAAAAGTGGGAGGGCAATCCTAGTGGCGACCACAGAAATTGATGTTGTGTGAACGTCATAACCCAAGTCCTCTAGTTTAGAATTTACTAACAATGGTAAGCATGAAAAACATATTGAAATGATATTGACATATTTTAGGTGTAGTTCCAGTGAATCGATGTCGGTGCTTATGTAATTTGCATATATGCTGCAGCCACGCCCTTAAAAGAAAATCGATCATTGCTTTTAGTTGGAAATACAAACACACATACATTCAAGCAGAAAGTATATTTTAAAAAAGTTTTCACATTTTTAGTTAGAATTTTAGTTAAAATTTAAAGTTATGTATGGCATTATGCAAAAAGAGATCAATTTTGAGTAATGTATTATCACTTTAAAAAAATGATATTAACAATAGAAAAGAATATAACTATATAGTAATTAAATAACAAAAAAATTAAATGAATATTGACTGTTAACCATATTAAGAAATCCTCTAGCATTATCTTTTAATCTCTGATTAAAATTAAAGCATGTAAATCATTTACAACCAGAATAAATGCTGATATACACTGACAAGCTCGATAGTTCCACTTTAACGAATACAACAAAGGATCTAATTAGAGACTTAACTAAGTAAAGTAAAGTAGGGATTTACTTTGGGAAACGAGGTTTTCTTGCAGTCGTTTGCAATCCGATTAGTGAACTGCTCAAAAAGAAAAAAAAATAACTGCTTAAAGTTTAACATTACGGAAAATCCCCTTTTATCTATTTGCCACAATTTTTTTTATCTACAGATAAAAAATTAAAAGAAGAAAATCGTGGTTTATATAAGTTATACAGTAGAACCTCGGTATAACGACCCCCTGTGGAACCAACATCATATGGTCGTTGTAACGAATTGAAAAAATAATTAAAAAAATGAGCAAAGAAATGATGCAACAGTACATACCTAGAGAACACATCTATTTATTTGTATTTCTATTACTGAATTTTTTGAAAAAAGTCTTTGATTGATGCCTGTTTCAAGTTCATTTGGGAATATTTTTATTATCACTGATTCCATATCCGTTAGATTTTGAAGGAAATCTTCAGAAATAAATTGTCCTTCAAAATATTGACGCAAGTCATTGATTGCATTGAAGGCTTCAGTTTCATTCACTTTTTCAAAAGCTTGGACGATTTCTTCTCCGTCGTCGGAATTGTAGATTTCTTCATTTCTTCATAGGGCAATAAAATCGTCCTCATTCAAATTTTCTCCGCGGAACTGTAAAGTTTCGTCCACCGCAACAAACTCATCAAAAGATAATTGAAGATTTAATTCTCCCCTTTTCATCACGCCTTCTCCCCTCCTTTAAGCAAGCACAAAAAGAGAAGTACAAGTTTCTTGAAGTTGCCCCACAGTACAATAATTTTGAAATAGCCCACTTTCTCATGAGTTCTGCGAACTAAAATTAGCGGTCGTTCTAACGAAATATAATACGCTTGGGGTCGTTGTAATGATTCAAAGTTAACATTATTCCTATGGTAAAATAATTGGGACATTTTAAGATGGCCGTTCTAACGAAGGGGTCGTTGTATCGTGGGTCGTTAAAAAGAGGTTCTACTGTATCAGCGATTAGGTTCTTGCTTCTATTAATACAGTTCAATGGGATGATAATATGTACATAAATTTAATAATTACGAATTTTCTGCTGGTTTTTATGATAAATACAAATGACACAATATATAAGGGAATTTTTTCAGGATTAATATTATTTCGCATTATTTCACATTAATATTATTTCGTTCAATGATAATTTGCCACCTCATTGGCAAGCAAAAAATTCTTCTTTTGAAAAAACAGGAAGTAGCGTCTACTTGAATTTCTCATTTACTCACATAAACGAAAAGTAGACCATTTTGTTTTGGGATACCTTATGGGTGGCCATCATTATTACGATGAGATAAAAATCTATTTAATCCCTACTCGATTATGAAAATTATGTATTTTGTAAAGTTTATTTACATTACGAAAAATTGGAATGGAAGCAGTGGAGAACTTGGGGAACTCGTGTCCTTACCAAGAAAAATAGGGGCGTGGTTTACTCGAATCAGACTGATCGAAAGAATAAGAATTCGATTTGTAAAACGACTATTTTAGCAGAAATTGGATTTAAGTGATGCAGAAACGTGTTTTCAGGCAACTCGAGTGAAAATGCAGTCAGGACTTAGATTACAAACAGAGACTGTATTTTTAAACGTTAATTTACAGTTAAGTCTTAGAAAGGTTATTAAAAAATATTAAGCAATAAAAAAGCTTCTGAGTTAAAAACTTGAAAAAATCGATACTTATAACATTTGGAAATAAATTTTGAATCATGAGACTTTGAAACGTGTCTGCATCTGCCGATCTGCAGAGTCTGCACTTTAACAACGAAAACGTTATTAGCAGACATAAATTTATTTTGGGATAAATAAAATTTGGAACTTATAATGAAAAAAAAATTTTCGAATATTTTTTGAAAAGCGTCTGTAAAAAATTTAAGAAATATAAGAAGCTTTGAACTTTGAATTTGAAATATTTATTATGAAATATTGGAGAAGTCTTTACATTATGATACATTAGAATACGACTATTCATATTGTGAAATATTATATACGACTCTTTACTTTATGAAATACTGAAATACTACTCTTATATATTATAGAATACTTTAATACGATCTTAATATTAACGTTACACATGGCCATACGTGAACATTACACATATTATTTATTTATGTATATCTACAAATTATTTTATTTATTTACATTAGTTATATTCCATCATATACAATAATAAATCTTTTTCCGCAAAAAAAAGGAAATATGAATTATTAGAGAAAAATGAACTGTCTAATCCTAATTTTTGTTTCTGGAAAATAAATTAATAAAAAGAATGCATTGACAATGCCTTATTTATCCAAATGGACGTTTTGGCAAAACCAAAAAGACAAACAGTTTTCTGTGACCAGAAAATAAATGATTCTAGACAATTACTTACAGTGATTAATGATTAAAGATAATGAGAAAGAAATACCTATACTCTGTTTCCCTAACTGTGTTTTTGGGATTAGTAATAACTTAAGCATAAATATAAAAAGAATTAATTAAAGTAATATATTTTATGTAGCAGTGTTGAAAGCATTGCCTTTAAATGTATAACACCGCTTTGAATATATTTGAAATTATATCAGAAAATTTAGTTATTACTAAATTTCTTCTTGATAACATACCTAACATACCATTTGCACCTATTCCAAATATCTATACATGCTTTCTCTCATTGTGTTTCTTGTCTTAGTAAAAACATAAATGTGTAAAGAATAAGTTAATGTACTCATAATTCAATTTTAAGCAACAGTGACGAAAGCCCTGCAAATTACCCTTATTTAAATAACCATATTACAATGTTTATATCTACAAAATCGTGTCGTAAACTTTTAATTATTGTAAAATCATCTTGTGACATTTTTTCCACCTATTCCAAATTATGTAAACTAATTAATAACTTTTAAGTTTTCTTATTAATAAATGCCTAAAACCTCTTTTAATCAAAGGTTATTTTCAGAGCACCTGGTCCTGCTGGACGTATCTCCAATAAGAAAGAAACATAATTTCACATGTGAGCGATTCATAATGAATATACAAGTTCTTTCAATATGCCAATTTACAGGAGATAAAATTATGGGCGTAAATGAAGATTTTAAAATAATAAAATAATGTAACAACTAGGAAATGGTACAATATAAAAAATATAATAAATGCGGATAAATGCGATTATATGCAGTTGAATAAAGTTAAAAAGGAAGTAACTATAAAAAAAAAATGGAAAATTGTAGTGCTCAGAATCGTAAATTGGATCGTGGCTCACTATTAAAAAAATTTCACAGCACGACAGGTAGTACAAGTCACCTCAATATAACCTCAATAACATTATTGTGTTCCTCGGGTACACGGTTCTGTCCCCAAAGATGACAAAAATTTAATAACTTAATTTAAATTATTAAAAATTGTTTTTAATAATTTATTGTTTTATGTATTTATTATTTAACATTTATTGTTAGAAGTTGCAGCCGAATCGGCACCTTCTCAACCTCCGGCGAATCCCGGCGATTTGTTTTTTGTTTTGTTTAAAGTTAACCGAGGCTTCTTAATCGCAATTTGTAAAGCTGACTCTCGCTGTATGTTTGATTGTGACTTCAACTCTCACACTGCAGCTACGAACTGTAATTTTGTGATTGGCTGAGTGGGAGAGGAAGTTGCAAGTATATGTTAATTTTATGCGATGTCTGCTGCTGGATATATAATAGGATTGTTGGATGTTTTTTTTTAGTACTTGTGCATTTTTCCCGGCATGTAGGCGGACATCGTATGGTGCCTTTTTTATTTTAAGATTTAAAATAAATCTACGTTTTTGTTTTTTAAATAGTTCGTCATTTTTCTAATCACTACTAGAACCTTGCTCTGCTAAAGTACCGGTATGGAGTTGTTCGTTGCAATAACAATAACATTTATTTATATATTTTTATGCCATTTTCGGATTTTTAATGCAGTTTATTTATTTTAAAAACACCAATTTTTTATATTTTCAAATTTTTCAATTTTTTTTCGATTCTGAACATTTTAAAATATTTTCTGAGTATTTTGTAAGGATGTCACTGGCCGTAAAAATATTTTGTTTTTCTATCCCTAAACTCTCTACTCTCTAGTTTTTGTGCTATGAACTCACGAATCCACCCTTCTATCTCTTTGATCTTTTATGTGTTTATTTTTCGCTCGTTGTCAATTTTGTGCTACTGATAGAAGCCTCTGGATTGACTGGCTCGTCCCATAGGGTCCAGTTGAGTCATCGCCTTTAAAGCCTTTAAAGCTCCTCGTTCGATGTCACTGGCCACAAAAATAATTTATGTTTTACTATCCGTAAACTCTACTCTCTAGTTTTGTGTTATGAACTCACGAATCAACCCTTCTATCTCTTTGCTCTTTTATGTGTTTATTTCTCGCTCGTTGTCATTTTTGTGCTTACTGATAGAAGCCTCTGGATTGACGGGCTCGGCCCATAGGGTCCAGTTGCATCACCACCTTTGATGTCTTTGATACTCCTCGTTCTGTTCCCGGCGAAGACAAAAATTCTAAAACTTCATAAAAATTAATAAAAATTGTTTTTTACGTTTATTTATCATTATTTAGACCCTTTTCGGAATTTTAGTGCAATTTATTTATTTTTAAAACATATTTTTATTTTTTCAAAATTATTAAGTTTATCGTTTCTGATCATTATTATTCAATAAACAAAAATTTATAAAACCTAATCTAAATTAATAAAAATTATTTTTATGTTTAAATATTATTATTTAGGCCCTTTTCGGATTTTTAATACAATTTATGTATTTTTAAAAGATATATTTTTATTTTTTCCAAAATTTTTAATATTTTCGATCTTGATCACTATTATTCTACATTTTCGTCTTTTTTCGTACGGATGTCACTGGCCACAAAAATATTTTATGTTTTTCTATCCCTAAACTCTCTACTCTCTAGTTTTGTGTTATGAACTCACGAATCCACCCTTCTATCTCTTTGCTCTTTTATGTGTTTATTTTTCGCTCGTTGTCATTTTTGTGCTTACTGACAGAAGCCTCTGGATTGAAGGGCTCGGCTCATATGGTCCAGTTGCCACATCACCTTTGATGTCTTTGATGCCCTTGATTTTACTCCTTGTTCTGTCCCCAGTGATGACAAAATTTCAGAAACTTAATTTAAATTAATAAAAGTTGTTTTGTATGTTTATATATCTTTTTAGGTCTTTTTCGGATTTTTAATGCAATTTAATTATCTTTAAAACATTTATATTTTATTTTTTCAAAATTTTCAATTTTTTTGATTTTGATTATTATTAATTAATATTTTTTGCCTATTTCATACGGATGTCACTGGCCGCAAATATATTTTATGTTTTTCTATCCCTAAACTCTCTACTCTCTAGTTATTGTGCTATGAACTCACGAATCCACCCTTCTATCTCTTTGCTCCTTTATGTGTTATTTTTCGCTCGTTGTCATTTTTGTGCTTACTGACAGAAGCCTCTGGATTGAAGGGCTCGGCCCATATGGTCCAGTTGCCACACCCCTTTTTAATTGGCATTAATTGCTCTATTATTATATTTTTTATTTTCCATAGCTTACTATAAGTATAGCTACTTAACTTCCGTCGAAATTCTGCTCCCGCTCATAACATAGCCATACGCGTGAAGTAAGCCTACCGGTTTACCTCACGCAAAAAGGTTGGGGCAGTTGGCGCCATTTAAAAATTGCCAAAAATAGGAGGGGGCACCCGGTTCTAAAATAATACCATAATAAGTTTTGTGTACCTTTATTAAAAGTACTGGTCCTTAATAAACCATTTACTTTTCTTATAATTATGTACTTATATGAATGATACAATTTTATAAATATATTAAATTTAAAATTTTAACAGCATTGGTCTTAACTAAAATATAATTCTTGTATTTATGTTATACCTTTATACATAAGTAGAAAAATAAATAAATATATGTTTATATACACATTTATATATGTTTCTATATATATATATATATATATATATATATGTATGTATACACACACACACACACACATATATATATATATATATATATATATATATATATATATATATAATAGGTGTTTTTATACAATACTAACTTAAGCTTATAGCCTTGTTGAATAACAAATAGTCAATAGACCATGGAAACAACAAAGAAATTAAATTTCAAAATAAGAATGTCGCGTTGAGACAATCCGACTTTGACACTCTTTGAACATTCGCTTATATAGGGCTCAAAGAAACCAACCAATCAGAGTTGTTAAGATTATACCATGTGGGAACGATAATAATCGAAACTAAGTAAAATAGTTTTGTTACATTAGTTCAGGTAAACAGAAGTAAATAAGTCCTCGTGCTCGCTAAATGTTACCGGAATTAAAAGAGGAATAAAGACTATTCACCTAAATAAAGGCATTGGAGAATAAAATAG
>CM063509.1:89931416-89957235 GCA_032207245.1 Pardosa pseudoannulata | reverse complement strand
CGACAAACGCTGAACACAAAATATATATTTAATATAAAAAAAACTCTTGCGAAATGAAACTAATAACATTAATATACTAGCATACAAATCTGTAAATATATTAAGGCATGTTGAAATATATAATCGCACTCATACTTGACGACTTGGCCGATTATTGTTGTATATAAGTAATAGCTTTCTTTGACTTACGAGGTTTTCTTTAGTTGATCCTTTTGTGTTTTGATTGGCTGCGTTTAATTAGTTTTTGCCTGTAATTTGATTGGCTGGACGCAAAATCTTAAAACTGTAAAAGCCCAACGTACCTCGTATTTCTTGATTATTTTGGTGTTTTCAATAAAAGGCGTTTGAGATCTGCGGCTTTTTATTATACTTCAACAAGGCATAACAGTAATACAACAAAATAAAAAGATTACTTAAAATTTCACAGGTGTAAATTATAACTAAACTATATTAAACTTTTCCCATGGTATTTCCATATAAGCCTAGATTTTATAATTGTATATGGTATGAATATGCAGGGAAAATTCTCAGGGGTTTTCAAAACTTCAAGGACTAAAAATTCCCGCGTCATTTTGCATTCCAATTTTTAACCCCCAACCTAAATTGACCACTGGGGCTACAGTTTACGCCCTCAGAGAAGGGGCCTAACCAATTATAATCCTACATGGCCCTAGAGGACAATTTAGGAAATTTCCAAATAAAAAGTCGATACAAGCTGTAGGAGGCAGATTCTTCTGGAGATATTTTCCCACAGATGTTGACCCAGGTGTTACGGGTCTTGTACATAGAACTTCATGCTAGCTGACCTTTCAGTTTGTCCTGTCCCTATGATGAAGTGGAAACCCGTCCACCAACGTTATCTTAATAAAGGTCTTTAGCTAAAACGGTATCATTTTTATGGATATGACTGCAACCACCCATCGAGAAGTCCGTTTCATTACACACACACACACACACACACACACACACACATATATATATATATATATATATATATATATATATATATATATATATATATATGTATATGTATATATAATATATAATATATATATATATATATATATATATATATATATATATATGTGTGTGTGTGTGTGTGTGTGTGTGCGTGTGTGTATAAAGGTAATACTATATATACATATATATTACCTTTATATACATATAGGTTTGAATTGGTTTGGAACGTTAAGGTCTACTGTTATGCTCACGAGGGCTAATGAGACCGGGATCTATTGCTTAAAGCCAGTTCCGAACGGCTACCAGCAACCATGCCAGCAGCGGTACTCAAACCCACAAATTCTGGTACCGAAGAGACGCTTTACTATACAGCCATCGTTCGGCGAGGTATAAATAGGAGAGTAAAACAGAGTTTTTTTAATGGCATTTGCACAAAGTGCTAATTATATGCTAGTCGATGGAAAGTACTATTTTTCCCAAAACACTTCATAAAAAATCGAAAATGGTCACAAATCGTTGGAAAACCAAATCGTTCTACCCTGCTCAACGAAATCGAAAATTTATAGATCTTTTAGATATAATGCTTCTATTCTTCATAAAGGGAAAGAAACTTTTCAGCTCCTTAAAAGGAAAATGGAGAAAAGGTTGCAATGAGAACTAAAATTCTTTATTTAAAGATAAAGGTGTTTTAGAAAATATGAGAAACCACGAAATTGTTCACAGTTCTGTTGAGAAGCAAAAATTAAATTTTCAATGGAAAGCTGTGGAAAAGGTCTAGCATTCAAGCCATAGCATCAGGAAGGCAAGTAGTAACCATCAAATGACCTTAGCAATGCCACCATTCCCAAAGTTGAGGGGAATACTTCGCAGCAAATACCAAGATTCCAAAGGCTAGTTCGTATATGATTTTTTTTCTTTTGTTATGTGATACAAGCATTGATTATATTCTTAAAATTGAGAGATTTGGTTAATTTTAGATTTGGTTAATAATCTGAACCAATATGGTTTCGAGGTAGACTCTTATTTATCCTTTTTATTTTTATTATTTTCTTATATTTTCAGGCGCTATGCCATCATTATTGGCTCAAAGACGCTTATCAAAGCTTTCCATTTAAAACGTCCCAACTCGAACACATCTGTAAATATCTTTATTCTGCTTTCTTGTGAACTTTGAAATTTCTGACATAACGTCCTCTACTTCCAACGATATTCTGATAATAGAATAGTTTCTTCCAGGTTTTACAATTAAGTTTTAATCCACTCATTTAATTAAATTAAACTGTTATTATAATCGTGGTTGTTGGGAATCGGCTTTACGACGAAGTTCCGTTCCAGAGCTCGTATCGCAAAATATTTATTGGAGTGTTTTCAACAAATTAAACCATGCCAAACCACGCAATATAAATTAAGTAGAAAAACATGTTGTAATTATTTAAATTTCTTTTAAAGCTTTAAAAAATTTCATCCTCGGAAAAATTCATGTAGCAACATATGCCCAAAAAGCAACTCAACCCTGGCTATTACCTAGAATCTATTTTGCATGGACAGCATTTCCTCTATTCAAATGCCAAACGAGGGCCGAATGGTAGGTACAGATGCATTATAGACGCCGTGTTTTTTTTCCCGCCAAATTTGGTGATTTTATGGGGCGATGAGTGGGTTGGTGTGTTTGCCTTGACTTTGGTGATGGAGTTCGGCAACTCTAATGTGTTCTTCCACCCCATTGATGCACATGATTTCTGACATCAGTACCCGGCACTATTCGAGAAATTTGCATCTAATGTAGCCTCCACACTAAGGCCAGTTGTTCACCACTTCCTGATGGTGACCTCGAACGATGGTTCACGGGTCACATCCACACGCTGGACCACTAAATGAGCGGAGCGCATTGATTCGTCCATAAGATCTACTGCGCACTTTAGTTGCGCATCTGGCTGTCTTTGGAGAAAAACAGCCTCCGAAGCCATCGTCCGCCAAGGCAATTTTATCGTCTGCCGCCATCGGCCACGATAAGCCAAAGCACTTCCAGACGGTGGTGATGGCTTGCTGTGGACCATAGTGTGGAGGGGCCTTTAGCTGTTCTTTTGCTTTGCAATCGCCTAGGTCAGGTTTTTTTTCTTATTATTTTCTGGGATTTAATAATTTAGTTATGGTGGGTGTAGTTATTTCGGTTCTTACTATTTTTGAAATTGTTAAAAAGTATCAGTATATTCTAAATCAAACAAAATGCTTTGGTTTGGAACATTTTGTTTTTGTTCTTATTTTCTGGGATTATTTAATTATGACGGGTGAAGTTATTTCGGTTCTTACTATTTTCGAAATTGTTAAAAGTATCAGGATGTTCTAAATCAAACGACGGGACCGGTGTCTATAATGCATCTGTTCCCCGTTTGGAATCGGCTATATGTAGTAGGTTCCTGTTTCGTTACCCCTCGTAAACAAAACTGTATATCGCAAAGCTCAAGCGATACCAAACGAACCTCTTTTATCGTATTTTCAATAAAAAAAGGAATAGTTCTATTTTCCGTAAAATATTATTTATGAAATTCTAAAAACTTTCAATATTCATGATCAACTCTATTTATTCAAAAACCTTTTTTATCAAAATTATTTCATTTACTGATTACGCGAAAAATTTACATTTACAAGTTGAACAAAAAAATTTACAAGTTGTTTTTAACTCTACGTCGCATCATGCTTCTGATTGGTTACAGAGATATTTTTTCTTTATCATTGATTAAATATTATGTTGCCAAACAGTAACTAAATAATATTTAATTAAAAGATCGAGAAAAGTTGCAGTTTATTTTTTTTTATATTTTTCATAGATTTTTGTTGTTGTTGTTGTTCTCTATTCAACCCATATGTGTTTTTTTTTTTCAGAAAAAATTAAAAAATCACGCAGTGTAACGTTAAATTTAAAAAAAATTTAAATACTATATATTTAGTTTTAAAATTTTCATATGGTAAATCACTAATAATTGAAATAATTTTTATGAACTATTAAATTAATCTTAGCTTTCGTTCAATATTTTTATTTATTTCACATTAGTGTACTGTTAAATAGTGAGGAAAAGAATCTTAACGCTCTCGAAATATGACTTCAAAAAATCTTTTTAAAAGAAGTGCAAAGAACGATTATTGAATCTTGTTCTTATTCTAGAAACAAAACTTACTGAGACAGAAAATACTCTCTTAGTTGCTACTAAAATTGGTTTATCGTTTTCAGGGCACTAGATAATAAATCTAAATTCTTTGTTCTTTTATCGGTTGCTTCCAATAATAAAAACTTAGCCTTCGGTGTTTTCGGATTTGATATTATTACTTCCAATACCTCAAAGAAATCTCTGAATTGATTTCCTAAACAATCGCTTAACCGTTAAAGATTGCTTTTACTACAGGTGCCCAAGGGTGTTTCAAATTAGAATTGTTAAGTTTTAAAATAAATAAATATTTTTTACCACAATTATAATATAAACATTATTTATTTTCGATTGTAAAATGGCTGTTTATATTTTAAAATTTTAATTCGAAGTTTTAGAAATTTATTGAAACCCTATTTTAAATTAAACAAAACTTAATAGCTGAAAGCAAGAATTCACTCGGTTCATTATTCTAACACATTTTTTATTTAACTTATTTATGTTAAGAGAATCAGCCACGTTGGTAATCAAATTAATTAAGTTTAAAGTTTTATGGAAAAAATAGAAGTTATTGTAAAATTCCGTTATTAAGCATTGAAAAGTATGAATATTAAAATATATAGAGGAATTTTAATCAAACTAGCTTCTTAACAACCAGCATAGGTGCTCTTTTAGTTTCATGTTTTCCTCTGCAAAACAACTCAGCTCAAATGAGATAGATACCTAAGAAATGTTTCATATCATCGTTTAGGTATATAGCAGAAAATTTGACACAAGTCTATCCTCCGAATAGCAATGCTTAACCAATTAGGTATCTCCGGAATTATCGAACAGACAATTGCATGATCTTGACTTATAAGTCCATAAAAGTCTGCAATTTCTGCAACATTCTCCAGGATCAACAAGCACATAATTGAGCAGTAATGTTTACTATCGACTACTCCATCCTCAGGAGAGCCAAAGAATTACGCAAGGTAATGAAATTACTGCTTAACTGTTAACATGAGAAGACCCACACAAAGGGACAACAGGCAACCCACATAGTGAGCAACAAGTGGAAAGCTCCCTCCCTCTTGGGATGGGGGAGAGAAGACGACTACTTATGCCATATCAGGACAGCAACCTTCAGCCCAACCCCAAAAGGTGATTAAGAGTAGGGTACGTCCAGACAATCGGTCCTGGGTCTAATCAACTTCCAAGTACTGAGCATCGACGAGAGACTCTCAGTTAGCGCTCAATGCACGAACCGTGATCGTGAGTTTGCCATATCCACGACCTGTGTCGACCACAGTGAACATATCTAACAAGGCTGTTCTTCTCTCCCTTATGGGACTGGGGCGTTTCTCTTTGAGACTAGAGTTCGTGCTTCTAAACCCTTAACTGATATGGATGTTCGTAACATTTCAAGATCTGTTTTAAGAATTAGGTCCTTTTGTCTCATTAGGCTTTTTGTAGCGAAACAATAGACTGCAGTGCTCCTAATCAACCAGATACCGGCTGACTCCGGCACTTCTCCGTTGAGATCCGATATCTGTAGTCGGATATAGGAGAAGACAACCTAGACTTCCTGAACAAATGGGCCTAAACTAAGTTAATATAGCCTAGGCTACCCTGCTGTTTGGAATGTCAAGAGTGTCTTGGTGCCATTTAACGTAGTCGGACTGTACAGCTACTGACCGACTGGTTACCATATCACACTTCCAGAAATCCCTCCCAGGATGCTGGATTATTGTGTTTGAAAACAAAGGGTACCCTCCGGGTTACCTTCCTTAAAGGTGTAAAAACCCTCATCCACTTACCATGCTGGTTGTTTAGAGATCCTTTTGTTTGAGAGGATTGGGCGAGAGAAACCTCGGAAGCGAATATCACATGTGTCGCTCCTCGCTCGTCAGGGTTTGACTTATATCTACAGCTTTCTCCCAATACCGAAGTTTTGGGTTCCCCGAATGGGTCAAACATCACCAGTTGCCTGTGACACCTTGCAGTCTACGAGTCTACTCCTTATCTGTACCAGATAAGGAGGAGACTTGTAGACTGCAAGGTCTACGGTGCTGCCAAAGTACGGTAATTCAAGGTAAGCTATGATACTGCAAGGTCTCGGTGCTCACAGAAGAAGTGAGCACCGAGGCGTCATTCTCGAACTGCTCTATTTGCCTAAAGTGAGAACAGTTCCGGTACAGGTCCTTACCATTTTTCTTTATGTGTCCTTCATCCAGAGGAGGCCTTTTCTAGAACAGAGACTCGATCCAATTTAACGTTCCTCTCGACGTTAAATTGGATGAATTTAACGAGTTAGATTCGGACTAGAGTTGAGATTGGGATACTCGTTGCCACTACTCCAATTTTCTTTATCCAAATATCCAATTTTTAATAAATAAATGCAAATGTTATTTGAACAATACAAGCTTCCAAACTATACAATATTTCTGCAATGCTTATATCAAGACTGGACATCATCGCATACAAAGTAATATTTTCTTGCCACATATACAATAAACGGGTATAAATTGTTGTTATCAATAAATCTAAACATCATTGAAGAAATAATTTAACTTTTAATTAGAAAGGATAATCAATGTTTTCACCGAAAAAACATCTTTGTATCTACGATCTTTCATGGAATATTCAATAAATATTGTCTCACATGCTAATTTTAAATAAAACTGTTTTGCTATATTTTAATATATAATTATAAAAATCAGGGTCAGAATACAAAGTACTATATCCTAAAATGCAGAGGTAAAGGTCTCTTAGCACTTTGCAAAGAGCTCTTAAATCTTCTTTGGGCTTAAATTAGTATTTCTTACTCTGTAGGGGCTGAATAATGGACGGATAGGTCAGGTGTTGTTCTTCTCTACCGAAGTGCATAGATTCAAATTCCACTCCTGAGATCAGGGTTGAGCAATTTAAATCGTGATTTAAATCAGTTGATTTAAAAAAAAAATCATTGATTTAAATCAGTTTTTAAAGATTGAATTTTTAAAAGAAAGGTGTTAGTAAGGGGCACAATAAGGAAATATTGACAACCCAGAGTTGCTCCCAGATAGTTTCAGGAGGCTGCTGCACCCTACTTGTCCTTATATTATTAAAATAGCACCCTACCTTCTATTCATTTCTTCTCCCCTATGTCTTTCTTATCTCTCAGTCAAATGTTGTTTTTGTCTTTTGTATTAAAAAATTACTGGCACAGTAAAAATGTCATTATCATACCTTGAAGAGAATGCCCTGACTTTTTAAATATTAAGTGCCTCTAAAAAATAAAACAAATGCACCCAAAAATGTAATAAGTATTATTCCCCTCCTGCTTTTATTTATTTATTTTTATGAACCTGGAAACAATTCTGGAATTTATCTTGCTTTACCTATTTATAAACCTTGTTTGGATGGAGCATGCAAGTTTTTTCTCAAACTCAGATATGCACCTGCAGTCCAGGGCTACTTCTATCAAGAGGATTTTTTCAACATAAGGATTAGTACAATTTAAACTTCGAAACAGACTTGGAAACGTCAGAGCAGCTAAACTGGTTTTTATTTATAAATCATTTAACATTTAACCACTGTCACAAAATAAAAAGTCGGTTTAAAAAATTTTCATAAAAATAAAAATTATTGTGATTACTTAGCCCTTAGTCTACCCTCATCTTTCTAATAATTCTATGGTTGAAGGAGTAAAATGTATAAATTAACATGAAGCATCCTTTATTTAAATTATGATATAGATAATTAAAACAAGCAAAAAACCCTATATTGCAAGTAATTATTTTCTACTGATTTATGAATTATTCTTATATATTATATTTATTTTTTTAGTTATATGTATTTTTTATTATATATAAAGAAAGAATTAATTGATTTAGACATCTAACTTGAACAATTTAATTTGCTTGTATCAAATATTATACTTAAATATATTTAAATTTCAAAAATCCTATTTAAATAAAAAAAATCTGATTTAAATAAAAAAAAAATCCTAATTAAATCAAAAAATTCGATTTTTTTATTTTTTTAAAAAAATTGTGATTTTTATCAACCTTGCCTGAGATTGAAGTTCTTATCCGGAATATATTTCATTAACCTTAGTGTTGCAGAACAGATTGATGTTCTTATCCGGAATATATTTCATTAACCTTAGTGTTGCAGAACAGATTGATGTTCTTATCCGGAATAGATTTCATTAACCTTAGTGTTGCAGAACAGATTGATGTTCTTATCCGGAATATATTTCATTAACCTTAGTGTTGCAGAACAGATTGATGTTCTTATCCGGAATAGATTTCATTAACCTTAGTGTTGCAGAACAGATTGATGTTCTTATCCGGAATAGATTTCATTAACCTTAGTGTTGCAGAACAGATTGATGTTCTTATCCGGAATAGATTTTATTAACCTTAGTGTTGCAGAACAGCAGACCGTGGTGCTTCTAATCAACTAACCAACCTATACTGTGAGGCGATCTTTTAATGTCTTGAGCAGCGGTAGCTCAGTCGGCAAAGGTAGTGGTCTCATAACTGAAAAGTTGCGGGTTCGGGGCTCGAGCCGGCCTAAGATCCGCTGCGATCGTTAAAAGTGACTAGGGCAAGTAAAGTAGGTTCGTGGTCACGTTGTCCTCCAAGATCTCAAACGACACCTCTGGAGATGGCAGGCCAAGCCTAGGGGTCTTCTGCTTGGTCCCTGCTTCTATATTAAGAACACTCAGCAGGGGTAATATTACTCGCGCCCGTAGCATAAATGGATAACAACTTCGCAGCCTTATATTTGCTTAAAGGTAATACCTATATTGCCAGCTGAGTTGGAAAAGATATTTTAATGTCTTAAATAATCAATATAAATATTGACAGAAGTAGTCCTTAAGAATAAACTAATTTCACTAAATTAAATCTTAGTCTGTAAATTTCCTGATTTCATATTGGATTGAATAGTTAATGAATTTCGAATCTGAATAATCACAAATCAAATCTTGAACTTTGGGTTTTAAGAATTATCTTGAAGTTAAATAATAATGGTAAATGTTTAACAGTAATTAAGAATCAAATGAGGTAACTGCTTACCTCTTGTTAATTCTGGGGACTTGCATGAAGAATCTGTAGAAATTGAATTAGGAATGAAAACAGAAAACGGCTGTTGCACACACTTTTTATTACACAACACGTCACGATAAATGGAGAATAAATGGAGCAATGAATAAAGAATTATGAATTATGTTAGGCTTTAAACACATGTCTCATAAATGAATAAGAACATAATATAGGAATATGAATAGTATTACATTTAAAACCCAACGCCGAATCCTAACAGCTTAGTCTATTACACATATAGTATGGTTTGTAATCCCTCGCTCCATAGCGCCATCTAGCATTTCGTGGCGAAGTTAATCTAACACTATTCGATATAAATTCTAATGTTATCAAGCTAGTCTGTTTAAAATAAAATATTTTGACAAGTATTAATCCATAAATACAAAAAATATCCCTGAAAAATCATGAAGTGCAGAAATAAAGATTGTTAAAAGAACAGATACAAACTCAAGTCCGTTATAAAATTGAGACCATGCTCTTCAAACATAAACAGTTTTTGTTAGATAAAATGAATTTCTTCATCATAAAAAAATTTCATCGTGTAACTCAATTGAAATTCTTATATGATTCTTCGGCAAAAATTGAAGTACAAAATACGTCATGAAATCTTATTATTGCTCGCGTCAAAAATAACCAGAGAACATTTTATCTTTAATGACATTATCTATTAAAAAGAACTTTCTGAGAATTTTATACATTTAACTTAGTTTCTTATACATATGAGCCCCTCTTTGCTATTTTCCAAAGGAAAGAATTTTATAACTTTAAAATTGCTAAATTCTTTTCAAAACTTCTTTATTAAACTTGTTCTTACACTCGAGGAAATCCTCTTCACCTCAAGAAAAAAAATACTAAAGGAAAAAAAAGAAAGATGGATATGTGCCAAATAATATGTGTTAGCTTTTCAAACACAATATGCTTTTTTTCTGTTTTCCACTTAAAACAAATTTCAAACTATGCCCTTTTTAAGAATATCAAAAGGAGAATCTGCTTTACACAGTCACGGCTTTTCTTTATTTCATTTTTCATCATCTTTGAACAGCCATGTAGAAAAAAAAAACGTAATGATTAATGACCTATGAAATGAAAAATACAAGATGAGGTACGGTAAAAAGATAAAAATTTTCAAGATGAATTTATCGAAATCTTCTATGAATGTAAAACTTGTGAAATTCGTTAATTACCTTGGCAGATTGTTGAAACTCCCATGAACTATTATTCAAAGTAAAATAATCAAATATCAAGATTCATGAATTTCGATTCTTTAAATCTGCGAATTCAGGGATTTTGATTCTTTAAATCCGTTACAATTTATTTCCTTGAAGCATAATTATGTTCTAGATTCGAAATCAAATTCCAAGTCCCCAAACGATACATCGGGGGATGAAACGCCAAGCCTGGGGATCTTCTGCTTCTAAATTACGAGGACGATTATGCCTTACTAAATTACCAGACATGCCTACTACTTCAAGATTCTAAGGAGCTGCTCCGGGGAAATGGTAGAATTTGATAAATTCTGAAAACCATCAGATTGCTCTGAAAAATAACAAATTTTGAAGAACTAACATATTACGATTCAGCAATTAAATAACCAGATGACCAAATGGTTAGGGTGCTGACCTTCGGTACTAGAGTTCGTGAGTTCGAATCCCATTGGGGCATGGGTGTTCGTAGCCGTCTTGAATCGGATTTAAACAGTAGGTCCCGGTGATATATGCTGAATATACTACTCTTTCTAAACAGTACGATGCATGTTAATGAGTTTTAGTACTGTGCGGAAACACCAAACTGAATTTAGTTCAAATTTGAGTAGACAAACTCTAAACTAATCCGTGATGATAGAAAAAATGCATAGATTTTAATCAGGTTCATTGTGCTACAAGAAAATCTTAAAGAGTTGATGAAGCTTAAAAAGCTACTTTAACATAATTAAATGCATAGATTATAATTTACGCTTTATAATTTGCTACTGTGTGTTTATTTGAATTAAGGTTGCTTGATTTAATTTTGAAATCTATAAAATATGTAATTCTGTTTAGTTTGTTTGGATTATTTTGTTTGGATTTAATTTGTTTGGGTGTCAGAAAGGCGTCAAGGTTACGGTACAGCACACTCGTACCAATCTTACAAAGTCATCGCTAAACATCTCGAGCAGAATGCCGTGGGCTCACGTACCTCTTTCTGCATAAAACAAAACGGAAGCACCGGTAAAACACAGCACACCGTGCGTACTCAGCATCGGTGTTTACTCAGTACACTGAGAAATCTACTTAACGACTCGACTCCGTTCCTCGAACTAATTGGAGGGTAGACTCAAAGCCTCCTAGACAGAACTAGGAGGGTTTGGTAGACTGGAGTTCTTTGACCAAAGGCCTTATCACCTGTTATGAGGCTATTAAATTTATGAGTATCCGGTCATTAACGTGATAAGCAATACAATAAAAAAAATGCAGGTCTTTAGGTAACATTAAAAATTAAATAGAAAATACTAGGCCCATAAAATTAATAAGAAAATATAATAAAATATTATAAATACTAAGAGAAAATAAAGTAATAGCAAGTAACTTAGTACTAAGTTACTAAGTAATAGCAAAGAATTTTTATTTTGTTTCATAATTTTATAATTTTTTATTAAGAAAAATACTGTCAAAGCAGTAAGATAAATGTGAATGAAATTAAGATATAAGAACACTTGAATTAAATTAATTTAAGAAAAGAAATAAGATGATAAAATTAAAGTTAAAAATTAAGTTCTACTTAACGACTCGACTCCGTTTGAGGCTCAGCCTGCCTTATATAGCATGAAAAAACTGCGTGAGCATTCCAATCATAGATAAACGCACTAAGATGACCAACTCCCATAGGCAATAGCGATACGCTTCTGTAACATGGGACTCGCATAGAAAGTGGCGCCCTCGGTGTCAGACCATCGGAACTAAAGCATGGTTACCTGATAATTATGTTTATCGCTCTTTTGGCGACTTTTTCTTAATTATTTGAAAAAAAAATTTTGGCGTGGGGGTGCTTTTATACCTTTTTTTTATTTTATAAATTAAGCTATCAAAAACAAAACCAATCATAATTGCTTTTCTAGAATGCTTTTATGTAGCTCTGTGTTAAATCTCTAATATACTCTATATAGTTAGCTTATATAGAATATATTTAATACAAATTTATCAGTCTATAATTAATTCACAAATGTGTATTTTTAGTATTCTAATTTCTTTGATTAATCATGTTTATCTAATATTGACACTATTTGTAAAGATATTGAATATCAATTATGAAAATTACCCTTTTAATTTATCTTTAAACATTGCACTTTTTTATAAATTGAAATATTTCTGAGAATATTCTGTGTATTAATTGTTTAAAAGCTTACTGCTTTTACATCAAAATTACTATATAGTATTATTTTGCTATTTTTATTTGCTATCAGATAATATAAAAATTCAAATAAAAAATGGTGTTCTTTTTTTATTAAGAAAACAAAAATTGAATACATTTTTTTATTGCAATAATAATAATATTTAAAAAAGTACAAAATTGATTATTATATCCACAAAATTTCATAAGTTCTCTTCATTCTTTCCACTGAATCTAAAACAAAGAAATTACAGATATAAATTTTAATAAATATAAAATTGCAGTATTAACACAAAAATTTCATTAAAATTATTTCATCTCCAAATTCTTGATTAGATAAATTGCACAAAAACTTTATGCTTTAATATTTACCCCCTTTTTATGCATATAAATTCAAGTTTAATAATTTTTTTAGAGATGAAAGTATTACTAACAGAGCTTTTATTACATATATAAATATAATTGCTATCTACTTTTTCAATAGACATAAGAGGATTAATGATTCCTTGATAATGAATCATTAATCCTCAATGCTTCTATTAAATCATAGAGAGTAAAAGGAACTTTAAATGCTAATTAGTCTAAGGCACATCCATGAACTAAAGTAAAACTGAGGTAGGCTATTCTTAGCTGACAAATAAATTCTTTAAAATTATTTCTTATTTTACCGATACCAGTGATAGAGACAGAATTTATTTGCATGGAGGGTTCAAAAGTCTTAATCTAAAGTACAGTGAACAATCAATTTCATAAAAAAAAGTGATCTCATTACATACACACATGCAAAATACATACATATATATATCTTACATTCATAGGTTTGCTTGCATACATAAATATACTATAAAACAGATCAGTAATGCTGTATGTAATCCCATTTTACTTGAAAAATATCTTTTAAATTATGCTGTAAGTTATTAATATTGAATTTGTTTAAATTTGTCTCGTAAATATTGAAGCATATTTAATTTATGCTGCTAAACATACAAGCCAAATTTAAACTAATTTCATGAATAACTTGAAAAATTAAAAGCACATTGAGAAAGAAAATTCCACAGATTTTTCTCTTTATATTGCTAATTAATCTAAACATATACAACATATCAAGTTATGTATTAAAACATATACACTTCATTAATTCCCATTCAAGTTTAAGAAATTTCATTCAAGTATGACTACAAATTCAGTTTGAAATTATAGATGATTGTTGTCCTGCTGAATAATTGGTTTCATAAATTTTCTTTTCTTGCATTTGTTATTCCATTAAATTATATTCCCACAAATAAAACGATTTAATTAAAACAATACTTTAATTCAGTTATTACATACTATTAATCATAAAAACTTAATTAACTACTTATGTTGAATAAAAACTACTTACTAAGTAATAGAGCAGAAACTTTATATTTACATTCGTAATTTTCCATTTCATTGTTCCATTCCATTCCAGCATTTAGTATCTACAGCTTCCAATTTCACTTCGAATCTATTCTTTTGACACCTAGGTGTTATAATGAGATTTTTGATGATATTGCATTGTACAAGAAAAGAATTTAATTACACCAAACTTTTTTAAAGTTTCTTAACTTATACTTGAGTATGTTACTACACATACAAGATAAACAACTGAAATATTAAGGCAATTATTTTTAGTCATTCAATGTTTAAAAAAAAATAATGTTACAATATATGTGTATGTATATATAAATAAATATATACATACATTCATGTACAAAGTTTAATTATATTGGTATACAGTAATGAAACTAAAATGCCAAGAATGAGAGCTCCATTATTAGTAACACTTTGAAAAATTATAGAAACATTTACCTCAAAGAACATACTGTAAAATGAAAACAATAATGAGTAGTATATTAAGCCACTGGGTGTGTTTATGATCTCTATTGTCTATGATTCAAGAGGACTTACTCATAAAGACTTTTACTAGTTACTGAAACAAAACTGATCTAAAAATATTTTAGCTTGCCATTAAAAAATATTGTAGAATAAAAATTATTTTCCATTGGTGAGAAAGTTCTCCCGATGAAACCCCAATTTTAGAATTAGTGTATATTATTTGTTATTTTCCAAAATTGATGTCAGAGAGTACAAAATAATGCATCAATTTTTAGAAACAATGTATTACTGCTGGTTAACTTTAACATTAGTCTCATACATGGATGATGAAATACTGATTCTGAATGTTAACTTGCACAAAGTAAGAAATAAGCTAACTCAATGTCTCTAAACCTAAGGACCATAAAATAAATTACATAAATAAGTATTTTAACCATAAATAAATTATTTCACTGGTCAGGGGATTTATTTATATTATCCACGTGAATTGTAGCAAATATGATTCATCCGTTTTCTGTGAAAGATATGTTTTGAATGTATATAAAGAGCAAAATTACTCTAACAGAAAAAAATTATACTTTAAAAATTTATATTTGAAAATAACTGGGTTGATATACATGAAAAACACTCGATTTAAATGCTTACAGAGAATGGAATTGCCAGTAGCACTTTGTACATAAATCATTGACATTAAAAAAATCTATTTTATTATAAAAATGTTTATGCCACATATTTCTATTATAATTTTAAGTATAAATTTAAAAAAAATGCCATAGAATCTTTTAAGTTTTAGCTTGGCATAATAATTTATTAAATGTGAATTTTAAACTGCTTACCGCTGAAGATTTAAAGATCATACATTTTTTCTTAGAGAGTCCTATACAATATATATGTAGTCCTATATAATTTTATCCAAATAACACAGCTCCAACATCTGAAAATATTAAGAAAAACAAATAGAAAGAGCATCAAAAAGTTTATAAACCCCTTTCCCCTGTATTACAACCCTAATAAACTAATTCATAAAACAGATAAAAGAAAACAAATTATTTAAATTTAAATAAGATAGACGAAAGAATAACAAAATATAACTCAAATTAAAATGTACGTTTGACAGATATACATCCGCTAAACAGAAATTAATAAAATTTTTACTAATATTTACAAACAATAATGTTACGAAAAAAATCAGTTATTAGCAAAACACATAAATACAAAAAATAACAACAAAATGTATCATTTTAAGAATATTAAAATATCCGTTAGAACATTTGCTAACAAAAGTAATGAAATTCTTTGGATTTTTCAAATAAACAAAACTAGAAAATAAAAAAAGAATACCAGTTTTTAGGAAACCATGTAAATAATATTCGCAATAAAGTGGTAATAATTCAAACCGTTAAATTCGGTTGACTGGATTTAAATATTGGCCGAATGTCATAATTAATATTTATAGGAATTATTTTTCAAACAAAAATGCTATAAAAAAAGGTTACTTATTAGCAAAGCATGCAAATACAGTAGTAAAATGTAGCAGAAAAAGTAATTTTAAAATATCCGTTAGAACATTCGAAAAAAAAAAAAGAAATGAAATTCTTCAGCTTTCTCAAACAAAAATGCTGGAAAATAAAAAAAAGGTCAGTTAATAGTTAACATGTAAATAACATTCACAATAAAATGTTAATATAAGTAATTCAAACCCTTACTTTCGGTTGATTTTATTAATATACAAATCTCAACAAAGCACAATCGCTTTCAGTCTCAAAATTTTCCAAGTCCAAAACGACAACAGTGAAAGATTTCCGGTAACCGTTTACAATCGCCAACGGATTAGGGCCTTCAATGTTAAGATCACAGACTACATAGCAGCAGACCATCGCCAAGGTTCCAGACCACTGCCAAAGCGCCAATTAGTTCAGATGGTCTGACACCGAGGGCGTGCAAATCTAGCCCGAAGTTGGAGGTCTTTTAGGCTTTTTTAGTCTATGGTTATGCCCATACGCTGTACGGGCACAGCTTTCGGGCCTTTATAGATCTGCCCGGTCAGTCTGATTTCTATATCGCTTGCACTGTTTCGGCCGTAATTTTCTGTTTTAGTAAACAAATTATTCGTATAGTAATTTTTTCCTCCAGCAAATGATAGTTTGCAGCTTATTGTATTTTCTACTCTGGTTCAAAAGAGCGGGTTTTTTCGCATGTTTTGTATCAGAAGACGAATTGTTATCTTTCAGTGTATAGCTTTCTGGTTATATTTTACTAACCGCCTGATAATTTTATTGCTGTAAGAGTTGAATAATATATTTTTACTTTTAAATAATGTATAATTCAGAGTGTATGGAGTTAATTTCTTGCGATTCGAACTGTGACTCGGAATCATAAATTGAATTATCTGTAAATGATAGTTGCGAAAGTTTACTATATGACCTGGATAGTAGTGACTCTGATAGTAGTACAAATGGAATCAGTCAAGCAAGACAATTTTTTTAAATTAATTGTGATAATCCTTCGGATCCGCCTCCTAGATTTGCTTTCACTGGAATTCCAAAAATTAACTTGGATATCGATGAGACTAAAGGTAAACTTCAGTTCTATGATGCATTCATAGAAAGAAAAAAAAAGCTGTAAATGCTTAAAAATATTAGAAATGTTAATTTTAACAACTTATCTTTACTTAAAAATGTAAAATGAACAAAAAATAAAATAAAAAATGTCTGTTTTTTTGACCGAATTCTGAAAAAAAAATGAAACTGTCAAAGGGTTAATCTGATAGATAAAAGTAATTATACTTTTACTAAACACCTATTCAAAATACTTAAAATCTTCTTAGTTGTTCTCCCCATTTGATCAGAATACCGATGACATATTTATTTATTCAATACCAATTTTTCTTTTCATTATGAATATAGAATATTTAAAATAGAATCTAATACATTTACTTATTAGAAGCACATTTTTTATGTGTCTTTTGATAATATAGCTAATGATCGAAAATTATCTATTGCTTAAGTTATTCCGGAAAGAATTTATGACTTGTTATATGATTGAATTTCTTTTAAACAAATAAGGCCATATAATAAAATTTATTCATTCAAATTAGTAAAATAATTATACATTTAAGACTACTGACAGCAGAAAACAAGAATTTTTAAAATCATGATGGTCAGACACGGTAAGTAGCAGCTTCATGGACAGTGTGGGAAATGTCCTTGGAACATTGAAATGCTATTTCAATTACCTCGAAAGTTTACTACAAAATATTTTCAAAATTATTATTCATACTTTTTATATTGATTATTAGGTACGTAGCGAAGACGAATTCAAGGAAAATATTATTTGGGGGAGGGGGTGCAGGGATAAATTTAGGGGTGGTAGCTCCAGTTTTAGTATTCTTGATATGTTCCCGGTTAGCCGAACAGCCTCTAAAATTCGGAGAGTGGCCACTTCCACAGTTAGCATAGTTACATTGTTCAGGGGGTTTTGTACATATATTTGAGAGAGGATTTTCCCCACATTTCAGACACTTGGGGGTCAATTGGCAGTTTAGGGAAGAGTGGACAAATTGTTGGCACTTGTAGCACTGAGCTACTCCCTTCTCCTTGCAAGCTTCAAATTTGACAGTCAAGTAATTAATGGCTCATATGGATGTTTTCAACTGCTGGTGATTTTAACCGTTGAATGGATTTACCGTTAATTTAATTTCCGTTAGATTCATTTGCACTGTTTTTCCTCCAGCAATGTAGTATGTCTGGGAAAATTAATATGTGTGTTTTCTTTGATTTGGAGCAAATAGGTAAGAAAGAAGTTATTAATTGGTGTGTAAATGAAGATTTTATTAGTTTTTGGTATGTTTGTAAGAAATTTTGTTTGTATAGCACGTAATTTCTCCTCCATATTCACTACAGCTATTTTTTCGTTTATCACCCATGTTGAAATTCGTTTCTCAGCGAGTAGATTACCTAGCGAATTTTTTAATAGCAATGCTACCGAAATATTTCTCACTAGGTGTTGGGAAATGTCCCGTACTTTCGGTTTCGTCTATCAACGGAATTCTTATTCGCGAACAAAATAACATCAATACACACGTGAAAGATTCCGTATTATAACCGATCACTTAAAGGAATTCTGATACGAATAACTTCAATAAATAATACGCCAAAATAAAAGCACATCTTTTGTCATCGTGTACTTCATCTAAATTCTTTATTCTAAACATTTTCCCTCGCAATGTTACACTGTTGCCACTACTCCTATCCTTTTTGGAAAAGAAAAAAAATATCTAAAACCATGGAGGTAACACTAGGGCTTCTTCCCAAATTTACTCGCTTTATAACAACTGGAACCATCCAGGCATAACTAAATTACCACTAAATATCATTTTATACCATATAATGTTTAAATTAAGTATTTAAGCTGTATAGAATATTTAATTCCAGTTCCAAGCGTGGTGATACAGGGAAACAATACTTAGCAGTCCTATCTAATGCGTAGGTCTACAACAGTCTTCATCCCTGTTCTATCTATTGAACTCCGTATATACCAATAATGTATTCCTTAGGCATTTATTCAATTGTATAAAATCATTTAATCATGATATATTTGTCCATGTGTTTTTTAATGGATTTAGATTTCTTCTTTTTCAAACACTAGGCCAACTTAACATTATTTTTACAATGCCTTTCATCTACCGCCCACAGCGAAGTCTAACTTGGAGGGACTAGGTACCATACAGGTCTATACAGTTGGGGCTTGAAAGCGAACTCAAAAGAAAGAGCAGAGGTTTCAATCCAGAAGTCTAAAAGGGTGGGGCAAGAGCCTTAGCAAACTATTTTAAACAGCAAAATTTAAAAAAAAAAGTTAAAATAATGCTAAATAAAAGAATGAATTACTAAGAAGTTGAAAATTTCATAACTGTGGACACCAGATATTAAAAATTTTGGAAAAACATCGCTGACAGACATAGGACTTATAAAATACTTGCCGTATATATTGATTTATTAAGAGCGACTGCTTAGTTTTTATTTACATCCTACGAAATGCTTATTATTATTAGGTACACTTTTCCAAAAATGTACTGTAAATATTTTATACATTTCAAAACATATTATTTAATATAAGTCCAAGGATTTTACATAAAAAAAGAAATGAATCTAAAAAATAATTACTGACACAGTCTTATAATTATATAAAATACTAAAATATATTTGCATATATCTTCTAAAATTCTGTACTTACAAAAGTATTTTAGACAGTTTTAAGGGAACTAACTGTAACACAGCTCTAAAACTTCCAACTTTCTATCTGTATAAGAATTAAAAAAAAAACTTGTAGATAAACATGTAAGAGGCATTCTTGGTAAACATAAAAAAAGAAGAGATTTATGCACATGTGTTACTAAATCTATCTTGCTTTAAGTTTGACAATTGCTTTAAACAGTAGGTTCAAGTCTTGTTAGCACCCCTGTAACAAAATAGTAGACTGTAGCGACCCAAATTCAATAAATTTTTAAAACCTTCCAGCCACTTAATTTTGTTTCAACATATCTTTATTATATTATGTTTGTTTTATGACTGCATGTTTCATTCTAGTTAAACTCCATAACTTTTGGTTATGGAGCCCGAAACACTCCACTGCGACCAATATATTGAGAAGAGCGAACCTTGTGAATAATATAATAATATGGATTTATACAACATTCTTCCATAACTTTGATGTGACTGAATGCACCATCATGAAAACATCACTTCATCCAGAATGCTCAGTGTAAATAGGCATAGAATGTGTTAAGAATGGTTTGACTAGAGACCGAATTCGCTTGAACTTAAATTGAAGTAAATAGTTACTTACCCTTGACTCTCTCAACTTAATTCCACAACTGAAGTTGCATCACACAAATAACAAAAACTGGGAAATTTTACAAACAACGAACTTTAATGGTTTAATTAAGAACTTAGAATGGAGGTTTGGTGAGAATTATTGCCCGCCTCATATTAAGCACGGACGCGACACAGAAAACCAATGATTCAAATCAAAATGTAAAGGTAAAATCGACAGAAGCTGCATTGTCATGAGTACAAGAAGCCACAAGTTGATTCGCCAAGTCCTTTATTGCTTTTCTTTTCAGTTTTAATGTTTGGTTTGGAGCGCTACGGTTTACTATTTTGTTTCAGGAGGGCTGATGAGATCGTAGCCTACTGCTCAAAACTGATTTCAACCCGTTTTACAGTGTTTTGTGCAAAAACACAGTTTTCGGAATGCGCATCTATATGAAGTGACTAGGTAATTCTTTCATTTGAATTTTGACAATGAATACATTTTGAAATGAGTTTTCTGTCAGTAAAAGATACAGATTTCACTGTTAACAATTCGCTTTCTGACAAGGAATGCACATGTTTGATATTTTCTGCTAATACTAAGGGTATTCCTTAGTGAGCCTTTTCCATTTCGAAGTTAATGTTGAGTCAGTGGAAAGGCAGGTCCGAGATTGCGTATTCCGATATCAATATTTTCTAAAAACTTTTTCAATAGATAGCTGACAATTTTATGAAAAGCGTCTTGTTCTTAAATTTCTAATTTCGGTCAAAATTTAAGATTAACATGCAACAAAATTTCGAAGCTTCCAAAATAAAAAATATTTTTTTTTAAATTTCTTGATAAAGACTTCAGATCACATAAATTTCTAAATTGTTAGTATAGCAGGTATGCTTAATAAATGTTTACTTAACGTAATTTCATAGCATAACTCATTGTACCTCAACAATCGCGAATTAAAATATATTGCATATGTTAGAATACACTCTGTGAACAAATTGTGCACTATTGCAGGATAGCAACAATTAACTGAAATAAATTTTCAAAGGTCTTTGCAGAAATGTCATTAATTTTTCCACATTCTGCAAATGTGCACAAAAAGTTTATTTTAAGATTTGAGAAGCTGCAATAAGTAAAGGCAAATTCTATTCATAATACAAGAACCAAATTAAATCTTTTTTTATTATGTTTAAAATTTGTACAGTTCACTCCCGAGTATCTGGTTTGTGATTGCCCAGCTTCCTTGCTATATGGCCTAGTTTTCTTTTACTGTAATTAAATGAGGAAGGTAAGGCATTTGGCAATATTCGAAAAAACATTGTGAGTGGGCGTGTCAACTTTGATCCTCCTACGTGTCTTGTGCGAAATATAAATTGCAACAGGAAAAAAGTTGCATTCGAATTTATACAAATTTTACTTTAACTGTATTACTTAAACTTTTATAGTCATGTTAACGCAAGTCAATATCTAATGCGACTATTTCCCAGTAAATTCTGAACTAGAGGGCTCTGCCCAAGAAGTTCAGTTGTCATCACTTATGTGATCAGCGTTCTCCTATAACTCATTCTTTCGTTTGTGCATAACTTTCTTCAATTTTTGCCGCTGTTTCGGACTATAACATCACATTACGTACAATATTCGTCAATTGTTCGTGGGGTCGGCTTAATGTTATTTGAAGTGTACTACAGCAAAGATCTCAAAGAAAACAGAAATAACCAAATTCGTATAACTTCTTGTTATCTTTTATTAACGAACACAGTCTTATGAAATATTGACACAAACGAGACGAAAACAAACCACACATTAAAATGGCTTTCCTTTCTTCGCAGTATGGGAGCTCAAATCTTTAATCGCACAGGTTATTCCTATCTGATTTTAAGCAGTTATTATAACGTAAACAGGACACAATTACCCCTCCTCCCTACCTTAGAGGGGTAAGGCAGGACGTTGATACGAAGTCCCATTAGAAGCTTATGTAAAGAGACGGCATTAGCAGCAAAATCAAAACATTTATAGGGGAGAATTTCGATGACTAACATCATCCGAAAACTACAGCACAGTTCTACGGTATTACTAACATGTTGTCAGGATTTTTCATGCTACTTAACAAAAATGTTTTGAAAAAGGAACTTAAATTAAAGGAAACAGTACAAGGTGTTAAGTCCCATAATGCTATACTCTGCTCCAGTTTGGGGCTCAGAGGCGACCACTCATATTCAAAAGTTGCAGACTGCTCAGAACAAACCATTCAGGATAATACTTAAATCTTCACGGCATCTACCAAATATATTAATTCATAGTAACCTTAAAGCAGCCCCTGTAAGGAAAGTTGTTAAAAATTTAGCATTAAACTTTTACGATAGGATTTTTACTGTTAACAATAAAGAACTAATGAATTTGCCTGACTATGACATCGCAACAATTTCTGCAAGTCTAGAGCCGTGACAGTTTTCCATCATGTTTTAAACCAATTGCAAGGCCTTTGTAAAAGGGATAGTTAAATGTAAAAAAAATACCCCTGAAAACTATATTAATATAATATGTTGTAATTTTGTATTTTTGTAAAGGGTAAAACAGGAGGGAAAAAGTTTATATAATCTAGAACCAGAGTTCGAATCCCACTGCGGGCATGGATGTTAGTAGCGGCCTTAAGCTGTAGGTCCCGGTCTCAAAAGCCCTCATGTGCAAAACAGTAGACCGTAGTGCCAAACCAAACCCAAAAACTACTAAAGACAACCTTCCCGAGGGAAATAAACATATGTAAAGATATACAAAAGCACGAAGATAATAAAATGCTATTGTTCTGTTAAACATATTAATAGTGAGTGTAAAAATTTAAATTGTCAGATACATTTATCATTTTTAATAATGTATTGACAAGAAAAACTTTATGAAAGAAAATATATTAATTTTTTATTAAATGCTACTTGCTTTATTAGTACAGACACTTAAATTATAAGTGTGTACACACACTTATAAATATATATATATATATATATATATATATATATATATATATATATATATATATATACATACATATATATATATATAAATATATATATACATACATATATATATATATATATACATATATATACATACATATACATATATATATGTATATATATACATATAAATTTTATGCTAAGACTTTATCTGAAGACATTTAAAGTATATTTAAGTGCCTAAAACCTATGTTCGTCTTCTACGAAAACATCTAATCCAAGGTGGAAAGTGTGTTTCTTCTAAGTAGCATTTACAACTCTAGAAATATTGGAATAATATTGGTAAATTCAAGATGCATCAATGTTGATGTTACCACTTTTCTTTTTAAAATTTTAAGTATTAATATAATTATATGAATATCCGCTGTGTTTATCTTTTAAGGAAATCGGCTCTCTTAGAAAGGTTAGAGACTTGTCTCTAACGGTGTAAATAGAAGTCTAATGATATTTAATGAATGACACCAGCCAATGTGCAAATCAGTGTTACTTTTGAAAAGAAAAATTAAACTAGACTACTGTGACCTTCATTTAATAAATTGGCTTATTCATTTTTGAGCTATTCGATATCGAAAGTATTTCAATATAAACACTAAATTGTTATTAAAACAGAATCTGTTTTATTCTTTAAATATACACCTGTTTTCCTAAATAAATTTACTATTTACTTTAAACAATATTGTTACTAGAACTTCCTTGGAAAGGGATATAACATAAATAAATTAGTTTAAATATTTTTTAAATAAAAACAAAGCTGGTGCTACTTAGTAGTTAAAAAGTTAAGAGTACGGATAACAGAAATTATGAAATTATTTACAGAAATTTTGGAAAGAGTCAGAGATAGAAACGAGCGGTCAGGCTTAACGGGACAGGGTGACACGTCCTAAAGAAATGAAGATGTCCTAGTGACAGGCAAAATAGTTCTGAATGCTGCTAAACTCATTTTTTTAATGATATTGACTGTTTTCTACTGAAACATTATACACATCTAAACTTAACATTATGAGGTTCAAGCCTTTGTTCTAGAGACTATTACTAAGTAACACCTGTTATACATTAAATCTGTATGAGATTTGCACTAGAGACTGGCTCCGTTTCTTTATAAGGATAATTCATCCTCTGACCTAGCCGAAGCCATACAGAAACTAATGACGTAGTCACCACGACAGGTATAGAGCTGTAGCTTACGAGAGGTCCATCATGGTTTAGAATAATGTGGTCAACTCCAGTAAGGAACAAGCACTACAGAGGCAAGTTCGAGACTATCAGGGAAGACACTAGAAAAATATCACACAAGTGAACCCCGGGCTCGTGACAAACGTGTATACCTAAGGGTGGTATACCCTTGAGGTTGTCTCTTATTTAGCACTACCCAGAACGCACATACGGCTTGAAGCTCGTGGCCGCAGACGAGAGAGACGTTGTTATCCGTTTCTTTATAAATAGTGCACTAATTACCATATTAGTTTCATTTAAAATCTTTTCAATTTAAAATATTTCTAGGTTTTGATTAAGGTTCTATGACTCGCAATCCTGAGGTTCATGGTTCTGTCCCCCGTGGTGTCATATTTTCCAATTTCTCATTTAATTTATAAATAATTGTAATTTTCTTTAATTTTATTACTTTAAAGCTTATTTCCATATTTTTAAATATAACTTTTTTTTTTACGTTAATTTCTGATTTTTAAATGCTAGAAATTTATATTTCATGGTTATTGTACGGATGTCCCTGGCAGCAAAAAATATGTGTGTTTTGTTTCTATCCCTAAACTTTCTACTCTTTAGTTCTGTGTTATGAACTCACGAATCCACCTCCCTTTCCTCTTTTAGTTGTTTTACTTTTCTGCTAGTTGTTATTTTATGCTTACTGTTAGAAATCTCTGGATTAGAGGACTCGGCCCAGGAAATCCAGTTGACCCACCATCCTGAAGGTCCTAAAGGTTTTGATTGAGGTTATCCTCTTAGATGTGTCAAAAATAATTTCAGATATTTTAGAGTGCTTACAAACAAATAAGATTGAGATTTACTGCATGAATGGGAAGTTTGCGATATGATGGAGAAGCAGGTTATTGGTAGGTATGTTTTTTACCTTGTTATTTCTTTTAGCTTGTTTACGAGGCACTTTATCCGTTGGACTTATCCCAAATCATAACACCAAGGGGTATAGAAATTCTCAATCATCTTTACTCTAGTGCTCATTAAAATAAGTAAGCTTTTACTGTAAAAAATGCATAAGGTATGTGAAACGAAAGCTAACATAATCTCCTATTACATTCATTATAGGAGGAGGAGGACAGTGACAATAATATAGGAGTTATTAAAATTAATGTTATTATAATGAGGAGTATTTAAAGATGTAGCGAAAACGAGTAAAAAATTTATAGTACATGATGCAAAATCAATTTGTATGAAAAATATTTTTTTTAAATTTAAGTGAATAAAAATATTTACAAATATGTACAAAAGGGAGTCATGTGTAGGAGCCTTGCCAGTGTGCCTAATGTGGCAGTAGTTGAGTTTGGGATATTTTTTTAACGAATATTCAAATGGTATCACACGATCAACCTTGATTTCAAATTACATTATTAAGCCAAATTATCAAAGT
>CM063509.1:89908916-89923916 GCA_032207245.1 Pardosa pseudoannulata | reverse complement strand
TTTATAAAAAGCGATGCTACTACAAATGTGTGTGTATATGATATATGTATATTTATTTGACTTATCTGTGTCTACAAGCAGAAGAGGTAAGATTAGCATGAATAAAATATTAATACATGTTAAGTAAATTTGGATAAATATATAAATGATTTTACATACCTTTGGGTTTTAATTCGGACGTATTTCAGCTTCCATAAAATCCGGGTTTTTTTTCCCCAAGAACGAAAACATTGACATCGAGTCAATTTTGGGAAGTTGTCCGACTGCCCTCTGGTAAACCAAGTAGAGCAGACATTTATAACAAATTGAGATAATTGAGTTATCGATATCGATAAAATAAACTTTCAGGTTTAAATAAAAATAAATTATAATAGCTAGAAAATTCCAAGAACTTGCAAAAACAAAATCGGAAAATAGTGCGCGCTTACAAGCAATAAGAAAATATTGGATAACGTGAACGATGACTTCACAACCAATCACGGAGCGTTTTGATGTCAAGTGATTTTAGCTTAACTTTAAAATTAATTTTTTAAATGATTCACCCAGTTTTTTACATTGAGTATTTGTTGGAGTAAGAAAACGATGAGTAGATTTAAATATTAGGCTCCACCCTCAACAGGAGAGCAGAAAACCAAAACAGTACGGAGGATAAAGAGCAGTACACATGGAATAATAAAAATAATTTAACGTACGGAAAGTGATGTATGGCCAATTTTAAACATTTTAAAACTTTTTTATTACATTTATATATATTTTTAATAATTTTTTGGTAGATTTGTTTCGTTTTTTATTTTAAAAGTACACATTATTAAGGATCTTTGGCACGAAGGCTAAAGGTCCCGATCTCACAATAAATACCTTCTCTAATTTTTATTTTAATATATTACATCCATCTCTATTTATAAAAAGCGATGCTACTACAAATGTGTGTATATGATATATGTATATTTATTTGACTTGTCTATATCTACAAATAGAAGCTGTGATTAGCATGAATAAAATATTAATACATGTTAAGTAAAATTGGATAAATATATAACTGATTTTACATACCGTTGGGTTTTAATTCCCCATATTTCTGCTCCCATAAAATCTGTTTTTTTTTTTTCCCAAAAAACGAAAACATTGACATGCTGTGTTAATTTTCGAGAGGTTGTCTGGCTGTCATTTGGTAAATCCAGGTAGAAGAGACATTTATGACAAATTGAGATAACTAAGCTATCTAGATCGATAAAATAAACCTTCAGGTTTAAATAAAAATAAATTTTGATAGCTAGAAAATTCCAAGAACTTGCAAAAACAAAATCGGAAAATAGTGCGCGCTTACAAGCAATAAGAAAATATTGGATAACGTGAACAATGACGTCACAACCAATCAAGCAGCGTTTTGATAAGTCAAGTGATTTTAGCTTAACTTTAAAATTACTTTTTAAAATGATAGACCCAGTTTTTTACATTTTTAGAACATTTTTGGAATTTACGAGTCTATAATTATCAGAAAGACACTAAGTTGTTTGAATCCCCCACATGCGCAAATTCCTCATTGTTCGCAATATCATAATCCGGCAGGTTCATCACTTCTTCCTTGTTAATAGTAAAAATCCCATTAAAGAAGTTTAAAGCTAAGATTTAAATTACGTTCGTTATTGGGGCTGCTTTGAGGTTGGTGAGAATTAAAATAATCGTAAGAAGTGAACAAGGCCTATCTAAGAAATCATAAAAATTATACAACTTATTTTTTAGTGGCATCTAAAATGAGACGACTGGCATTAAAGAGTTGAACTGCTATTTAGCTTTTTAATTAAATCTCATAAAAGGAAAAGAAAAAAATACTTATTGTAGTTTCACTTCACTTTGATCGCAAAACACTTGCAATACGGCATGGGGAATATTTACGGGAATTTAACAAAGAACTAAAAATGGATCTCTCCTTTTTACTAAAATCTAATGCTTTCATAAACATTCTATGTTAGCCCATTCCACTTAAATAATAGGGATGTTTATGAAAATACTCTCGTACGAAGAAGCATCGCAAAAAAATTTAATACCTTCTTTCCACTTGACGTTTCTTTCGTAGGGAAATAAATTTCATTCTGTATAAATTACACTTTTACGTTATTCCGGAGAAAGTTGAAAGAACCCAGATGTCAAATTTCTGAAGCAAATTAATGGGGAAGCATTAAACTTCTATTCTATTCAACAGAAACTTTGGATCATTTTGGAAAACAAGGAGCATTTGATGTTTTTAGCGGAGGGTGTATAATATATTTCATGCTTTGTATAATTTTGTTTCTCCCGTTTTCAAATGCCATGTGATATATTTTCAATATTCTAAATTGATCTAAAGATATAGAGTTTATTTTTTTTTTTTGTCCCAGTTATGTTAAATGGACTTTGTTTTATTTTGAACTATGATTTTAACTAAGCAATTCTTTAAATGTTGGCAAATAATAATATTTTAAAAGCTATACATTTTATGAAGATCTTTTTACAACGTATGTCGCACTATATGATGAATTAGTATTTTGTTTCATCATACACTACGTGGTATATCTCGAGTAGCCTTAGAATATATGTAAAAAATTTGTTAGAGGTTATATATATATATATATATATATATATATATATATATATATATATATATATATATATATATATATATATATATATATATATATGTGTGTGTGTGTGTGTGTGTGTGTGTGTGTGTATGTATCAGTGGCATGCGGTCCATATGTGCAGGGTGTGCACTGCACACACTGGCAAAATTATGAGAGACAATAATTTTCTGCACCTATATCTACCTATCTTTATATAGTATATAATAAATATTATTTATAATATATTCAAATATTATGTTGATATGCTTGCTTGTATTCTCGCAGTGCGTGTGGTACTAGGTGCTGCACCACGTAGCGCATTCAAAAGCAAATGAACATAAGAATTTTTTATATGTACGCAATGCGCACTAATAGAAAACTACGCTTTATATGTATAGGCTACTGGAAAACCACAGCATACTATAGCACTGAGGCAAGTGCAGCTATTTTTCCTGCACTTGGCATTTAGAATCATCCGAATTTAAGGTTTATTGAGCGTTGCATTAGAGCGAGGATTTACGTTTCTTACGGATATACGCGAGGACTTTTGGTTTTTTAACGGATTAACTGGTCATAAGATTTTGCAGACAGTAAATGTTTAAATTTATATATCGTAAAATTTTGTTTTCATGGAAATATAAAAGAAGTATTTCATCAATAAAAAGGGAATTGTTAGTAATTTCGGTGATGTATTATATTTATAGAAATAATTCGCTGAAAAACGATTTTGTTTTGTTAGACAAAAAAGAAACAAATTTTAACAGAACTGTCAAAATTTTACCATTCATTGTGTTTTACAGACAGCATATAAGTTATATCTGTAGCACCATATCCCTGGTTTTGTTTTTAAAAACTGTGAAGATGTTTTTCGCAGAATATAAGATTCCCAAATGTTAAAAACAATTAATAAATATAATTTAATCCACTGACCGAACAAGAAACAGTTTGATCTATTGTGCCAGCGTGCAGCGAAATCCTCTGCATGTAGAATAGACGTTCGGTTTGTCGGCACCAATGGGCATCCGGATGCGGCACCGCAGCGGCGGGCACCGTGTGGTGCTACGTATGCTGAAAATATGTTTTTCGTTACTTTATTAGTAATACGGATAGATGTATGGATTTTGTGTACAAATGAGTAATAAACGTTAAAGAAGTGTTTAATGTACATTTTTATGGTTTTATTATTATTGTTGTTGTTGCTCTCTGCACACCCTGCATGAACACCTAACACACGCCACTGGTATGTATATATGTATATGTAATAAGACGGACTTTACGATAAGTGGTTGCAGTCATTTCCCATAAAAATGACACCGTCTTAGCTAAAGCCTTTTATTAAGATAGTGTTGGAGGACGAGTTCCCACCTCATCATAGGGACAGGAAAAACGAAGGGGTCAACTAGCATGAAGTTACATGTAGAAGACACTTAACACCTGGGTCAACATCTCATCAAAATCTGTCTGAAAAATCTGCCTCCGACAGCATGCATCTCCTTTTTGTTTGGAAATTTCCTAAATTGTCAGTTAAGGCAGTGTAAAGTTACAATTGGTCAGGCCTCTTCTCTGGGGGCGTAAACTGTAGTCCCAGTGGTAAAATTAGATTAGGGGTTAAAAAAGGGAATGCAAGAGAAGGCGGAAATTTTTAGCCGTTGCCTTAAGTTTTGAAAACCCCTGAGAATTTTCTTTATACACACATATATATATATATATATATACATTGACATGCCACTAAATTAGGAATACCTACCTGGTAACGACTTTAGCCTCCTCTGACCTTGATAGCGGCTGCCACACGACGAGGCATAGATTCAACAAGTTTCTGGAAACGTTCCACGGGAAGGACTTGCCAAATATTGACTAAAGCTGTCCATAATTCAGTAAGGTTCGTTGGGGCTGTATGATGTCCTTTCACGCCTTGATCCAAAATATCCCAAAGATGCTCAATAGGATTTAAGTCTCGGCTTCTAGGTGGCCAGTTTAGGATAGAGAAGTCAGAGGAATGCTTAACTAGACAGTAGCCAACCGGGACTTGTGAGAGGTACAGTTGTCTTGCTGGAAAACTCCATTACCGTGAGGATTGTAGAATTGCATAAACGGATGGAAGTGATCACCCAGTGTTAATTCTACGTACTGATTTGCATTGAGGGAGGTTGGTACACTCACCAAAGATCCAAAACAGTGCCACGCAAAAATGCCCCAGACCATGTTTGAGCCACCATGCCCTTGTACAGTTCCAATCTGGCATGTCAGGATTTGTGGCTTCATAATCCTAACGCCATATTCCCAGTCTCCAGTCGGCATCCAGTAGTGGGAATCAAAACGCATCACTCCATGCTTCTCTTTTCTAGTCCTCTATACTTCAGTCTCTGTGCTCTCTTGCCCAGGCAAGACGTGCAACGAGCCTAGAGAAATGGTAATCTCGTAGGTCGACGGCTCCCAAAAACCATACGGTGAAGCGAACATTGCACAGTCCGTTTACTGACTGTACTACTGACATCGACATTCAAGTGGGTGGTAATTTGACAGAATGTGTGACTTCGCTGGCTAAGCATAATACGCCTGAGCCGCCTCTCACCATGCACTAACAAGGCTAAGTTTGCCCGATCACTAATTTTTTACACCATATATATATATATATATATATATATATATATATATATATATATATATATATATACATATACATATATGTATATATATACATATACATATACATATACATATACATATACATATACATATATATATATATATATATATATATATATATATATATATATATATATATATATATATATATATATATATATATATATATATATATATATATATATATATAGCTTAGTATATAGGTTAGAAACGCTTCTTTTCTCTACTTTAACAAGTACGAAGCTGCCTGCAGCACGTCTATTTCCGATAGGAATTGTCAATTTTTCAAGGGCAGTTTTAAGGAATCATAGGTAGGAAAAGCATAGCGTGATATCAGGAACTTGAGGCGGGTGTCGAGTATCTTCACTTTAGAGAATGTGTTATGACATTTGCTATGTGGTGACCTGCGTTATCATGAAACAAAATCCCTTCTTTTCGTAGTTTTCCAATATGTTTTACTTTAATTTTAGATAGTAATCTCTCCTGCGTTTAGCAGTTCTATTTACCAGTGTTGAAAATGTCTGAATCATTGATATCAATAAACAGTAGGATCGTGTTGTCATAAAACGTGGTAAAAAACAAATTTCCAGCAGATAACTTGCTGTTGAGTTTCTTCAGACGAAGGGACAAAAGGTGGTTCAATTTATGATAGAGACTTTCGATTCATCCATCCATTGGTGGCACGAGCTATCATAGTCTAATGAGTCCTTCGGCAGAATAAGAGATTAAGTAAATGAGTTCTAACATGGGAGAGGTTCTTAACGATTCAATATTTTCTCAAGATGCCAGTTACATAAACTAAAAATATAAAATATAGTGATACTAGAAAAAAATAATAATATAATATATGAATATCCTGATTAAATAATATAAAATGATAGAATGAGGTTAATAATTTTTTATAATATATGCTGAAAAATCAGAAATTATCAAACTTAGGCTCCTGGTAACAGCCATTATAAGTTTTATGAGAAAGGAGAAGGAGGGGTCAAAGGCACTTACTACATAATTTTGCCTTATATTGTAAGAAATCGAATAAAGATGATAATAAAAGATGTGAAATATTAAACACCAAAGAAAATTAATGAAAAATAAAGTTTTAAAACAGTTTAAGGAACTTAAAAATCAAAACACATGAAAAAGTGGGAGGGCAATCCCAGTGGCATTCACAGAAAGTGATGTTGTGTGAACGTCATAACCCAAGCCCTCTAGTTCAGAATTTACTAACAATGGTAAGCATGAAAAAATATTGAAATGATATTGACATATTTTAGGTGTAGTTTAAGTGAATTGATGTCGGTGCTTATATAATTTGCATATACGCTGCAGCCACGCCCTAAAAAAAATTGATCATTGCTTTTAGTTGTAAATACAAACATACATACATTAAAGCAGAAAGTATATTTTAAAAAAGTTTTCACATTTTTTAGTTAAAATTTTAGTTAAAATTTAAAGTTATGTATGGAATTATGCAAAAATGATTACTTTTGAAAATAATTTGCAAAGTAATCTATTATCACTTTAAAAATAATGTTAATAATAGAAAAGAATATAACTAAATTAATATTAACTGTTAACCATATTAAGAAATCTTTCGGCATTATCTTTTAATCTCTGGATAAAATTAAAGCATGTACCTCATTTACAACCAGAATAAATGCTGATATACACTGACAAGCTCGATAGTTCCACTTTAACTTGCAACAAAGGATCTAATTAGAGACTTAACTAAGTAAAGTAAAGTAGGGATTTACTTTGGGAAACGAGGCTTTCTTGCAGTCGTTTGCAATCCGATTAGTGCACTGCTCAAAAAAAAAATAAATAAATAACTGCTTAAAGTTTAACATTACGGAAAATCCCCTTTTATCTATTTGCCACAATTTTTTTTATCTACTGATAAAAAAATAAAAGAAGAAAATCGTGGTTTATATAAGTTATACAGTAGAACCTCGGTATAACGACTACCTGTGGAACCAACATTATATGGTCGTTGTAACGAATTGAAAAAATAATTTTAAAAAATGAGCAAAGAAATGATGCAACAGTACATACCTAGAGAAACACATCTATTTATTTGCATTTCCATTATTGAATTTTTGAAAAAAAGTCTTTGATTGACACCTGTTTAAAGTTCACTTGGGGAATTTTTTATTATCACTGATTCCATATCCGTTAGATTTTGAAGGAAATCTTCAGAAAAAAATTGTCCTTCAAAATATTGAGGCAAAGCATTGCTTGCATTGAAGGCTTCTGTTTCATTCACTTTTTCAAAAGCTTGGAAGATTTCTTCACCGTCGTCGGAATTGTAGATTTCTTCATTTCTTCATACGGGCAATAAAATCGTCCTCATTCAAATTTTCTCCGCGGCACTGTAAAGTTTCGTCTACCTTCAACAAACTCATCAAAAGATAATTGAAGATTTAATTCTCCCCTTTTCATCACGCCTCCTCCCCTCCTTTAAGCAAGCACAAAGTACAGGTTTCTTGAAGTTGTTGCCCCACAGTACAATAATTTTGAAATAGCCCACTCTCTCATGAGGTCTGTGGACTAAAATTTGCGATCGCTCTAACGAAATATAATACGCTTGGGGTCGTTGTAATGATTTAAAATTAACATTATTCCTATGGTAAAATAATTGGGACTTTTTAAGATGGTCGTTCTAACGAAGGGGTCGTTGTATCGTGGGGTCGTTAAAAAGAGGTTCTACTGTATGAGCAATTAGGTTCGTTCCTCTATTAATACAGTTCAATGGGATAATAATATGTACATAGATTTAATAATTATGAATTTTCTGCTGGTTTTTATGATAAATACAAATGACACAATATATAAGGGAATTTTTTCAGGATTAATATTAGTTCGCATTATTTCACATTAATATTATTTCGTTCAATGATAATTTGCCACCCCATTGGCAAGTAAAAAATACAGCGTTTGAAAAAAAGGAGTAGCTTCTATTTGAATTTCTCATTTACTCACATAAACGAAAAGTAGATCATTTTATTTTTGGGATATCTTATGGATGGCCATCATTATTACGATGAGATAAAAATCTATTTAATCCTTACTCGATTATGAAAATTATGAATTTTGTAAAGTTTATTTACATTATGAAAAATTGGAATATAGCCATTTTTGGGAGCAGTGGCGAACTTAGGGAACTCCTGATCAAGGTCAAGGTCAAGGTAATTGGTTTTTACGGAGTACCTAGCAGTGGAAATGCACTACTTCAACCTCCGAACGAAAAAAGAACACAACATAATTTGGTGCAGAAAGAAAAATGAGTTTGCCAAACAGAAAAGTTAATACGCTTACAGCGGCTTTCGTAAAACGAAAGAAAAATGCTGTAAGGTGAAGAAATCGTTCACATAACAACGTATATGTGAAAAACAACGCGTTGAATGATTAAAATAATCATTCTGTACCTTGAACAATGACATAAAAGCACAGTAAGTAACAAATTTATACTCGGCCAGAGCATAATCACATAGGAATGAAAAACAGTAATTCGGTATCGCCATCTGGGGACTCCTGATCAAACTGGGCGTCTTTTTACCTTACCGCCAAGCTTTAAGCCAAGAAAATAGAGGCGTGGTTTACTCGAATCAGACTAATCGAAAGGATAAGGATTTGATTTGTAAAACGACTATTTTAGCTAAGTGGTGATGAAGAAACGTGTTTTCAGACAACTGGAGTGAAAATGCAGTCAGGACTTAGATTACAAACAGAGACTGTATTTTTAAACAGAAACTTACAGTCGAGTCTTAGAAAGATTATTAAAAAAATGTTAATCAATAAAAAAAAACTTCTGTAATTAAAAACTTTAAAAAAATCGACATTATAACATTTGGAAATAAATTTTGAAGCATGAGACTTTGAAACGTGTCTGCATCTGCCGATCTGCAGAGTCTGCACTTTAACAACGAAAACGTTATTTGCAGACATAAATTTATTTTGGGATAAATAAAATTTGGAACTTATAATGAAAAAAAAATTTTCGAATATTTTTTGAAAAGCGTCTGTAAAAAATTTAAGAAATATAAGAAGCTTTGAACTTTGAATTTGAAATATTTATTATGAAATATTGGAGAAGTCTTTACATTATGATACATTAGAATACGACTATTCATATTGTGAAATATTATATACGACTCTTTACTTTATGAAATATTGAAATACTACTCTTATATATTATAGAATACTTTAATACGATCTTTGTATTAACGTTACACATGGCCATACGTGAACATTACACATGGCCATACGTGAACATTACACATATTATTTATTTATGTATATCTACAAATTATTTTATTTATTTACATTAGTTATATTCCATCATATACAATAATAAATCTTTTTCCGCAAAAAAAAAAAGGAAATATGAATTATCAGAGAAAAATGCACTGTCTAATCCTAATTTTTGTTTCTGGAAAATAAATTGATAAAAAGAATGCATTGACAATGCCTTATTTATCCAAATGGACGTTTTGGCAAAACCAAAAAGACAAACAGTTTTCTGTGACCAGAAAATAAATGATTCTAGACAATTACTTACAGTGATTAATGATTAAAGATAATGAGAAAGAAATACCTATACTTTCTTTCCCTAACTGTGTTTTTCGGATTAGTAATAACTTAAGCATAAATGTGAAAAGAATTAATTAAAGTAATATATTTTATGTAGAAGTGTTGAAAGCATTGCCTTTAAAAGTATAACACCACTGTGAATGTATTTGAAATTATATCACAAAATTTAGTTATTACTAAATTTCTTCCAGATAACATAACTAACATACCATTTGCACCTATTCCAACTATCTATACATGCTTTCTCTCATTGTGTTTCTTGTCTTAGTAAAAACATAAATGTGTAAAGAATAAGTTAATGTACTCGTAATTCAATTTTAAGCAACTGTGACGAAAGCCCTGCAAATTACCCTTATTTAAATAACCATATTACTCTTTTTATATCTACAAAATCGTGTCGTAAACTTTTAATTATTGTAAAATCATCTTGTGACATTTTTTCCACCTATTCCAAATTATGTAAACTAATTAATAACTTTTAAGTTTTCTTATTAATAAATGCCTAAAACCTCTTTTAATCAAAGGTTATTTTCAGAGCACCTGGTCCTTCTGGACGTATCTCCAATAAGAAAGAAACATAATTTCACATGTGAGCGATTCATAATGAATATACCAGTTCTTTCAATATGCCAGTTTACAGGAGATAAAATAATGGGCGTAAATGAAGATTTTAAAATAATAAAATAATGTAAGTAACAATTAGGAAATGGTATAATATAAACAATATAATAAATGTGGATAAATGCTATTATATGCAGTTGAATAAAGTTAAAAAGGGAGTAACTATAAAAAAAATGGAAAATTATAGTGTTCAGAATCGTAAATTGGATCGTGGCTCACTATTAAAAAAATTTCACAGCACGATGGGTAGTACAAGTCACCTCAATATAACCTCAATAACATCATTGTATTCCTCGGGTACACAGTTCTGTCCCCGACGGTGACAAAAATTTAATAACTTAATTTAAATTAATAAAAATTATTTTTTACCTTTATTTATTATTTTTATGCCTTTTTTGGGTTTTTAATGCAGTTTAATTATCTTTAAGACACTTATTTTTTATTTTTCCAAAATTTTCAATTTTATTTCGATTTTGATCATTTTAAACCATTATTTTCTGAGTATTTTGTACGGATGTCACTGGCCGCAAAAATATTTTATGATTTTCTATCCCTAAACTTTCTTTTCTCTAGTTTTTGTGCTATGAACTCACTGATCCACCCTTCTATCTCTTTGCTATTTTATGTGTTTATTTTTCCCTCTTTGTTATTTTTGTGCTTACTGACAGAAGTCTCTGGATTGACGGGCTCGACATCCCGTCTGATCAAGACTCGTATGGTCCAGGCGTCTCGTCCTGGACAATAGACAATCTCGTCTATGGTCCAGTTGCATCACCACCTTTGATGACCTCAGTAAACCCCTTTATTAAGCAGATTTTCCAAACTAGAGTCTGTGGGCGTCACCCAAGACTTAATGTTTTGATAGGTAGACAATGCCAGTAGCTGACAACAATGTGTGTAAAGCACAAAAAAATAGGCCTAGACAAATCTTCCAATTTAAACAAATTTTAAATCGTTTATTGAAATTGTGACTACATTGATAATTTTGAAGGGAATCAATAATTTTACACTCAACAATTTTTTAAAATTTCTGAATTACAGAGCTTGCCACAGGAAGTTCAGAAAATTCGCCTTTCTGATGAACAACTGTATGAGCCTTCCGTATCATTGTATAAAACTTTAATAGTGGCAATAGTAGACAATGGGATACTTCAGATAGGATGACACTTCAGTAAATAATTTATTTTCATCCTTATGTGGCAATATTATTTAAAGAGGTAGCAGCAAAGTTCAACTGTGCATTTAGAATTCTAATTATGATAGGTCGAAATGCTTTGTGTAATTACGTAAAAATACATATAAATTATATTACGTCATATACTTACACACACACACACACACACACACACACATATATATATATATATATATATATATATATATATATATATATATATATATATATATATATATGTTGTAACGATCCGTTACATGACCCTAAAGAACGAGGAGCCCGAAGGTGGCCTTTCGCTGCGGACACTTACGATTAGCTACAGGTAGAAACGGGTGGTCTAAAATACACGTGGATACTTAATTGAAAACTGTCCGTGTGCTGGAGCCAGCTCGTCTGGGGCTTTGTGAGACTGTTGAATGGAAAGACTCTGTAAAAGATTGTAAATAATTACAGTGCACATTGTCGCCCATTAGCGGTAGCGAAAAAGGCAATTAAGTTGTTTGGGTCGGCTGATCTGAAGACGGCTTTTCGGCCACATATGGAAACGAAACAGCTGATTCAGGCGGGAGGTGACCGCAAGATTGCATCATCCTGGTTCTGGAAGTTTCCCGAAGAATCGCGTAAGGGGAACCGGGGCCGCTATAAAAGAAGAGTGACGGTGCCAAAAGGAGGCTTTTGCTTCTTGAGGCTTCTTCCTGATAGAGCCTTTGTAGCTCGAGAGAAACCGCTCGTATCTCCGCTTCTGGAGTTTGCTTGATTAGAGACCGCCAGCGTCTCTGTTTGCTAAGAAGTCGACCTTCGACTTGGGAATTCCATTCCCGTTATTTTGCTAATTTTTTTTTTACTTCGTGCATAGAAGTAGGTAGCCGAGAGTGACCTTTGCTCTCAATTTGGATCGTCTTGCATCCCGAGTGTTCCTTCAAGATCCCCAGCGTGATACACACTCTGAACTTTCGAACCTTGGTGTGGAAGCCGACTGTACAAATCGTCAGCCCGGAGGTGATAGTGTCAGCGTTTATTACCGGCACTAATTAGTGAACAATTCCAATGATTAGAAGCCCTAGCCATACTGTATCCCGTACCCACGCATCCTTATTGTGTCAATGTTATCTCAGCACGAGATCCCAGAATAATCAGAAATTTACTGAATCTGTACATAGCTGTACATAATTTATTCACCTGAATAAAATATTTAGTCTAGATTAAACAGTTTTGTAGCCTGTTTCATTGACGGCTTCGCCTACTATATCTCCAGGTAGTACAAGTCACCTCAATATAACCTCAATAACATTATTGTGTTCCTCGGGTACACGGTTCTGTCCCCAAAGATGACAAAAATTTAATAACTTAATTTAAATTATTAAAAATTGTTTTTAATAATTTATTGTTTTATGTATTTATTATTTAACATTTATTGTTAGAAGTTGCAGCCGAATCGGCACCTTCTCAACCTCCGGCGAATCCCGGCGATTTGTTTTTTGTTTTGTTTAAAGTTAACCGAGGCTTCTTAATCGCAATTTGTAAAGCTGACTCTCGCTGTATGTTTGATTGTGACTTCAACTCTCACACTGCAGCTACGAACTGTAATTTTGTGATTGGCTGAGTGGGAGAGGAAGTTGCAAGTATATGTTAATTTTATGCGATGTCTGCTGCTGGATATATAATAGGATTGTTGGATGTTTTTTTTTAGTACTTGTGCATTTTTCCCGGCATGTAGGCGGACATCGTATGGTGCCTTTTTTATTTTAAGATTTAAAATAAATCTACGTTTTTGTTTTTTAAATAGTTCGTCATTTTTCTAATCACTACTAGAACCTTGCTCTGCTAAAGTACCGGTATGGAGTTGTTCGTTGCAATAACAATAACATTTATTTATATATTTTTATGCCATTTTCGGATTTTTAATGCAGTTTATTTATTTTAAAAACACCAATTTTTTATATTTTCAAATTTTTCAATTTTTTTTCGATTCTGAACATTTTAAAATATTTTCTGAGTATTTTGTAAGGATGTCACTGGCCGTAAAAATATTTTGTTTTTCTATCCCTAAACTCTCTACTCTCTAGTTTTTGTGCTATGAACTCACGAATCCACCCTTCTATCTCTTTGATCTTTTATGTGTTTATTTTTCGCTCGTTGTCAATTTTGTGCTACTGATAGAAGCCTCTGGATTGACTGGCTCGGCCCATAGGGTCCAGTTGAGTCATCGCCTTTAAAGCCTTTAAAGCTCCTCGTTCGATGTCACTGGCCACAAAAATAATTTATGTTTTACTATCCCTAAACTCTACTCTCTAGTTTTGTGTTATGAACTCACGAATCAACCCTTCTATCTCTTTGCTCTTTTATGTGTTTATTTCTCGCTCGTTGTCATTTTTGTGCTTACTGATAGAAGCCTCTGGATTGACGGGCTCGGCCCATAGGGTCCAGTTGCATCACCTCCTTTGATGTCCTTTGATACTCCTCGTTCTGTTCCCGGCGAAGACAAAAATTCTAAAACTTCATAAAAATTAATAAAAATTGTTTTTTACGTTTATTTATCATTATTTAGACCCTTTTCGGAATTTTAGTGCAATTTATTTATTTTTAAAACATATTTTTATTTTTTCAAAATTATTAAGTTTATCGTTTCTGATCATTATTATTCAATAAACAAAAATTTATAAAACCTAATCTAAATTAATAAAAATTATTTTTATGTTTAAATATTATTATTTAGGCCCTTTTCGGATTTTTAATGCAATTTATTTATTTTTAAAACATATATTTTTATTTTTTCCAAAATTTTTAATTTTTTCGATCTTGATCACTATTATTCTACATTTTTGGCTTTTTTCATACGGATGTCACTGGCCACAAAAATATTTTATGTTTTTCTATCCCTAAACTCTCTACTCTCTAGTTTTGTGTTATGAACTCACGAATCCACCCTTCTATCTCTTTGATCTTTTATGTGTTTATTTTCGCTCGTTGTCATTTTTGTGCTTACTGACAGAAGCCTCTGGATTGAAGGGCTCTGCCCATATGGTCCAGTTGCCACATCACCTTTGATGCCTTTGATGCCTTTGATTGTACTCCTTGTTCTGTTCCCTGCGATGACAAAATTTTTGAAACTTAATTTAAATTAATAAAAGTTCTTTTTATGTTTATATATTTTTTAGGCATTTTTCGGATTTTTAATGCAATTTAATTATTTTTAAAACATTTATTTTTATTTTTTTCAAAATTTTCAATTTTTTCGATTTTGATCATTATTAATTAATATTTTTTGCTTATTTCGTACGGATGTCACTGGCCGCAGAAATATTTTATGTTTTTCTATCCCTAAACTCTCTACTCTCTAGTTATTGTGCTATGAACTCGCAAATC
>CM063509.1:89888916-89903916 GCA_032207245.1 Pardosa pseudoannulata | reverse complement strand
AATATATTAATTAAAATATGTAATGAGTGGTGCCATTTATTGCCTATAGTTACAACTATTTTTCATACGCAATAACTTTTTCTCTTTGAAATATCCCAGTATCAAAATCATTTTTTTTATAGCTAAATTTTGTATTTCATCAAAATATGTAAATCTTTATTTTACTTTCTCAAATTTTTTAAGAAGTTACCATTTTTTCTGTTATATGTTGTCGTGATTTTTATATTCAGTACTTACAAATTCACCATGTTCTATCATATTTGTTTTTATTTCACAATTGCCATTTTTTAAAGAAAAAGTTTTCATTTTAGGATTTGTTTAAAATTTAATTTTTATGTATGTAAAACAGTACTAAAAGACGGTTGGGAATGATTTATCCCATTCAGAACAGTACATATGTATGTTACTCTCCACAGTATTTTGAAATTTGATTCCTACATTAAAAAAATTCCTGGAATTGGGAATTATTATGCAGCGGCTCACGGGCAACACAGTGCACTTACTGGACATTTGGCTATTAATAAACTGTTATAATCGTCAACAATCTAAAACATACGAAATTTATTCAGCATTTCTATCAATACATCTTATTATCTTTAATAGTGGTTCTAAATCTTTCATCGAAATATTTGAAAACCCAGACCGAAGGCTGGGTGCGAAGCAGCTAGTTAACTATAAATGGAAAATATTATCAGCCTGATCATTGTTTTTTCTTTGCTGAACGAGTTATTTGCACAAGTTGATAGCAATCAAAATTAAATCAATGCGAATAGTGAAACATCCTTGTTGCAGGCAAACAAGGAAATTTCATTATTTAACAATTTATTTAATGAAAATAAATAAATCCCTGTTTCATTTTTATGCACATTTTAGAAAAATCCGTGGAAACAAACTGATATGTCCAACAATGCGAAAAAAGTGTGTAATTATAATGAAAAGAATTGTACTTTTATTACCGATATGGCTATGCTGCATTGATCACTTTTACAATTGTATGCATATTTATAGAGCGGTTGAGTGAAAACCACTAATGGTTGTGCTAATGCATCTAACTTCGTGGGGATTCAGATGACGGTAATTTTTTTTATCTTTAAGGCGATATGTTTAATTACAGCTAAATTTATCATGTTTAGACTATCTCTTTATAACTTCTCTTTTGTTGTCGGTTCTTTTAAAGACATGTTATCCTAACTTAACATTCAGTACGACTACCAGAATTTTTTTAAGAAATTTTAATATAAATTATCTAAACAAAGAGTTCAGTTATTAATAATTCCTTTTTATCTACTTGTATAAAGGTGCCTAATTTGGTACTTAGATTGTTGATACGGACATGTTGGTGTGCTTGGTGGGATCGACGGTGTGAGCATAGACAAAAAAAGCCTGAACGACATCCAACTTCGGGCTAGATTTGCGCGCCCTCGGTGTCAGACCATCTGAACTAATTGGAGCTTTGGCAGTGGTCTGGGACCTTGGCGATGGTCTGCTTCTATGTAGTATGTGATCTTAACATTGAAGGCCCTAATCCGTTGGCAATTGTAAACGGTTATCAGAAATCTTTCCCTGTTGTCGTTTTGGACTTGGAAAATTTTGAGACTGAAAGCGATTGTGCTTTGTTGAGATTTGTATATTAATAAAATCAACCGAAAGTAAGGGTTTGAATTACTTATATTAACACTTTATTGTGAATGTTATTTACATGTTAACTATTAACTGACCTTTTTTTATATTCCAGCATTTTTGTTTGAGAAAACTGAAGAATTTCATTTCTTTTTTTGTTTGCGAATGTTCTAACGGATATTTTAAAATTACTTTTTCTGCTACATTTTACTACTGTATTTTACATGCTTTGCTAATAAGTAACTTTTTTTATAGCATTTTTGTTTGAAAAATAATTCCTATAAATATTAATTATGACATTCGGCCAATATTTAAATCCAGTCAAACGAATTTAACGGTTCGAATTATTACCACTTTATTGCGAATATTATTTACATGGTTTGCTAAAAACTGGTATTCTTTTTTTATTTTCTAGTTTTGTTTATTTGAAAAATCCAAAGAATTTCATTACTGAGCATTGTTAGCAAATGTTCTAACGGATATTTTAAAATTTCTTAAAATGATACATTTTGTTGTTATTTTTTGTATTTATGTGTTTTGTTAATAACTGATTTTTTTCGTAACATTACTGTTTGTAAATATTAGTAAAAATTTTATTAATTTCTGTTTAGCGGATGTATATCTGTCAAACGTACATTTTAATTTGAGTTATATTTTGTTATTCTTTCCTCTATCTTATTTAAATTTAAGTAATTTGTTTTCTTTTAGCTGTTTTATGAATTAGTTTATTAGGGTTGTAATACAGGGGAAAGGGGTTTATAAACTTATTTATGCTCTTTCTATTTGTTTTTCTTAATATTTTCAGCTGTTGGAGCTGTGTTATTTGGATTAAATTATATAGGACTACATATATATTGTATAGGACTCTCTAAGAAGAAATGTATGAACTTTAAATCTTCAGCGGTAAGCAGTTTAAAACAGGGCTTCGTACCGTAATTTTTTTTGTTCCGAGGTTTCGTTCCGGTTCAACTAAAAAATTAATATCGGTTCAGTTCCGGTTTTCGCTCCGCCATAAATAACTGTTTTCGTTTCAGTTCCAAATGAATAATTTCATTTTATGTATATTCTTATTTGTACTAAAAATATAATTCTATCATAAACAAAAAATGTAATTCCATCAAAATTTAGAAGATTTTATTCTTTTTTTAATTGGTACACTATGTGAATTGATACAAACAGCAGGTACGATAAGAGCGGCGAGCATTGGCATTGTTATCCATTATCAAAATCGCATTTGACAACTAGGTTCATGATTACCCACATTCGTCGTTTGACTCTCACATCGTGCACTTGGCTTTGCATTAATTATGTAAAAAATATATTATTTATTTAATTAAAAAATATATTATTTATTTAGTTTCATGCGAAACTGAAACAGAAAAATACTAGTGAATATCAAAATAGGAAATTGAGAAGCAGTATAGATGTAATGATAATTATAAAGTTGACGTTAAATTAGAAAATATTGATAAGTTGGTAACAGTAACAAAATGACTGAAAGATATATCGAACCGAAATAAACCGATATTTTTTTCGGTTCAGTTCCGGTTTTCGTTCCGACCAAAATAACGGTTTTTTCCGGTTTTCGGTTCAGTTCCGGTTCGAAGCCCTGGTTTAAAATTCACATTTAATAAATTATTATACCAAGCTAAAACTTAAAAGATTCTATGGCATTTTTTTTTAAATTTATACTTAAAATTATTTCTGTGTAATATGTGGCATAAAATTTTTTATAATAATATAGATTTTTTTAATGTGAATAATTTATGTACAAAGTGCTATTGGCAATTCCATTCTCTGCAAGTATTTAAATCAAGTGTTTTTCATCTATATCAGCTCAGTTATTTTCAAATATAAATTTTTAAAGTATAAATTTTTTCTGTTAGATTAATTTTGCTCTTTATATACATTCAAAACAAACCTTTCACAGAAAACGGATGAATCATATTTGCTACAATTCACCTGGATAATATAAATAAATCACCTGACCAGTGAAATAATTTATTTATGGTTAAAATCTTATTTATGTAATTTATTTTATGGTCCTTAGGTTTAGAGACATTGAGTTAGCTTATTTTTTACTTTGTGCAAGTTAACATTCAGAATCAGTATTACATCATCCATGTATGTGACTAATGTTAAAGTTAACCAGCAGTAATACATTGTTTCTAAAAATTGATGCATTATTTTGTACTCTCTGACACCAATTTTGGAAAATAACAAATAATATACACTAACTCTAAAATTGGGGTTTCATCGTGAGAACTAGCTCACCAATGGAAAATAATTTTTATTCTACAATATTTTTTAATGGCAAGCTAAAATATTTTTAGATCAGTTTTATTTCAGTAATTCGTAAAAGTCTTTATGAGTAAGACCTTGTGAATCATAGACAGTAGAGATCATAAACACACCCAGTGGCTTAATATACTACTCATTATTGTTTTCATTTTACAGTATGTTCTTTGAGGTAAATGTTTCTATAATTTTTCAAAGTGTTACCAATAATGGAGCTCTCATTCTTGGCATTTTAGTTTCATTACTGTATACCAATATAATTAACTTTGTACATGAATGTATGTATATATTTATTTATATATATACATACTCATATATTGTAACATTATTTTTTTTTAAACATTGAATGACTAAAAATAATTGCCTTAATATTTCAGTTGTTTATCTTGTATGTGTAGTAACATACTCAAGTATAAGTTGTGAAACTTTAAAAACGTTTGGTGTAATTAAATTCTTTTCTTGTACAATACAATATCATCAAAAATCTCATTATAATACCTAGGTGTCAAAAGAATAGATTCGAAGTGAAATTGGAAGCTGTAGATACTAAATGCTGGAAAGAGTATATAGTTAGGCAGCTAAGGCCTGCAAAGGGTTGTTGTGCTCGTAAAAAACAATGAAATGGAAAATCATGAATGTAAATATAAAGTTTCTGCTCTATTTCTTAGTAAGTAGTTTTTATTCAACATTAGTAGTTAATTAAGTTTTTATGATTTATAGTATGTAATAACTGAATTAAAGTATTGTTTTAATTAAATCATTTTATTTGTGGGAATATAATTTAATGGAATAACAAATGCAAGAAAAGAAAATTTATGAAACCAATTATTCAGCAGGACAAAAATCATCTATAATTTCAAACTGAATTTGTAATCATACTTGAATGAAATTTCTTAAACTTGAATGGGAATTAATAAAGTGTATATGTTTTAATACATAACTTGATATGTTGTATATGTTTAGATTAATTAGCAATAAAAAGAGAAAAATCTGTGGACTTTTCTTTCTCAATGTACTTTTAATTTTTCAAGTTATTCGTGAACTTAGTTTAAATTTGGTTTGTATGTTTAGGAGCATAAATTAAATATGCTTCAATATTTACGAGGCAAATTGAAACAAATTCAATATTAAAAACTTACAGCATAATTTAAAAGATATTTTTCAAGTAAAATGGAATTACATACAGCATTACTGATCTGTTTTATAGTATATTTATGTATGCAAGCAAACCTATGAATGTAAGATATATATATGTATGTATTTTGCATGTGTGTATGTAATGAGATCACTTTTTTTATGAAATTGATTGTTCACTGTACTTTAGATTAAGACTTTTGAACCCTCCATGCAAATAAATTCTGGCTCTATCACTGGTATCGGTAAAATAAGAAACCATTTTAAAGAATTTATTTGTCAGCTAAGAATAGCCTTAGACTAATTAGCATTTAAAGTTCCTTTTACTCTCTATGATGTAATAGAAGCATCGAGGATTAATGATTCATTTATCAAGGAATCATTAATCCTTTTATGTCTATTGAAAAAGTAGATAGCAATTATATTTATATATGTAATAAAAGCTCTGTTAGTAATACTTCATCTCTAAAAAAATTATTAAACTTGAATTTATATGCATAAAAAGGGGGTAAATATTAAAGCATAAAGTTTTTGTGCAATTTATCTAATCAAGAATTGGAGATGAAATAATTTTAATGAAATTTTTGTGTTAATACTGCAATTTTATATTTATTAAAATTTATATCTGTAATTTCTTTGTTTTAGATTCAGTGGAGAGAATGAAGAGAACTTATGAAATTTTGTGGATATAATAATCAATTTTGTACTTTTTTAAATATTATTATTATTGCAATAAAAAATGTATTCAATTTTTGTTTTCTTAATAAAAAAAGAACACCATTTTTTTATTTGAATTTTTATATTATCTGATAGCAAATAAAAATAGCAAAATAATACTATATAGTAATTTTGATGTAAAAGCAGTAAGCTTTTAACAATTAATACACAGAATATTCTCAGAAATATTTCAATTTATAAAAAAGTGCAATGTTTAAAGATAAATTAAAAGGGTAATTTTCATAATTGATATTCAATATCTTTACAAATAGTGTCAATATTAGATAAACATGATTAATCAAAGAAATTAGAATACTAAAGAATACACATTTGTGAATTAATTATAGACTGATAAATTTGTATTAAATATATTCTATATAAGCTAACTATATAGAGTATATTAGAGATTTAACACAGAGCTACATAAAAGCATTTTAGAAAAGCAATTATGATTGGTTTTGTTTTTGATAGCTTAATTTATAAAATAAAAAAAAGGTATAAAAGCACCCCCACGCCAAATTTTTTTTTTCAAATAATTAAGAAAAAGTCACCAAAAGAGCGATAAACATAACTATCAGGTAACCATGCTTTAGTTCCGATGGTCTGACACCGAGGGCGCCACTTTCTATGCGAGTCACATGTTACAGAAGCGTATCGCTATTGCCTATGGGAGTTGGTCGTCTTAGTGCGTTTGTCTATGGGTGTGAGTTAATGCTTTGCAATGGTGCACGAAGTTCATAAGCGCATAAATATGTGTAAATGCTCGATTTAGAATAAGTTCCCTAAGAGAGTCGTCTCGACGCATGCGCTCATTTTTGGAACATTTTTTTCACTCGGCGATAATTCCTTTGAAAGAATAGTAACCTGTATATTGTTGCTTTTTGACTCTGAGTAGCTACGATCGCTTTGATTTCAAGCCATTCATTAAGCTAAATGAATTCTTCAGTCATCAGTGAAAATGGAAAATTATTTTTAGAGAAATAAACGATAGCCTAGCACAGAAACTGTTTTCTCTTACATTTATTTATTCGTTTAAAAAGATAAGCGAACAAAGTTTAAAAAAAATTACTAACTATAACATGAAACTTATTATTTATTTATTTTTTTGTAATACCGTATATAATATATATTTATAAAAGATTATGGTTTGCATGAAATTATGCTTTTTACATTGTATATATTGAACAATTAAAATAATATTACGTACATAAATTACGCGATAATAAAACGAAGTCTAAATAAATCCTATGTTTGATTAGTATTTGGGAGCCTATCCTATATTTTAAGTTTTCTTCGCATTCCAAGCCAGAGTGAGAGCCAATTCTACATACTTATTTCAACTGGCAATTATTTCCTTCACTAACCAAAGTAGCGATAAACTAATAAATGTAGTAAACTTAATAACATATGAATACGCGCATACGGGGGCCTATTTTGTATTGAGAAGCTGGTATAAATATGTCATGAAACGTATTGGCAACGCTGTACGTAAATTTATTGTATCGGGTAAAATATTAAAATGCAACCCAATTGTGTCTGTTAATTTACGTTCTATTTTTTACTACTTTATAAATTTGGCAGGTAAATACTCGGACTTATTTAATTTATGCTACCAATTTGGAACAGATGCATTATAAACGCCAATCCCGTCTGCCATTTTTTTTTTCTTTTGGCGACCAACAGAAAAACGCGTGTTTTAAAAAGTCGCCAAGTAGAAAAACATGGCGGATGTCACATGCCATATTTGTAACACAACATTAACAAAACTATAAGAATAACTTTAAAAGAAAAAAACAAGATTAACAATTTTAAGCATTATTAAAATAAAATTAGCATAATAATTATCATTTTTGCATTACTTAAAAAACAAATAACAGATTAGTAATATTTATGATATGTATCAACTGAATAAACACAATATATAGCATTTTAATAATCACTAATATTATAAAAAATCTAACATGTGAGGGGAGGTTCCCCCCTCAACCCCCCTTGTAATAAAAAATGCAAAATAAATTTAATAACAGATGAAAAGTGGAAAGGGTAGTGCCACTAACATTCTTAAACACTCCTACCGCCTTAAAAAAACTTTGGAATAATTCTTTTTTTACCAAATACCTAAAGTTCTGATTCGGAATACCGTTGTTCCCACAGACTTGTAGTTTAGAATGCAGTTCAAAACCCATCTCACACCTAAGAATATCCTGATATTTTTTTAACAATTTCAAAAATAGTAAAAACTGAAATAACTACACCCGCCATAATTAAATTACTAAATCCCAGAAAATAAGAACAAAATAAAAATGTTCCAAACCAAAGCATCTTGTTTGAAATAGAATGTCCTGATACTTTTTAACAATTTCAAAAATAGTAAGAACCGAAATAACTACACCCTCCATAACTAAATTACTAAATCAAAGAAAATGATAAGAACAAAAAAAAATTACTTTCTAAATCCCAGAAAATGATAAGAACAAAATAAAATACTACCTGACTTAGGCGATTGTAAACCAAAAGAACAGCTAAGATGCAAATTTTTCGAATAGTCAGAAAACACATGCACCAATGGGGTGATAAAACACATTAGAGCTGCCATACCCCAAATCCAAACTCAGGGCAAACACACAAACACACTCATCACTCCATAAAATCTCCAAATTTGGCGACGAAAAACACGGCGTCTATAATGCATCTGTACAACCAATCTATTTAAAATACTTATTATGAATAACTAGAAAAATAAAAAATATATTGAGAAAGGAATTACGACGTATCCTTTTATTTTTATGTTACAAAATTACATACATTGTATGGCAACAAAATTCGAAAACAGTATTCCTTAATCAGTAATTTTTGAACTACCGTTTAGTAATAGTAAATTAATTCTTCCAAAGTCCAGCGTCTTTAAATTTTCATCTCCATTTATATTAATTTTTATATGCTCTTAAACTAATGCTAAATTTGTCAGCTTCTAGTGATCATTTTCTATAAAGAAAAAACGTTTTTACTTTTTGCATAGTTAAAAATGATCTTTCAACAAATTCAGTGTAAAATATCGAATTACACAAATTTCTAATAAGTTTAAAATATCCTGTTATGTCTATAATGAAAACATTTCAAGAATGTTCAAGGCCCTTCGGACTCCCCTTATAAATACCTCCTTTCTCACCTGCCATTTTCACCATTTGCTTCACCATTTGCGATGACTTATTGTACAGAGACAGTTATTTTATATGGCAAATTCTAATACTATTTACTTTTGTAGCCATTAGTCTTATCACATTCTGTATAAATGAAATGCTGACAGACTTATCAAATAAATTTAGTAATTTTTCCGTATGATCTAGATTCAACAAAAGATGCAGTAAATCTAAAATGCAGAATAATTATGAAACTCAGACAATCGCAGTTAAAGGATCTTTATTTTGTAGAAACATAAAAGCAGCCATGTTACTTTTAAAAGTACTCATAGATGTGTAGATTCTTTGTGTTACAGTGGAATATTTTCAATCGATTTATTTTTCTTCAGATTGACTTGTGATACGGCCTTTGGTTAAAAAAATGTTACTATCACACGATAAATCTGCGTATTCTTCACAGGAAAAGGAATCCTAGACGAAATCTGTTGCTTTTTCAATCCGTAGATATTGACTTGGAACGATGCCTGAAGAAGAGCAATATCCAACTACACCAGGGCTTAATACAGATTTAAAAAGAAAATTGATTCTAAGTGACACGCCCATCAAAGCGAGGGATAGAATCGAGTGTTTCATGCGGAAAATAGGCGTTATCCATCAACTTAAGGGTGAATGGAAGAGTCACCTTGATCTTACCTTTTCCGGTAATGATTTTCGTGGACATTCGAACTTTGGAGTATGTAATACTAGACCCAAGACGCATGTTTGTGCGATATGGTCAACTGCATTTTTTTTACGGCGGCCGAAGACGGACTCATTAAGAGAGGGTAGAAAAGCTACTACCTTAGGGATGTGAGAATTCACCAGCAGATGAAAATATGCCCTCCCCCGCCCAGGTCAGCTGCAGAGGAGAGGAGGGACATTTTCCTAGGGAGGCGAAAGCCTGACCAAGGGGGAGGGATTTCACCCCGGCCCTCCCCAACAGTGGAGGAGGAGATGCCTGCTCGGAATGATATAGAACGAACATTCTTAGAGGAGAGAGCTGAAACTGAGTGAGAGAGTCGCTCGGCACCATTTGGTTATATTCGGTGTTTTTCAGACATGTTTTTATATGTTTGTTGTTAACAATGTTCAATGTACAGACTTGTAGATAATTAAATGTGTAGTCAAATACCTGATAGCTGAAGTTATTTTATTGTTGGAAAGACAGGCTTCAACGAACCCACTATACAGGATCCAGTAGCAATAGGCAAGCAGGTACAGAAATGAGATGTGCAGTCAAGGTCAAAGAAATTGGGTGTAACGGAGTACCTAGCGAAGTGAAAAGTCTTCACTTTAACCTCCGAAAGTAAAACAGATCAAAACATCAATTTAAGCTTCTAGGCAAAAAGGTGTGCAGTCACCGAGAGAGACATCTGTGAAAGCACACGATATTTAACAGAGTATTTCGAAAAATAGGATTTTATTGAGTAAAAACATGTGGATTTATCGAGTAAATTCCGATGTGGAGATTGTTTTCGTGCGTTAGCCACGCCCAAAGGGGGTAAACCATTCAATAATCCCAAGAACGAAAGTCAAAGGAGGAGGAAAGGAGATTTCTCGTACCGATGTTCCCAGGTAAAAATAAAGACGTAGAAGGAAATCGAGTTGGACTCTAGAGTTAGAGTGCTCTTAATGTGATCATATGACTGAGGTGACAGTGTAACTTAAGGTACTTATTTTTTCCGAGATATGATTCAGGACCTTCAGGAAGGTAGGGCAACTGGATTGCCCGGGCCTAGCCCTCTAATCCAGAGATTTCTTATATTAAGCAGAGAAGTTGACAACGAGCAGAGCATAAAAACAACTAAAATATGAAAGATAAGGATAGGATGGTGGATTCGTGTGTTCGTAACACAGTAACTAAAGAATAGAGTTTTTAAGGATAGAAAACATAAAATATTTTTGTGGCCAGGGGCATCCGTACAAAATACGCGAAGATAATAAATTAATATGATGAAAAAATCGATAAAACTTGAAAAGTTTGGAAAAATACAAAATTAAATGTCTTAAAAACAAATTGTATTAAAAATTCGAAAACGGCATAAAAAATAAAAAATAAATATAAAACACATTTTTTATTAATTTAAATTAAGTAGGTAATAGTTGTCATTGTCGAGGACACACCTTGTACCCGAGAAATAGGATGATGTAAAGATACATGCGGTTTTACTAACCATGCCACACCTACACTCTGTTGAATAGCCAAATAAAGTATATAATAGTGATTCAGAACGTAATGGCAATTTAAATATTAGGCTCCACCCTCCACAGGAGAGCGAAAAGCCAGATCTGAGAGGGATTTGAAGTCTGAATCAAGTAGAAGTACGAAAAATGATGTATGGCTCAAATTTAAACATTTTAAAACTTTTTTCTTACATTTTTTTAACTCTTTAATAATTCTTTTTGGTAGATTTTTTTTCTTTTTTTAAATAAGCAACACACAAAGTTAAGGATTTTTGGCGAGAGTGGCCAAAGGCCTTCTACTAATGCTAGCATTGTTTAGGTTTTTGTGGAATTTAGCAGAGATATGATTCAAAGGCATCAAAGGTGGTGATGCAACTGGACCATATGGGCCGAGCCCTTCAATCCAGAGGCTTCTGTCAGTAACCACAAAAATGACAACGAGCGAAAAATAAACACATAAAAGAGCAAAGATATAGAAGGGTGGATTCGTGAGTTCATAACACAAAACTAGAGTAGAGAGTTTAGGGATAGAAAAACATAAAACATTTTTGTGGCCAGTGACATCCGTACGAAAAACCGAGATATGATTATGCTTCATTCCTTTCTGCTTATGTTTTCCTTTTAAAATCAACTGGTAAGTTCTGTTGTTGAAATCTATATTAGTCATCTCATCTATATTCGTCAGTGCATATTTCCATTCATCCATAGGACTCAAGTTGCGTAAGGCCGGGCGAATAAAGTTATAAATTAACATTAGACCTCTCGGTGTTCTAATGATGATGTGTCTTTTACACCTCTAAGTATTATATACATATATTCCATGGATGAATCATTAATTCATGCGGTCAAGGAAGCTATTTTGTTTTTAATTTTTTGTTTGTATTTTGGGGTGGAAATTTGGAAATTATTCATCTCATAGTGTTTTATGTTGACTGGAATGTATAATAGAAAAATATTTTGGAAATGACTCTTAAAATTGTGTTGCAGTGATGACGTGTCTTTTACACCTCTAAATATTACATGCTCATATTCCATGGACGAATCCCTAAATCATGCAGTCAAGGAAGCGATTTTGTTTTTATTTTATTCGTTCGTATTTTGGGGTGAAAATCTGGAAATTATTTATCTGATAGTGTTTTATGTTGACTGGAATGTATAATAAAAATATTTTGGAAATGACTCTCAAAATTGTGTTGCAATGATAATGTGTTGTTTACACCTCTAAATATTGCATACTCATATTCCATGGACGAATCACTAAATGATGCAGTCAAGGAAGCGATTTTGTTTAATTTTTTCGTTCGTATTTTGGGGTGGAAATTTGGATATTATTCATCTGATAGTGTTTTACGTTGACTTTAATGTATAATAAAAATATTTTGGAAATGACTCTTAAAATTGTGTTGCAATGATGATGTGTCTTTTACACCTCTAAATATTCCATACTCATATTCCATGGATGAATCACTAATTCATACAGTCAAGGAAGCTATTTTGTTTTTAATTTTTGCATTCGTATTTTAGGGTGAAAATTTGGAAATTATTCATCTGATAGTGTTTTGTGTTGACTGGAATGTATAATAAAAAATATTTTGGAAATGACTCTTAAAATTGTGTTGCAATAATGATGTGCATTTTACACCTCTAAATAATGCATACTCATATTCCATGGACAAATGACTGACTCATGCAGTCGAGGAAGCGATTTTGTTTTTAATTTTTGCATTCGTATTTTAGGGTGAAAATTTGGAAATTATTCATCTGATAGTGTTTTATGTTGACTGGAATATATTATAAAAAATATTTTGAAAATGACTCTTAAAATTGACAGACGGCTAGAAAATTAAGCAACTGCACTTTCAGTATGAAATTTATTTGTATCAACAAATTATAAAGCTGCCTAAATTTCGTAATTACTGTATTTCAAATAAAGGTATTTATACAACTCATGAAATTTGATTGAAACAATTTAATTAAAAGTCTGTCCTCACTAATTAAGCAGATGTCCACATTCTATCTTCAGTTTATGAATAAATTTAGTCTTCCAATTAAAGAAAAAGAAATTCGAATTGAATATTTGAGCTTAAGCTGTATTCTGACTTTACATATAAACAAATATTCTTCAATAAATTTTAACGCAAATATAAAACTGTTTTTATGGTATACCTTTAAAATTCGTTTCATATACTAATAAACAGAAATAATAAAAAAATATATTCTGTGAAAAATGCAGTGTCTGATTCATATTTGTGCTGCAAGAAAAAGGATTTTCCTAACCGAAGCAAGTTCAATCAATAAAACACTGCAATGACATTTCCCTGTTTATATAAATGAACATTTTGGAAATCCAAGAAGACAAACTGTTTTATGTGTCTTCAAAAACGATTACAAATAATTGCTTTCTGTGATTAATGGTTAAAGGTAATGAGAACGGAATTCTTATATTCTTTTTTATCCCCAACTGTGCTATTCTTTGTTCAGTAATAATTTACACATAAATTCTGAAAACAGGATGTTGAGCCTAAAAGTTTTTATGCACCATTTTAAAAAAGCATAGTTGTTAAATAATCATGATATTTGGTACGAGTGCAAAGCGTGTCCTGGTGGTACTATGAAAAGTATACTTTATTTTACTGTTAAATTTATTCTTCACTCAGCCTCACTTTCTAGGGTTAGAGACTCACTTTCTAGGGTTAGGGAGCAAATGATATAAGACACTGTCGAATAGACTCATCTGTTTAAGGAAACTTTTTACAATCTCTAGTTTCTACATTCCAAATTTGCCGAACGATGGCGGAATGGGGAATGGTTAGGGTGCTGCCTTTGGAACCAGAGTTCATGGGTTCGAGTTCCACTATGGCATGGATGTTCGTAGCCGTTCGGAATCGGCTTTAACCCTTTAAAGGTTACCAAAATAAATTCATGGGAATTTAATGTAATTTGTATATAGATGTTATCTGTAAGCCTTGTATATGTAAAATATATATAAAAAAATTTTTACATTCCTTAGAAGGGTTTACCTTAGAGGACACAAAATTAGGGTTTAACTGACTAACCCCTACCCTTGTACAGCTTGAACATTATGCCTTTTTAAAAGTTTAACTATACTGGAAGAACAGTAAATGATAATCCTTAAACTGGTATAATAAATAAATAGCTTAACAACTAAAAAGTGTTGTTTGTATAGATACTTTTATTTGAGGTCATAAGTAAGATAAATTGAATCTGACTTCTCAAGTACAGAAAGTTTAAATACATATATTTCAATAGAAAAAAATCAATAAGTCAAACGTAGAACTATCATCTGTTATATATTTAAAATATCAAAAATATAATATGTATAAAATGTATAATATGTATATATAAAATGTATAAAATATGTAAAATATATAAAATATATAATGTATTTTTAATATATAAAATGTATAATATGTATATATACACACACACACACACACACACATATATATATATATATATATATATATATATATATATATATATATAATCGAAAACTCATCCATGTCCCCAAAAAGTTTTTTTTTAATTACAAAAGCTCCTGATTCTACATCATTGGTTTCCATATATCACAGATGTATGAGATTGGAGCCGTATATAATTACAAAAAGATAAAATAAAGTACTCCAAAAAGTAAAGTTAAAAAAAAAAAGATGTTTAATAAGTGGTTTTGCTACGAAACCACTGTCCGTTAAAGGGTTAAACAGTAGGTCCCGATCTCATTAACCCTCATGTTGCAAAAGGTAGACCGTATCGCTCCAAAACATTCCAAATTTGTTTATCTCTAAATAGGGTCTCCCTGAAGAGAGTATAATCATTTCAGTTTTAGTTATTTTAATTACTTATTTTA
>CM063509.1:89876416-89881416 GCA_032207245.1 Pardosa pseudoannulata | reverse complement strand
TTATCAATATATCACATAAAAATATGTAAAAATAACATTTGTTTCTAGCATTATAACGTAATTCCTTTAACCCTCTCATCAGCCGTAGGTGCTGGTCTCGTTGGTTTTGGTATAGTAAAACATTAGACTGTAGTGTTCCTAACAAAAAATGTCAAATGCAAATTAAAAAGCACATATACTATCGATAAATAAACTTTCTATTCTTCACTAGTTTCCTTTTTATTAATAGCCTAAGTTATCTGTCCGTCTGTACTCGAATATAAGAAGCGGTTGGATCTGGAATGGATAGAGGCATCCATATTAGATTCTTGATGTGTTATGATTAGCAAAATTCAAAGCTAATAAAGTTTAACTTCTCGACCTAAACTATCGACACGATTCTAAAATAAATTGTATAAATATACTTCATATCACAGCAAAAAATACTGTCTTCTTTAAAACGTTCGAAATCACCCCTTTCCCCCTTTTCGAGCATTAAATGTCATTATCACAAACCCTATAATCTCCGGTTAAGAGCAGGCGATTAAATTTATCACATAATAAATAACATTTTTCTAGCATTATGACATCATCCTTTAATCATCTCATTTAATCATTTCTTATTTTAAATTATTTAAATATCGCCTGCATTATTTTCATACGTTTTATTACTAAACTTAGATATTACGTAAATAATTTTCTCTTCTATTTGGCTTAAATAATAGATTAGGTACGCATGTGATAATTTCAAATTTAATCATCCATTATTTTTTGCTGCAATGAAAATTTATCACCTGTATTAACAATAAATTATTGTCATAAAAGTCTAGGAGTATATTTTACGGACTACTAAATATCTAGAGTTTAACTTGTATATCTTTGAAAATTAAGAAGTTTGGTTGTTTGTGTGTTTGTTATTTATACATAGCCACACAGTTTCACTAAATGAATTCAATGTTATTCTAAACTTCATTCACAGTATTGGGGGACTTTATATATTATGAATTTGGGTATTAGGCTATTAGTTTGGAGTAATCCAGTGCGAGACACGTTTTTGATTTTCTACGTAACAGTTCAACAACGTAACAAAGGACAGACAAAGGTACAATTTTCAAGTTCTGAAATGCTCACACAGCGCCATCTGTTGAGATAAAATTATTAGATTTCTTGGTTGGAAGATACAACATTAGAGGAGTATGAAGATAAACAAATTATTGAGCGTGTACTAGATAATTCTCATCCAAAAAACAAAACATTGTTTTACCTGCCTCATAGGGTACGTTACAATACTGGAAAAATAAAAATTTTACTAATTCCATCATATGACGGGCTATTTGCTAGTTGTTTAATACATTTCAAAGAACAAAATTGTTAAGAAATAGAATATTATATCCCCTTAACCCCTTCCCTGTTTTGCCCGTCCACCCTACGGGAGCAGCTTTCGGGCCTTTACTGATTTGCCCGTACGGCTTACGGGCAATCTGATTTCTATTTCGCTTGCACTGTTTCGGCTGCATTTTTTTCAGTTTTAGTAACAAATTATTCCAGCAAATGATAGTTTGCAGTTTATTGTATTTTTTATTCTGATTGGTTCAAAAGCGTTCAAAAGCGTTCTTTTAGTGTATAGCTTTCTTGTTATATTTTACTAACCGCCTGATAATTTTATTGGTGTAAGAGTGTAATAATATATTTTTACTTTTAAATAATGGATAATTCAGAGCGTATGCAGCTAATTTCATGTGATTCGAACTGTGACTCGGAATCAGAAACTGAATTATCTGTAAATGATAGTAGCGAAAGTTTACTAGATGACCTGGATAGTATTGATTCTGATAGTAGTACAGATGGAATCAGTCAAGAAAGACATTTTTTTTATATTAATTGTGATAATCCTTCGGATCCGCCTCCTAGATTTGCTTTCACCGGAATTCCAAAAATTAACTTGGATATCGATGAGACTAATGGTAAACTTTAGTTCTATGATGCTTCCATAGAAATAAAAAAGTTGTAATAAATGCTTAAAAATAGTAGAAATGTTAATTTTAATAACTTATCTTTACTTAAAAATGTAAAATAAACAAAAAAAAATGCAATAAAAAATGTGACATTTTTTTGACTGAATTCCGAAAAAAATGAAACTGTCAAAGGGTTAATAACTCCAGGCTTTGAAGGCCTTCGAGGCATGGAGCAATTGGATTCGCTGCGCCGAACCTTCTAATCCAGAGATTTCTAACAGAAATAAGAAAAATGTTAAAGAGCGGAAAATAAACAGCTAAAATATGAAAGGAATAGATAGTGTGGTGGATTTGTGCGTTATAACACGAAAATCTAGAGAGTAAAATGTTTACGGATTGAAAACACATAATATTTTTGTGACCAGGGACATTTGTACTCTATGACGATGAGATGTGGAATGAGTAGTTTTCTTATTCCCACGGATTCAACTGGCCTCTTGAGGGCCAATAAAAATGCAGGGATTCGCCCAATCATACGAGGGATAGAACTTTAATAGTGGCAAATATTTATTTACATGGAATACAAAAGTGATCCTTATCACCATGTTTTAACGTCCTTCAGTGTAGTACCCTGAATTGTGTTTATCCCGTTTCCAACGATGTGGAAGTCGCAGAACACATGTAGCTACACCTGTTCTGTTGATAGTTCAAATGGACTGGTAATTTGACGCAAGAATCTCTGGAACAGTTCTGAAGAGAATGCTACGAAGTGGTTCTTCATCTTGGAAATTAAGACAGTGATAAGGGTTTATTTCTGGAGAGCAGGGTGGATGGTAAAGCACTTCCCAGCAACATCGATCGAACAAATCAGTTACAGCTGGCGCTGTTTGCGGCCAAGCGTTTTCATGCAAAATGATAGGGGCGTTCTGGAGAAAGGACTGGATTTTTGTCATGCCCAGGCGTTCCTTCAGAATGTGCATTACAGTTTTATGGCAAATCCTGTTTTTCGGGCCAGTTCATAAATCGTTTGGTATCGATCACTGTCTGTTAGTGCTGCAACAGCATGCACTTCTGCTTCGATGACATTAGGAAGACATGGCCGTTGCATGCCTGCTACATTTTGGCGTCCTTCATTGAAGGCTTTTACCCATCTTGCTACAGTTCTGTAAGGCAATGCAGATTCCCCGCAAGCCTCTTGATGCCTTAAAAGACATTGTTCTGTTGTACGACCTCTGGCACACTGAATTTTTATCCAACTTCTATGTTCCTTTGAAAACGTTCTGACAACACTTTAGACCGCAAACTAATACAAGAATCAGTTCTTCGCTTCACTCCGCATGCGTATGATGTGGGAAGTACAATTCATTTTAAGATTTAAGGTAGGTGTGTAGCTCATGTGGTATACACGATATTCTTTGGTTTTGTTGGGTAAATTTTTAAAGCAGTATTGCAACTAGTTAAGTTCCAACCCTCGTATTATGAAGAAATTGTGGATGGAGAATTAGTCAGAAAATATGGTGTATAACTCCAGAAAAAATGAAGAAACAATAATATAAAAATGTTGAAATATAATTAACGTATCATAACTCTGACGGAAAAAGAAAGTGTTGTATACTCCGAACAACATGGCTTGAGAGTGTGGAGCAAAAGCTTAAGAGTTAATGAAGATGCGATTGTCCTTCAGTTATTGCTATTAATAACTGAAGGACAATGACATTGGATAGATCTATATCAACCCAATGCCATTGATTAATTGAGATAGCAAAGGATTGATTGCTCATTGATTGAGATAGCAAATCTTTTTTGATTAATGCGTCAGTAAAATTGCAGTTCATTATTTTTAGGTGACTAGCGTGCAACTAGTTATATTTCTTTTAAAAATCATCTTTAAATCTCCTTAAACTGCATAAAAATGGTTAATTTTAAAAGTTATCATTAGCCATCTTATAAACATGATAATTAGTTACTATGCTATTCAAGACTACAAATCGAGATGCTTTAGCTCAGTTTGTGTAGAATAATTATTGTAGAATTATTATATTGCTTCTTTCAGCCGCAATAACCTTTCACCGGTTATTTGGTGGAACTATATGGCGGCGGTCACAATTCACTGTCTTCATATGGAATGCTCCAGAACTTTATAACAGAGGAAAATGCAAATTGACAAAAATAAAAGAGTCCTATTAATTGAATAGCTGAAGGAATTTTATTTATTTTCTATTACTTGCTGACTTTGTCAGAAAAATACCCGTTTTCGACATGACACAAAGATAGGAAAAAAGCAAAATGGCTAAAAAAAATATTCGTTTTTTTCGTGATGCGGGAGATCTCTCCCCCAATTTCGGCCACACTGATGCCCATTCAACACCGCGAATGGCGAGGTCAGTGGAAAAATCCCGCCAGCGGGAACCCAAGACGATCGCCAAAACGTAGCGTGAGTAGGAAGAACAGCCTAGGAATCTTAGGGCGCCAAGCAACGCTCAAGCTGGACAAAAGGTGAAAGATGAGGAGAACAAAACGGCAACCCACGGATGGTCAGCGCGGGAAGATTCAAGGTGACTTGGACATGGACAAGCCCCATTCCATAAAATAAGGGGTCAGGAAGCCGGCAATTCCTGGCATTCCCTTTTACATAGAATGTGGCTATACCACAGTGGGCAAAGTCAACGATCGTGTAACTGAAAGGTTGCGGCTTCGGAACCCGAGCAGGCCTAAAAGCCGCCGTGGTCGTTAAAGGAGACTGAGGCACAAAAATATGTTCGTAGTCACAATATCCTCCAAGTTCTCAATCCATACCTCTGGCGGTGGCAGGCCAAGTTTGTGGGTCTTCTGCTTCAAAATTAAGAAGACCTACTTGAGAAGTGTTTCATTCACCTTAATGGTGATCATTAAAACGAAAGGGTTACTCCTTGGCCTTAATACGAGAGCCTGCCAGCTCAATCATGCTTGGTTAGTCCAAGTGGCATGAGAAAGAGCAACTTTTAATCAATATGCTTCCAAATTCATCAAAATTACACTTCCACTATACAGTTAGAGTATAGAATGATTGTGATTAATTTTGATTGA
>CM063509.1:89863916-89868916 GCA_032207245.1 Pardosa pseudoannulata | reverse complement strand
TATATATATATATATATATATATATATATTATATATATATATTTATATCAGCTGATTTTTCATTTTACCTCTTGACCAATGAGTAGCAATTGTGAAAGGGAGTCACTGGTATTCGAATAAGCGCCCGTATTAGAATCCTCAATTAACTGTGCTAAGCACTAGCATATAGCCCATCATATGACGGGATCATTAAAATATTTAATATTCCAGTATTGCAAAGTATCCTATGAGGCAGGTAAAAAAGGGTTTGTTTTTTGGCAGAGAATTATCTGGTACACGCCTAATCATTTGTTTATCTTCATACTCCTCTAAAGTCTCCCGATACTGTGAATGCAGTTTAGAATCACTTTGAATTCATTTAGTCAAACCGTGTGGTTATGAATGAAAAAAACACACAAACGAACAAACTTCTTAATTTTCAAAGATATATAACTTAAATGACAGATATTTATTAGTTCGTGAAATAGACTCCTAGAGTTTTATGAAAAAAATTTGTTGTTAGTAACGGTGATAAAATTTTCATTGCAACAAAAAATAATCGATGATTAAATTTTAAATTATCACATATGTACCTAATCTATTATTTAATCCAAGTATTAAAGAATATTACTTACATAATATCTAAATTTAGGGATAAATCATATGAAAATAATGTATCTATTAGTCCGTGAAATAGACTCTTAGACTTTTATGAAAATAATTTGTTCTTAATACCGGTGATAAAATTTTCATTGCGACAAAAAATAATCCATGATTAAATTTTAAATTATCACATATGTGCCAAATCTATTATTTAATCCAAATATTAAAGAATATTATTTACATAATGTCTAAATTCAGTGATAAATCGTATGAAAACAATGTAGACGATATTGAAAAAATTAAAAATAATAAGTGATTATATGAGATGGTAAAAGAAATGACGTCATAATGCTAGAAAAAATGTAATTTTTACCTAATTATTATAAGATAAATTGATAAATTTAATCGCCTGCTATTAACCGGGAATAATAAGGCTTGAAATAATGATATTAAATGCTCGAAAAGGGGGGAAGGGGTGGATTTCGAACGTTTTAAAAACGGCATTATTTTTTGCTGTGATATGAAGCATATTCAATTTTGTAGTGTTAAACAGGCTTCTTTAACATACTGATTTTTAAAACCTATTAAATAAATTTTAGATTTCAAATCCTGTTGAACTCCAGAATTTTAGGATTATGTTGGGTTCAACGGATTTTATTCAACATGCTGATTATGTTTTTTAAAGTTTATTGAATACGTTTACGTATCTAAAATTTAGTTTAATTTTTCTTTTTCTGGGTGATGTAGTGTTAACCAAGCTCATTTAACACACTGATAACTTTTATTAAAATCTATTAAATGTATTATTGAACCTAAAACCCAGTTAATTAACACTTTGATAATTTTGTAGTGTTAAACAGGCTTCTTTAACAGACTGATGTTAACTTAAATATATTAAATTAATTTTATAATTTAAAATTCTCTTGAACTCCACGATTTTGCAGTTATTGAATACGTTTACGTATCTAAAATTTAGCTTAATTCTTCTTTCTGAGGGTAATGTAGTGTTAACCAATCTCATTAACACATTGATTACGCTTATTGAAATTTACTGAATTCATTGCAGAACCTAAAATCCAGTTTAACTCCACGGTTTTCAGAGTTACACAGGGATGAAAACATTTCTTCAACACAATGATTATGTTTATTAAAATTAATTAAATACATTTTAGAACCAGAACTTCAGTTGAATATCACAGTATTCAATTTCTTATTATTTCACACTTGTACGAAAAGCAGACCCTGAATGTTGTTTAAATTAAAACAGATAGCAATAGCTTTGTGTATCAGTTCCTTATTAAATCTGTATAGAAATACAAGGCATAAAACATAAATTTATTTTAAATTCCAAACAACTGTTACGTTGGCATTCCATTTCTTATCTCTTTGTATTGATAATGCCTTATTATTTTACACTTGTACGAAAGGCAGACACTGAATGTTTAAATTAAAGCCGATATCAGTAGTTTTGCATTTCAGTTTCTTATCTGTTCTGTACAGAATCGCAAATGTATAAAATATAAATTTACTTTAAATTCAAAAGAACTGTTATTTTGTCATTCTATTTCTTATCTCTTCTGTATTGAAGCCCAAATGAATAAAAGAATATATTTGGTATAACTTCTAAAACAAAATCTAATTCAACTCTGCGGGTTTAGTTATGTAGGGATACGTAATTTCTTCAATGCAATGATTATATTTATTATAAATAATTAAATTTATTTTAGAACCTGAACTTCAGTTGAGTACCCCAGTATGCAATCTCTTATAATTTCACACTTGTACAAAAGGCAGACATTATTGTATAAATTAAAACAGATATCAATACCTTTGAATTTCAGTTGCTTATCAGTTCTGTATAGAAGTACAAAAGCATAAAACATAAATTTACTTTAAATTCAAAAGAACTGTTTCTTTGGCATTCCATTTCTTATCTCTTCTGTATTGATAAAGTCTTATTATTTCATTTTTGTACGAAAGGCAGACACTGAATGTTGTTTAAATTAAAACAGATATCAGTACCTCTGAATTTCAGTTTCTTATCAGTTCTGTATATAAATACAAAGGCATAAAACATAAATTTACTTTAAATACCAAACAAATGTTACTTTATCATTCCATTTCTTATCTCTTCTGTATTGATAATGTCTTATTATTTCACACTTGTACGAAAGGCAGACACTGAATGTTGTTTAAATTAAAACAGATATCAGTACCTCTGAATTTCAGTTTCTTATCAGTTCTGTATTGAAATACAAAGGCATAAAACATAAATTTATTTTAAATTCAAAAGAACTGTTACTTTGGCATTAATTTCCTATCTCCTCTGTATTGATAATGTCTTATTATTTGACACTTGTACGAAAGGCTGACAATGGATGTTGTTTAAATTAAAACTTATATCAGTAGCTTTGAATTTCAGTTTCTTATCAGTTATGTATAGAAATATAAAGGCATAAAACATAAATTTACTTTAAATTAAAAAAAACTATTACTTTGGCATTCCATTTCTTATCTCTCCTGTATTGATAATGTCTTATTATTTCACACTTGTACGAAAGGCATATACTGGATGTTGTTTAAATTAAAACAGATATCAGTAGCTTTGAATTTCAGTTGCTTATCAGTTCTGTATAGAAGTACAAAAGCATAAAACATAAATTTACTTTAAATTCAAAAGAACTGTTACTTTGGCATTCCATTTCTTATCTCTTCTGTATTGATAATGTCTTATTATTTCACACTTGTACGAAAGGCAGACACTGAATGTTGTTTAAATTAAAACAGATATCAGTAACTTTGCATTTCAGTTGCTTATCAGTTTTGTATAGAAGTACAAAAGTACAAAATACAAATTTACTTTAAATTCAAAAGTACTGTTACTTTGACATTCCATTTCTTATCTCTTCTAAATTGATAATGTCTTATTATTTTACACTTTTACGAAAGACAGACACTGAATGCTGCTTAAATTAAAACAGATATCATTACCTTTTCAATTCAGTTACTTATCAGTTTTTTATAGAAATACAAGGCATAAAACATAAATTTACTTGAAATTCAAAAGAACTGTTACTTTAGCATTCTATTTCTTATCTCTTCTGTGTTGATAATGTCTTATTATTTTACACTTGTACGAAATTCAGACACTGAATGCTGTTTAAATTAAAACAGATATCAGTAGCTTTGAATTTCAGTTGCTTATCAGTTCTGTATAGAAGTACAAAGGCATAAAATATAAATTTATTTTAAATTCAAAAGAACTGTTACTTTGGCATTCCATTTCTTATCTTTTCTTTATTGATAATGTCTTATTATTTCACACTTGTACGAAAGGCATACACTGGATGTTGTTTAAATTAAAACTTATATCAGTAGCTTTGAATTTCAGTTTCTTATCAGTTCTGTATAGAAATATAAAGGCACAAAACATAAATTTACTTTAAATTCAAAAGAACTGTTACTTTGGCATTAATTTCCTGTCTCCTCTGTATTGATAATGTCTTATTATTTCACACTTGAACGAAAGGCAGACACTGAATGTTGTTTAAATTAGAACAGATATCAGTAGCTTTGAATTTTAGTTGCTTATCAGTTCTGTGTAGAAGTACAGAAGCATAAAACATAAATTTACTTTAAATTCAAAAGAACTATTACTTTGGCATTCCATTTCTTATCTCTCCTGTATTGATAATGTCTTATTATTTCCCACTTGTACGAAATTCAGACACTGAATGCTGTTTAAATTAAAACAGATATCAGTAGCTTTGAATTTCAGTTGCTTATCAGTTCTGTGTAGAAGTACAAAAGCATAAAACATAAATTTACTTTAAATTCAAAAGAACTGTTACTTTGGCATTCCATTTCTTATCACTTCTTTATTGATAATGTCTTATTATTTCACACTTGTACGAAAGGCATACACTGGATGTTGTTTAAACTAAAACAGATATCAGTAGCTATGCATTTCAGTTTCTTATCAGTTCTGTATAGAAATACAAAGGCATAAAACATAAATTGACTTTAAATTCAAAAGAACTGTTACTTTGGCATTCCATTTCTTATCTTCTCTGTATTTATAATGTCTTATTATTTTATACTTGTACGAAAGACAGACACTGGATGTTGTTTAAATTAAAACTTATATCAGTAGCTATGCATTTCAGTTGCTTATCAGTTCTGTATAGAAGTACAAAAGCATAAAACATAAATTTACTTTAAATTCAAAAGAACTGTTACTTTGGCATTCCATTTCTTATCTCTTCTGTATTGAAGAACAAACGAATAAAAGAATATATTTCTTATAAATTCTAAAAAATAAACTGATTATTTTCAAAATACATCCCTTATTAGTTCCATTTTGAGAAAGGCTTAGTTTATCAGTGTATTATGCGAAAGACTTTTTATATAGGGTTAAA
>CM063509.1:89843916-89856416 GCA_032207245.1 Pardosa pseudoannulata | reverse complement strand
TTTGATTTTCAAAATTTTTTACATTTGCAAACATAACTTTATCACTGATAAAACAGGTCTTGATTACATCAAAATATTTTTTAACGTTATTAAGTAATTAGAAAATTATAATAAGTCAAAACAAACAACTTTTATTATACGCAGACTTCCTTTAGAAATTATGAATCCACTTAAACTAACTCATACTTAAAATGACTAATTTTAATTTACATTTGTAATAATAATTTCATAACTGATAAGATAAGTCTTAAATAGCTCAAAATATTTGTATAATTTTTTAAATAATTAAAAAATAAGTAAAAAGACAAATTAAAACATTATTTAAACAAAATAAAAAACATTTGAATTTTCAAAAATGTTTGCATTCTCAAATTTCACAGTTTTATTACTGATAAAACAAATCATAAATATCTTAATACAATCTTTAAAATTAAATTAAAATCACAAAAGACATACAAATGCGTAAAACAAAAAAAACAAATCTGACTTACCAAACAATTTAAATTACAAAAAATAACAATAAAACACAATCTATTACAATAATAAAATAAATTAATAAAAAAAAAATCATTAATTTAAAAAAAAAAAATAAATAAAAAAACAATTTTAAAAAAAAAAATTTAAAATAAATAATAATTAATAAATAAAAATATAAAAAATAAAAATAATAAAAATTAAAAAATGTAAAAAAAAAAATTTTAAAAATCAAAAAAAAAATTTCAAAAAAACAATTTTAAAATTTTATCAAAAACAAATTTCAAAAACATTCCTTAAAAGTAATAAAATTAACACTTTAAAACATGCGCAACCCAAATTAAAACCCTTAATTGTAATTTACATTTGAATTTTCAAAATTTTTTGCTTTGCAAATATAACTTTATCGCTGATAAAACAGGCTTGATTACAGCAAAATATTTATATTACGTTATTTAGCAGTTAGAAAATTATGGTAAGTCAAAACACACAACTTTCATACCTCTTTTAGAAAATATGAATCCACTTAAACTAACTCATATTTAAAATGACTAATTGTAATTTCCATTTACAATTTTAAAAATTTACATTTGTAATAATAATTCCATAACTAATAAGACAGTCTTAAATATCTCTAAATATTTGTATAATTAAGTAATTAGAAAATTGTAATGAGTAAAATCAGACACACTTTCAGCAGATTCTTTAAGCTGACTCCTCTTAATCGTAAATTACATTCGAATTTTCAAAAATTTTTTCGTTTGCAACTTCACAATTTTATCACCAATAAAATAATTCTTGAATATCTAAAATATTTCTATAATTTTATTAAGTAATTAGAAAATTATGGTAAGTCAAAACAGACATACTCTGAACAGGCGTAAAACACCTTTAGAAAGTATGGGACCACTTAATCTGACTTACCTTAATTGTAATTTACATTTGAATTTTCAAAATTTTTTACATTTGCAATTTCATAATACTATCACTAATAAAACAAGTCTTGAATTTCTAAAAACATATCTATAACTTTATTAAGTAATTAGAAAGTTATGGTAAGTCAAAACAGACAACATTCATCATACGCAGACCTCTGTTAGAAAGTATGAATCTCCTTAAACAAACTCATACTTTAAATTGACTAATTGTAATTTACATTTACAATTTTAAAAAATTTACATTTCTAATAATAATTTTATAACTGTTAAGACAGTCTTAAATATCTCAAAAGATTGGTATAGTTTTTTAAGTAATTAGAAAATTGTGGTATGTAAAATGAAACACACTTTTAGCGGATCATTTAAACTCACTTCTCTTAATCGTAATTTACATTTGAAATTTCATTTTTTTTACATTTGTAATTTCATAGTTTTATTACTGATAAAAGAAGTTTTGAATATCTAAAAACATTTCTATAATTTTATTAAGTTATTAGAAAATTATTCTAAGTCAAAACAGACATACTTTGAACAGGCGCAAACCTTCTTTAGAAAGTATGGAACCATTTAAGCTGACTTACCTTAATTGTAATTTACATTTGAATTTTCAAAATATTTTACATTTGAATTTTCAAAATTTTTTACATTTGAATTTTTAAATTTTTTTTTACATTTTCAATTTTAAAAATTTATCACTGATAAAACAAGTCTTGAATATCTGAAAACATTTGTATAATTTTATTAAGCTTTTAGGAACTTATGATATGGCAAAATAGCCACACTTCCAGCATGTACCGATTTTCTTTAGGAAGTATGAAACACTATAATTTATAATCAGAAATTTTGATATTATTATTCCGTCATAAACTCCATAAATAGACAGCTGATGCAAGTAATTTCCAAAGTAAACTTCTCCCCAACAAAGTATGAACTTTTACGTGATGAAAGACACGGAAGTTATGGGGCGAAGGCTAATTCTTCAGATATCATAATCCAACAAGTAAACTTTACTTCCTATTATAATTATTTATGCTCTGAGGTATATCTACGCACACAAAAGAAAAGTGATTAAACCGCGTTTTGTCCACCATATAAACGGATTACTAGACCTTAACTTTGATTTTGTTTAAACCTTTGTTTGTTCAGCACTATTAAATTAGGAATGAATAATTCTTTAAGGCTACATATTACCTTTAGAAACTTAAAATCTTCATTATAGCAGCTGTTAATAAAACTCATAATTGAAAATTCATACATTTCTTTGACTATGTAGAATGTCTATCGGTTTGTAGAAACTATTTTGTATTTAATGTACACCATATAAATGGATTAATAGACTTTAACTTTCATTTTACTTAAGCCTTTGTTTATTCAGCACTATTAAACTACCAATGAATAATTCTTTAAGGGAACATATTACCTTGTGAAACTTAAAATCTTCATTATAGCAGCCGTATCTCGATTCATAATAAAGTAAAATGTTATGCTCTTTTTAAAATGATTTTTTTACAAATTTAATAGATCTCTACTTTAATAGAACTCTACCTTTGAAATTTTTGTTTAGTTTTGTCGTTTTAAGTTTAATATTTTATAAAATAACGTTAAAAAGGCACACACGTCTTTGTTATATACACTATTGCTATATAGAAGTTGTTTTATATTTAATTTCTTCATGTGTACTTAGGATAAAAATTTAGAAAACCATCCGATATTGTACGGGTGAATGTTTAACAGGCAAGTGCCCCTGCATTATAGGTTATAATAATAATAATAATAATAATAATAATAATTATTATTATTATTATTATTATAATGCAGGGGCACTTGCCTGTTAAATATTCACCTATACAATACCGTGTATTTTTTTTATCTTCCAATTATGGTATCACCATTTAAGAGGCCAATATTACTCCATGGTAAAACACAAACAGAGTGGGTACTCATAATTTAGAGTAAGGGGCAAGCGGAAATTCCTATGTCTTCGCTTGTTACCTCCAGAAGTATCCCTTGGAAACTTGGAAGGCATTGCGACCACGATCCGATTATAAAAAATACCTCCAGAAGTGTTATTTGGCAATTTGGAGAACATTGCGACCACAATCCGATTATAATCAATACACCCAGAAGTATTGTTTGGGAATTTGGAGGATATTACGACCACGATACTATTATAAATAATACCCACAGAAATATCGTTTGGGAATTTGCAGGATATTGAGACCACCAACCTGTTATAAACAATACCTCTAAAATTATTGTTTGGAATTTGATGAACATTGCGACCACAATCCGATTATAACCAATACCTCCAAAAGTATTATCTGTGAATTTGGAGGACATTGCGACCTCCATCCTATTATAAACAAAACCTCCAGAAGTATTGTTTGGTAATTTGAAGGACTTTACGACCAAGATCCTATTATAAACAATACCTACAGAAGTATCGTTTGTGGATTTGGAGGACATTGTGACCACCATCAATTAATAAACAAATCCTACAGAAGTATTGTTTGGGAATTTGAAGGACATTGCGACCAAGATCCTATTATAAACAATATCCTCAGAAGTATCGTTTGTTAATTTGAAGGACATTGCGACTACCATCCTATTATAAACAATACCTCCAGAATTATTGTTTGGGAATTTGAAGGACATTGCGACCAAGATCCTATTATAAACAATACCTCCAGGATTATTGTTTGGGAATTTGAAGGAAATTGTGACCAAGATCCTATTATAAACAATACCTCCAGAAGTATCGTTTGTTAATTTGGAGGACATTACGACCACCATCCTATTATAATCAATACCTCCAGTATTATTGTTTGGGAATTTGAAGGAAATTGTGACCAAGATCCTATTATAAACAATACCTCCAGAAGTATCGTTTGTTAATTTGGAGGACATTACGACCACCATCCTATTATAATCAATACCTCCAGTATTATTGTTTGGGAATTTGAAGGAAATTGTGATCAAGATCCTATTATAAACAATACCTCCAGAAGTATTGTTTGTGAATTTGGAGGGCATTGCGACCACCATCCTTTAATAAACAAATCCTTCAGAAGTATTGTTTGGGAATTTGAAAGACAATGCGTTCAAGATCCGAATATAAACAATACCTACAGAATTATCGTTTGGCAGCTTGGAGGACATTATAACCACCATCCTATTATAATCAATACCTCCAGTATTATTGTTTGGGAATTTGAAGGAAATTGCGACCAAGATCCTATTATAAGCAATATCTCCAGAAATATCGTTTGTGAATTTGGAGGACATTGCGACCACCATCCTTTACTAAACAAATCCTTCAGAAGTATTGTTTGGGAATTTGAAGGACATTGCGTTCAAGATCCGAATATAAACAATACCTACAGAAGTATCGTTTGGCAGCTTGGAGGACATTATAACCACGATCACTTTAAATATGTCTCTGCCGTCATTAAAAAAAACTCAGCGAATTTTCAGTTCTCCGGTTACTAAAGCGTTGAGCTATAGTGGTACATCAAATATAGTACTAAAATAATTCTGAAAATTGGTAGATATCTCAAAAATTATGTAATTGTCATTTCAGAGGAAAAGTATTTTTGGAAACTTGGGGTAACTATGATCCATGGATATATTAATTTCACTGTAAGTAAAAGTGAAATTTTCTGCAACTGAACTGATGAAAATATCCCTACAAAAAAGCTATATCACTGTGCGAAAGGATTTAAAATAGTTTTCAGAGCAAAATTTATTAAAAATTCATCTTGTTTTTATATACCGTCTATCGCTTTATCGTATATTAATCATTTGATACTGTTTTATGTTGCGCGGAATGTAGAATAAAAAAATACTTGAAAATCGTTTGTTAATTTGGAGGACATTACGACACCATCCTATTATAATATCAATACCCATATTATTGTTTGGGAATTTGAAGGAAATTGCGACCAAGAACCTATTATAAACAATACTTCCAGAAGTATCGTTTGCTAATTTGGAGGACATTACGACCACCATCCTATTATAATCAATACCTCCAGTATTATTGTTTAGGAATTTGAAGGAAATTGTGACCAAGATCCTATTATAAACAATACCTCCAGAAGTATCGTTTGTTAATTTGGAGGACATTACGACCACCATCCTTTAATAAACAAATCCTTCAGAAGTATTGTTTGGAATTTGAAGGACATTGCGTTCAAGATCCGAAATAAACAATACCTCCAGAAGTATCGTTTGTTAATTTGGAGGACATTACGACCACCATCCTATTATAATCAATACCTCCAGTATTATTGTTTGGGAATTTGAAGGAAATTGCGACCAAGATCCTATTATAAACAATACCTCCAGAAGTATCGTTTGCTAATTTGGAGGACATTACGACCACCATCCTATTATAATCAATACCTCCAGTATTATTGTTTGGGAATTTGAAGGAAATTGCGACCAAGAACCTATTATAAACAATACTTCCAGAAATATCGTTTTTTTTGTTGTGGGAGGGGGTGGGGGGTTTCGAGGGTTGGATTTGAGACATCAACCTTTAATATAAATAAAGATAATATTGTTTTAATGAAATTGTTCGATCCATATAAACAATACCTAGAGTATCGTTTATTTATACCAAGATCCATGAAATTTGTTGTAAAAAGGAAATTTTATAGAATTCATATTACTAAAGCGTTGAGCTATAGTGGTACATCAAATATAGTACTAAAATAATTCTGAAAATTGGTAGATATCTCAAAAATTATGTAATTGTCATTTCAGAAAAATATTTTTAAACTTTAACTATATCCTTGATTTATTAATTTCACTGTAAAGAAAAATGAAATAGTAGATGACTCAGAATTTACGTAACTACGCTTTTACAGGAAAACATATTTGTATCAAGAGGTACAAAAATATCTACAAATCGGGTTGCTGCATTTTCAGAAAAGGTATTTATAACTTATGCAGTTTGAAAGAAAAATGTCGAATTGAAAGTAAAAAATGAAAAAAAATAACCACGAAATTTCATGTTAAGGGGACATAGTAAAAATAAAGATTTAAAAGTTTCCTTAAAGCAGCTTCTTTTCAATTCATCGTATAAAAGAAAAATTTTCCTTCTTAGGAATAAATTTTTTACCTTTTTTTAAGTTCTTTTAATAATGCTCTGACCTGAAAAAATATTTTGTTTTTTCATTTCAAGTGGTGTATATTCATAATAACACTAGCATATAGTCCATCATTTGACGAGATTAGTAAAATTTTTTATTTTACAGAACTGTAAAATACCGTATAAGGGAAGTAAGAAAATGGTTTGTTTTTTGGAGGAGAATTATCTGATATACGTTCAATAGTTTGTCTATCTTCATACTCTCTATAGTCTCCCGATACTGTGAATGGAGTTTAGGTCTGGTTTGGTTTGGAGCGCTACGGTCTACTGTTTTAAACACGAGGGCTAATGAGACCGGGACCTACTGCTTAAAGCCGATTCCGAACGGAAAAATTTTCCTTCTTAGGAATACATTTTTTACCTTTTTTTTTTAAGTTCTTTTAATAATGCTCTGAGCTGAAAAAATATTTTGTTTTTTCATTTCAAGTGGTGTATTTTCATAATAACACTAGCATATAGTCCATCATTTGACAGGATTAGTAAAATTTTTAATTTTCCAGAATTGTAAAGTACCGTATGAGGGAAGTAAGAAAATGTTTTGTTTTTTGGAGGAGAATTATCTGATATACGTTCAATAATTTGTCTATCTTCATACTCTCTATAGTCTCCCGATACTGTGAATGAAGTTTAGGTTTGGTTTGGTTTGGAGCGCTACGGTCCACTGTTTTGCACACGAGGGCTAATGAGACCGAGGCCTACTACTTAAAGCCGATTCCGAACTGCTACGGACATCCATGCCATAATGGGATTCGAACCCACGAACTGTGGTACTGACGATCAGCTCCCTAACCAATCGGCCAGCGTTCGGCGTGAATGGAGTTTAGAATCACATTGAATTCATTTAGACAAACCGTGTGGTTATACATAAAATACAAACTTCTTAATTTTCAAAGATAAATATTTTAAACACAAACTAATTATTAGTCCATGAAATAGACTGCTAGACTTTTATGAAAAGAATTTAATGTTAATACCGGTGATAAAATTTTCATTGCAACAAAAAATAATCGATGATTAAATTTAAAACTATCACATATGTACCTAATCTACTATTTAAGCCAAATATAAAAGAAAATTATTTACGTAATATCTAAGTTAAGTGATAAAGATTATGAAAATAATGCAGACACTATTTAAATTATTTAAATTAAGAAATGATTCAATAAGAGGTTTAAAGGAATGACGTCCTAATACTAGAAAAAAATGTTATTTTTACATATTTATTATGTGATAAATTGATAAATTTAATCACCTGCTGTTAACCGAGGAAAAAGGGGTTGAAATGATGGTATTAAATTCTCGAAAAGGGCGGAAAGGGGAAGATTTTTAACATTTTAAAAACTTGCTTTGAATTTTGCTAACCCTAACTCATCAAGAATCTAATATGGATTGCCCTATCCATTCGAAGTTCAACCGGTTCATGAATTCGAGGACAGACAGATAGATAACTTAGGCTATTATTATATAGGGGATAGATACACCAAATGGAAAAAAATAAAATTCACATATTCGTTAGATAATTGAAATATGCTGGAAATATGTTCATTAATAACTAAATTTTTATTAAATCAAACGTGTGATCCAGCATATTTTAAATAAAGTAGTTGCATAAGTGATAAAATAATGCTTTTTTAAAAACCTGAAAATTTATATACTATTAACTCAACAATGAATAGAGATCAATAAAAGTCTCGTTTAGTTTGATATGAACACTTCGGTCAACATGATTTCCAAATGATAGTGGGACCTATTGTTTAAAATCGATTTGGGAAAGCTACGAATGTTTAATATGACCTATTTTTACTGTAATTTGCATTCGAAGACAAGTAAGGAATTAATATCATTACTCTAATTTTTTAGTATATCGTATCAATCGATTTATAGAGCAAGTGGTATCTAAAAGAGTTTAGTGCATGGTAGGATATTTTACGTATAAATCTACACGTAATTTGTTGAGAGAAAGCTAACTTTTCTAACACATTAATTCATCAAGTAAACCTTGCATCACATTACAGTTATTTATAAGTGCTTAACCCTTAATTTGGCAAAGTCTGGCCTCTACACCGGACATGTATATTTGTAACTAATATATAACATAATTGTCAGTGTTCGCTACAGAGGACATTAATTATCTCAAAAATGGAAAAGGATATTTTTTTTGTTTATTTTACGGAGATCCTAATGTCTAAACAGTCATGGGAAAATAGCAGAAATTAAAAAATATTTGAAAAAACATCTTGTCAAATTAAGGGTTAACTCCACAAAGAAGGATATTATATACGACAATATTTACTAGAGGAAGGGATTATTAAAAATTTATATTTCAGTATATTAAACAATTGTTTACCCAAACAAATGATTAAATTTAAATATCCTTAAATCCGGCAATATCTTCAACATTTAGCTTTCAATATATTATAAAATTTTGTAACTCCAATGAAGAATTAATTTTAACATCATAAATTTTAGCCATATCTACCTCATAATGGGATTAATAAAGGTTTACATTTCAATATATCAAACCCTTGGTTATTCCGAGAAATGATTAAATTTAAACATTACTAAATAAGATAAAACTTCAAAATTTGGCTTTCAATAGAATATACAATTGGTTACTACATGAAAAAATTAAATTTACCATCATATATTTTGGCTAAATCCCTCAAATAATGGGATTAATAAAGGTTTTCAGTACATTAAACTATTGGTTACTCAAAGAAAGAATTAATTTTAGCATAAAAAGTTTGGTAATATCCACCACATATTGGGATTAATAAAGATTTACATTTCAGTAAAACATTGGTTACCCTAAGAAATGATTAAATTTAAACATCATAAATCCTGCAATAGCCTCAACATTTTCCTTTGCAATTGGTTATTCCAAGAAAGAATTAACTTCAGCATCATAAACTTTGGCTATATCCATCGCATAATTAATAAAGGTTTACATTTCAGTCCATTAAATCATTGTTTACTCAAAAAATATTAATTTTAGCATCATAAATTTTGGTTATATCCACCACATAATGGGAATTAATAAAGACTTACATTTCACTAAAATATTGGTTACCCCAAGAAATGATTAAATTTAAACATCATAAATCCGGCAATACCTTCAACATTTTCCTTTGCAATTGGTTACTCCAAGAAAGAATTAATTTCAGCATCATAAATTTTGGCTATATCCATCACATAATTAATAAAGGTTTACATTTCAGTCCATTAAATCATTGGTTACTCAAAAAATATTAATTTTAGCATCATAAATTTTGGTCATATCCACCACATAATGGGATTTAATAAAGATTTACATTTCAGTAAAACATTGGTTACCTTAAGAAATGATTAAATTTAAACATCATAAATCCTGCAATAGCCTCAACATTTTCCTTTACAATTGGTTACCCCAAGAAAGAATTAACTTCAGCAAAATACATTTTGGCTATATCCATCACATAATTAATAAAGGTTTACATTTCAGTCCATTAAATCATTGGCTACTCCAAGAAAATATTAATTTTAGCATCATACATTTTGGTCACATCCACCACATATTGGGATTAAAAAAGACTTACATTTCATTAAAACATTGGTTACTCCAAAAAATAATTAAATTTAAACATCATAAATCTGGCAATACCTTTAACATTGTCCTTTATAATTGGTTGCTCCAAGAAATAATTAACTTCATCATAAATTTTGGATATATCCATCACATAAATAATAAAGTTTTACAACATTTCAGTACATTAAACCATTGGTTACTCCAGAAAAATATTAATTTTGATGTTGTTAAATTCCCCTATTTCCATCTCATTGATGTATTAATAAAAATTTATATTTCAGTATATCAAAAACCATTGGTTTCCCAAGAAAATAATTTTTTGCTAAAAAATCTTCTTGGAAAATCAATTCGATTGGAATTTTATTCTATTTCTAATTTTCTTATCTGCTTATTTATTTCTATACAAATAAAAAAGGAGTTTTTAAAACCACTTTCGTATTTTGTTTCACTTTTTGTGTATGAAATATTTTTTCGTACTCTTATCTCTTTCATTGTAAGATTATACCTTTATCCTTAAATTCTAAGATCTATACCGGTTTAAAAATATTCTATAGACAGAGATAAAAAAAATCGTATGGAATCAATACATCTACGATTTTTCTGATCCTCATATATTTCAGAAAGATCGGAATAAAATGTTTCGTAGTACTTTATTATATCTATATACATGCCTCCATACATACATAAATACATGTATTTATACATTGCTAATTATACATCATATATATGTATATATATACATATTATGTATATGTATGTGTAATATATATATATATATATATATATATATATATATATATTACACACACAAATATAATATGTATATATATACATATATATGATGCATAATTAGCAATGTATAAATACATGTATTTATACATTTCTAATTGTACACCATATATATGCTTATATATATATTATGTATATGTGTGTGTAATTTATATATATATATATATATATATATTACACACACAAATATAATATTATATATACATATACACGATGCATATATATACATATCATTTATATATAGGCATATATGTATAATATATACATATACATATATATATATATATATATATATATATATATATATATATATATATATATATATATATATATATATATATATATATATATATATATATATATATATATATATATATATATATATATATATATATATATATATATATATGTGTGTGTGTGTGTGTGTGTCAGGTTTAAAAATGGGGGTTAAGAATTAAGCAAGATATAATTAAAAATAGTTGGAACTTATTAACGATAACGTAATATTAGAAAGAAAGACACACCCTTGAGCAGAACTATACAGAGTGAAGAAGCCGACGCGGCAGCACACATAAGAATTTTGCTTAGGTAGCAACACCAAAAGAGACAGTTCTGAGCGGGAACTCGGGCTGATAACATCCTCCACTCTTGTTGTGGTAAAGTATGAGAACAAAGGATTTTTAAATGGCATAGCTATGGACAGAAGGATTACAATAAAGAAATTTTTATATATGAAATGAAATGTGTCGTCCATACCTTTATCACTTGTCCATGTCATATATTATATGTATATATATATATATATATATATATATATATATATATATATATATATAATATATTATATATATGCATATATGTATAAATATATAATATTTTAATAATTATATGTTAATATTTTAACAATTATATCTTCGCATGTAAAACATATTTGATATTAACTTTAAACGAACTTTTAAATGTTAAACTGTTTTATCCATTACTGTAAATTGTTTCAGCGCTTTAATTTTCCTTTTACCTATTCTTTCTTTGTTCCATAACAAATGTGAAATTTTCCTTTAGCAACAGACTATTTACATTCAGAGGGATAATTAATAGAACGAGAGAACATATTATTATATAAATCCTTAAAGTTAATTGAATTAAAAAGATCAGAAAAATCAAAGCTTCGAAAATTGACAAGATTATCTTGTTGTTTAAGTCTTTTAACTATCTATGTTATCTATGTTAATATTTTAATAATTATATGTTAATATTTTAAGCATTACATGTTAATATTTTAATAATTATATGTTAATATTTTAAAAATTATATGTTAATATTTTAAGCATTACATGTTAATATTTTAATAATTATATGTTAATATTTTAAAAATTATATGTTAATATTTTAACAATTATATGTTCGCATGTAAAACATTTTTGATATTAACTTTAAACGAACTTTTAAATGTTGAATTGTTTTATCCATTACTGTAAATTGTTTCAGCGCTTTAATTTACCTTTTCCTTATTCTTTCTTTGTTCCATAACGAATGTGAAATTTTTCTTTAGCAACAGAACAGACTATTTACATTCAGA
>CM063509.1:89828916-89838916 GCA_032207245.1 Pardosa pseudoannulata | reverse complement strand
AATCCCAACTGCAACCGTTGAAAGCATTCTTCGTGATTTAATCCTGCTCTAAAATTGTAGAAATTCATATCGCGAAAATGTACTCTCGTTAACTCCATTTTTTCTTCTGTTTAAAATTTATTCTACGCTAAACAAGTTGAAGTAAGTCAGTAAAATATCGTCTCATGTGTTCAAATACTTTGTATTTCAAAATTAAACCATTATTTTTATTTTGTAAATACTTGTCTGCACGTATCTCAAAAATTTCAGAGTAACCCTCATAAGACTGGAATCCATAAGCTAGGATACGTTTTTGGGTTTAAAAAAATTTGATGATTAAAATGAAAGATTAAAAATTTGAAGATTAAATCTTTGGTTGCAAATGTAGCTATTAAAGACTTGTTAAACATGTACACACAAAGGATCAAAACATTCAAATTTTTAAAGGTTGAAAAAAAACACTTATATAAGGACAATTTTATAAGACTTATTGTCGTGTAATCCTCGTTTATATTTGAGTATAAACCTGTGATCAAATGTATAGTGGTGCTTTTATTTTAATTGCGTTGTGTAAAGTATTTTTGTACTAAAATTTAACCGCAGGTTCTGAGAAACAACAGACATAAATATGAAGATAAACTAAAAGCTAAATTAACAGCATCCGAAACTAGCTTAATATAAAAAAAATAAATTTATTATAATATATATACATCTATGTACATACAAAACTGATGCTAATTTTCATAAAATAATTTTTGTCAACATCTTCTAAATTAGCTCTGACAATTTTTTAATACTTAAGTAATTTTGTAAATAGAGAGAGGATCTAATCTCAATTTCAAAATGTATGTAAAAGGGGGTACCTTTGGGGAGTAAAGATGGTGTGCCCGGAAAACTGCTGGTTGATGGGTATCTATGGATATTTCGTCCGTCTGGTCCGGGGTTTCCTCCTGAGTGTTTGAGGTGCGGCCGTAATATTTACACTATTATAGGAACACTTTCCGTCGGACTTAGCTGGACTCTCGAACTCGTTCCGACGGACTTCTCTCCTCGTCTATACAGTCGAATACCTTCTGTCGGACTCTCCCCTAGGCTAGACTACCTAGACTATCGAACACTTTCTGTCGGACTCTCCTCTAGTCTCGACTATCGAACACCTTCTTTGGGACCTCAAAACCTCAAAATCTCTACTCCATATTTTAGATTTTTCATATTTATTTATTTCAACCTTGTCCCCTCTTCCTTCTTATCGTCCAATCGGGATAGTTGTAAGAATCTCATTGGTCTGCTTAAACCCCGCCTTCAGACCGCCAACATGAAAACCTTATCCCCTTTAATTGGGCACTGTCCCTTATTGACTCATAAATACTCCACAAAGGTACATTCTTATTTAATGTCAAGTACGGAGACGGGATTCTAATCTAGGCCTGGGATCAGAACCCCACCCAAGACACCGTACAAGACAACAATATCCGTTGAATATAAATTTATGGTCCTCTGTCTTGTTACAAAGACGTGATGAGGTCAGATTTAGATCCCGAACATTTTACTTCTTGCATGAAAGAATCAATTATATAACAGATCTAAATCGTCTCATCACACTTATAAGTTACCATTTCACGTTTAAAGAACTGTTTTCATATTGTAAACGAGAATAATAATTTGTTTCTTCTTTTATTACTTTTTTATTAATAATGTATCAGGAATGTTTGTGATAACAACTAATACAAGTTCTGAAAGATATCTTGTAAATAAAATAGTTTTAGAAATACGTAGGGATTGTTTTAAATAAAGTTTATTTTCAAACTATAGTTAATAATTCCAAACTTAATTTATAATTTTGTTTGACGTTTTAATCGTTCTTTTACAAAATGTTTGATAATGGAATTTCAAAACTTCTCTATTAAATCAATGAAAAACAATAAGTTAGTTTCATGTACAAATGATTGCCTCAATGAGTGAATAAAAAAAAGTATGTAGTGTTTAGTATAAACAAATTACTACATTACAACATAAAACTAAACATTATAAAACAAAAACAATAAAGAAAATTGTTTATTGTTAAGAAACAATAAACAATAGATTTGCAATTAAAACTATAAAATGTTTCTTCTTTAACTATTAGCAAAAATTAATTTGTATTTATTAAATTTTCTCTTTCTAAATTTAATTCATTGTTTTCTTTAATTGAATATTTCCGAAATAAAACTTTATCTACTGCTAATTTAGTTTTTTCTGCTATAAAACTCACTATTAAATTAATTAGAAACCTTTTTATATTTCCCTTCTTATTAAAAAACTAATATTCAGGCATTTAAGACAAAGCATAAAATTTAATAAAATCGAAAGAAAATGTAATTTATTTTACCTTTATGGAATATTGAGTTAAAATAGTTTAATTATATTATCACTTTAGTTTTAACATTTGAATTTTTCTAATAGATGATTTATACATAAACTAAATAATTTATTAACAAAAAACAATAAAGAAATATTTGTTTATTGTTAAAAAAAAACAATAAACATTATTGCTTTGTTCATACAAAAAAAATACTAATTCATTAAATTTGTCCAAAATTTTTTGTATTCATAACAAAATTAATTTATTATTTTTTAATAATAAAATACTTAATTCATGGTAATTTATTTTAAGATTTGAATATTTCCGAAAAAACTTATTGTAATAAATATTTTTTTTATGTCTTAAATAGTTTTTCGCACTAATGTAATTTAATTAGAAACCTTTTTATATTTATATATTTTTATTAAAAAACTTAATAATCAGGCATTTAAACAGAGCAATGACATATCGAGAAAATTTATTTCACTGTGAAAATAGTTTTATTTTCCTATGTAGAATTTGGTTAAAAATTAATTTATATTTCCTTTTTACTGAAAATTTTTTATATATTTTTATACAAGCTGAATTTATACACAATGTGTTAAATAATACTATTGAAATTATTTTAAAAACATATGTTAATATTTTCTTGGCAAAATACAAAAAAATAACATGTTATTTAAATATAAAAATTTAAACAAAACAAAATTTTTGTATTCATAACAAAATTAATTTATTATTTTTTAATAATAAAATACTTAAGGGCATTCAGTGGTAATTTATTTTACGAGACTTTGTATTATTTGAAAAAATTATTGTAATAAATATTTGTTTTATGTAACTTAAATAGTTTTCGCATTTTGGAATGTACAGTATATTTAAAAAAGTAAAGTCTGGTGAGTTCATTTAATTAAGATATAATTTTTTTAAATTTTACATAAAGTACATTAAATTATATATTATATTATATAACAGCAGTTTCTTCTAATATATATATATATATATATATATATATATTTATTTCACTGTGAAACTAGTTGTGATATTTCCTAATGTAGAAAGTCCTTGGTTACTGCAAAATCTAATTTCGTACCTCATCTGGCCTTTTGCGTCTTACTGAAAATTTCTTCGACGTATATTTTTGAGGGTAAAATTCCACTGCGGAATGTATCCTCACACAATGTGTTAAATTAGTCTACTATTGGGAAATTATTTTCAAAAACAACGTGTTAATATTTTCACAATGGCAAATACAAGAGAAACATTTAACATGTTATTTAAATATGAAAAAGGATTTAAACAAAACAACAATTTTTCTACTATTAATGCATAATTTTACTTTACTGTAGCTTTTAAGTATTGGTATGTTAATGCAACAACATGTAAGATTCAGTTGTTACGTATAGCTTTTAATATAAATTTTATTTATCCTTGCGAAAATGGTATTATATGTATATTTATATATTATATATATGTATATTTGTATTTATATATATATATTTGTTTATTTGTCTATTTATATATTTGTTTACTTATTTCCTATAAATTATGAAAAGTTGGTAAAAAAATTAAATATTTTTCGATATATTGAGATTTACTTGAATAATGAAATTTATGCACAAAACGCTCACTCCCAGAACAATTCCGCTGCGAAATGTACCTGCACACTATGTGTTAAAATATTTTATTGCTTGAAAGTGTTTTAAAAACAGCGTGCCAAAATTTTCGCAATGGCAATTACGAGAGAAAAATTTAACATATTATTTAAATATCAAAGAGAATTTAAACAAAACAACAATTTTTCTACTATTAATGCTAAACATAGTTTTACTTTACTGTAGCTTTTAAGTATTGGTATGTTAATGCAACAACATATAAGATTCAGTTGTTACGTATAGCTTTTAATATAAATTTTATTTATCCTTGCGAAAATGGTATTATATGTATATTTACAAGAATTTTATATATTATATATATATTTAAGATATATTATAAAATATTGTTTATTTTTTTATTTTGACTTTATATTGTTTATATATATATATATTTTTTATTAATTGAAATTATTTTAAAAAAACTAAATAATTTTTCTCTGTTATCTAAGTAGATTATTTTAATATTTTATAAATGCTTGCTAATATTTAATTTAAAATAACATAATGTTTTAAATCATTTACTAAAAAAATTAAATTATAAAATACATTAAAATTTAAAAAAATGTATAAAATTATATACGAATATTAAACAAATAAATTTACACTTGTATAATATAGTATGTTTTTTGTATTAATACAACACATGTAAGATTGTTACTTGATATATAGCTTATATATACGTTATTAACAAATTTGTCTGTTTTACATACATATTATATACAGAAAAACTAATTTCTTGTATTTTATTTTAAAAAATTTAGAAAAACAAAAAATATTTTTTACATATTGATAAAACAGAAATTTTAAAAAAAATTATTTAATTTAAAAATTAACTTTCTATTTATCCTTAAAAATATTTTATTTATATATATTTATATATATAAATATGTATATATATATTATATATATATTATAATATATATATATTTTTTATATTTATATATATTATATATTTATACATATATTATTTATGTATATATATTATAACATATACATACATATATATATATTTATACATATATAAATATCTATATAAATATATATATATATATGTATATATTTTATTATATATATATATATATAATATATATATATATATTTATATATATATTTTATATATATATATATATATATATACAACATATTATATATATGTGTATACTATATATATATGTATATTTATATATATATACAACATATATATATATATTTATATATATATATATATATATATATTTTTATATATATATATATATATATATATTATATATATGTATATATATATATATATACATAAATTTATATATATATAAAAAATATATATATATATATATATTATATATATATATATATATTATATATATATATTATATATATATATATTTGTTTATTTGTTATTATATATTTTGTCCATTTTATATTTATTTATAAATTCAATATAAAATATGAATGTTAGTTAAAAAATTAAATAATATTCGATCTATTGAGATTAAACTGAATACAAATTTAAGTCAAATGTCCGCTTCCCGTACTATTCCACTGCAAAATGTACCCGCACACAATGTGTTAAAATATTCTACAACTGGAAAGTATTTTAAAAAACAACGTGTAAAATTTTTCGCAATTGTAAATACAAGAGAAAAATTTAAAATGTTATTTAAATATGAAAGAGAATTTAAACAAAACAAAAATTTCTCTACTATTAATGTTAAACATAATTTTACTTTACTGTAGCTTTTAAGTATTGGTGTGTTAATGCAACAACATGTAAGATTCAGTTGTTACGTAAAACTTATAATATAAAATAGCGTTTGTTAATCTGGGAAAAGTCGCTTATTAAAAACTTTTTAATGGAACTTTACAAGAATTTTACATTTGGCTATAAATATATTAAAAGTTTACGATAAAAAATAGAAGAAAAGTTAGTTTAACAAAATGAAAAATTGCTAGAAAACTTTCCTTTCTATTTTGCCACTTAATATTGCGATTCTGTCATATGTATAAGCATATTTATATTAATTGAAATTATTTAAGAAAGAGTAACTAAAATACAATTTTTCTCTGTTGATCTAAGTAGGAATTGACTTTTAATTTTTTTTTATAAATTGCTTGCTATATTTATTTAAAAGAACATAAACATGTGTTAAATCATTTTTACTAACTATAATATTTCCCCCAAACTTATGAAAACATTAAAATTCTTAAAAGTATAGACAGTATAAATAATTCATATACGAATATTTAAAGATCCAAAATGCAAATTTAAACATTTTAACGTATAGTAATTTTTTTGACATTGATACTAATAACATATACGTTTTTTGACGATTGATACTTTATAGCGTGTCACGTACTAGCAGGTGTCACGGTTTAGTGTAACAACATGGTTTCGTTGTGGGTACAAAAAAATTATATGTTTTTGACGTTTACGATATATTTTAGAGCGGTCACGTACTAAATTAGTGTAAACATGGTTTTGTGGGTACAACGTATATGTAACGTTTTTTGACGATGATACTTAGCGGTCACGTACTAGTACGGTTAGTGTAACAACATGGTTTCTTTGTGGGTACAAAAAATCGGTATATGTTTTTTGACGTTTTTTGACGATGGATACTTTAGAGCGGGTCACGTACTAGTACGGGTTAGTGTAACAACATGGTTCTTTGTGGGTACAAAAATAACGGTATATGTTTTGTTAACGTTTTTTGACGATGGATATTTTAGAGCGGGTCATGTACTAATACGGTTTAGTGTAACAACATGGTTTCGTTGTGGGTACAAAAATAACGGCATATGTTTTCTGACGTTTTTTGACGATGGATATTTTAGAGCGGGTCATGTACTAATACGGTTTAGTGTAACAACATGGTTTGTGGGTACAAAACTAATGCTATATACAGGAAAACAAAGCCGAATGTTCTTGTCTACAACATAGATTCTGTGAAAATTTAGACAAATAAAAACTAGTTTTTACATCAGTGGATGAGGAACCACAGAACGGGAAGGTTAATTAAAAAAATCAATTTAGATTTAAGATTAACTTTTTATTTATCCTTGCGAAAATGATATTATATATAATATATATATATGTATATATGTATATATATGCATATATTTTATATATATATATATATATATATATATATATATATATATATATATATATATATATATATATATATATATATATATATATATATACATACATACATATATATATATATATACATATATATACATACATATATATACATATATATATATATATATATATATATATACACATATATAGTAATAACAGCTAATTTGTTTCTTCTAATTTGAACACATCGATCCTGGAGAAAGCATTTATTTCACTGTGAAACTAGTTGCGATATTTCCTAATGTAGAAAGTCTTTGGTTACTGTAAAATCTAATTTTGTACCTCATCTGGCTTTCTGCGTCCTACTGAAAATTTCTTCCACGTAAATATTTAAGGGTACGCCCGCTCCCGGTACAATTCCACTGCTAAATGTACCCGCACACAATGTGATAAAATATTCTACAGCAGGGAAGTATTTTAAGAAACAAAGTGTAAAATTTTTCGCAATGGCAAACACAAGAGAAAAATTTAAAATGGTATTTAAATATAAAAGAGAAATTAAACAAAAGAAAAATTTTTCTACTATTAATGATAAACATAATTTTACTTTACCGTAGCTTTTAAGTATTGGTGTGTTAATGCAACAACATGTAAGATTCAGTTGTTACGTAAAGCTTTTAACATAAAATAGCGATTGTTAATCTGGCCAGAGTCGCTTCATAAGAACTTTTTTATGGAACTTTACAAGAATTTTACCTTTGGCATTAAATATATTAAAAGTTTACGACAAAAAATAGTAGAAACGTTAGTTTGAAAAAATTCTAAATATAATTTTTTAATATTGTACTTTTTCTCTGCATAGTTTGTACGCAATAAAAATAAAAAAGAATCATCAAGGGATATGCAGAAAATAAATCTCGCTAAAAATTAAATTTCAGTCTCCCAACATACACGACAATACAAAAGTCTTTAATCTTCCGAAACAGCAGGCCTGCTCTTAAAAATGATGCATTTTTTAAAAGCTCCTTAAGAATGATAAATTAATCTTTACTTTTTCTTCCTATTCAGTAACTTAAAAAGGTGAAACATGATGTGCAATTTTTCTCTTATTTACTTTTTTTCGTTTCTTTTATTTTTTTTCTCATATTTCCTTCTTAAATTTGAGATTAATAAGACAAGATTAGTCTTTTTTCCCATTGAAACTACGTGAAATGTAAGTGACAAAAATATAGACGCTTTTATATTTGGATAAATAACGCAAAATGTATAAAACGAAATTTTTTTTTTCTAAAACATTTCATATTTTCTTATGTATGTTTGAGATTAATATGACAATATTCATATTCAGTTTTTTTTAATCTAAAATGCACGATACATAAATTACAAAAGTATAAATGCCTTTATATTCTGGTAAATAAAGTAAAATAAATATATTTTAATGAAAAAAAATAAAGCAATCATTGAAAGGAAATTTGAAAGTAGAGAAATCTGAGGAAAATGTTTTTATAAAACATAATTATTATTTTCTTTTTTTTTGGCAATACAAATCGTGCACGCATTCAGAAGAAAAGTAAAAACTTATCAAAGAAATTATTTTTGAGATATCTCAAAGATAAAAAAAAAATTACAGTTTATGTCATGTAAGCCTTTGGCATTAAAAACTGTTTTTCTTTGAAAGAAAAGATTTAAAGCTATGTCAAAAATATTACTTTGTTATAAAACAGTGGAAACTTTAGACTTTTCGAAAGAGAATTTTTTTGCAGAAAAATAAGAAAAAACATATTAAAGGAAGATTAATATTGGTGAATCAATAAAAGAATCGTATTTTAAGAATACGATTGCTTGTGAAAATAACATTTTTTAAAATTAAATAACTTTTCAAGTAATATTTAATCCCGTATATAATAATAGTCTAAGTTATGTGTTCGTCAGTCATAGAATTTATGAAGAGGTTTGACCTAGAATGGATAGAGACATCCATATTGGATTATTGATGGATTAGGGTTAGCAAAATTCAAAGCCAGTAAATTTTAACTTCTCCTAAACTGTTGATCCAATTCTAAAGTACATTGATATAGATATGCAACATATCACAGCGAAAAATACTGTCGTCATTAAAACGTTCGAAATCCACCCCTTTCTACAATTTCGAGAATTAATGCCATTATTTCAAGCCTTTTTTCCCCGGTTAAGCTCAGGCGATTAAATTTATTAATTTATCACATAATAAATAGGTTAAAAAATTTATTTTTCTAGCATTATGACGTCATTCCTTTAACCATCTCATTAAATCATATTTTAATTTAAATGATTTTAATATCGTCTGCATTGTTACCATAAGTTTTAACTTAGATATTACGTAAACAAATTTCTTTTATATTTGGCTTAAATAATAGATTAGGTACTTATGTTATTTTAAATATAAGCATCGATTATTTTTTGTTGTAATGAAAATTTTATCACCGGTATTAACAACAATTTTTTTTTATAGAAGTCTAGGAGTCTCTTTTTTTACAAATAAATATCTGTAGTTTAAGTTATATATATTTGAAAATTAAAAAGTTTTTTAGTTTGTGTGTTTGTTTATTATACATAACCATATGGTTTGCGATCGATTCGCTAAATTTTGGACATCATTCATATATACCGCCAAATAATCACTGTCAATATTAAAACCTCTGCTGTCCATCCTATTTCGTAATATGACAAGATAAATTAAAGTTGGGGACTAACATACGGTTAGTAAATATAAACAAATTATTGAGCGTTATCAGATAATTGTCTGCCAAAAAACAAACCATATTTTTACCTGCCTCATGGGTTCCTTTACAAATCTGAAAAATTAAAAATTTTACTAATCAAGTCATGTGACAACCTATATGTCAGTATAGTAATATTTACATAGTAATATTATGTAGTAATATTTATGTAGTTTTAAAC
>CM063509.1:89806416-89813916 GCA_032207245.1 Pardosa pseudoannulata | reverse complement strand
ACACATACATATGTAATTGGAATAAATATATGTTGATTTTTAATATCCAGTTTAATGATATCTTAATATAAAAATGTTAAAAGCAAAATCAACAAATATTATCTTCAAATCAAGACTATTCCATCAAAAGAAGAAATAATATTATTTAATAAACACTTTATAAAAACTTGCTTAACTTGATAACTTTTGATCAACACTTTATAAAAAACTTCATATGATGTAACTTTTCAAAGAAAGGTTACATCATATAACAGAAGCAATATTCGCGGAGTAAGGAAAAAAATCAATTTAAAATAAACAGGAATCCAACTTGTATTGCTTTTAGCGTTGATTCCAAACAAACCTTTATAAGCCCTTGACACACTTCACAACTTTTACTTTTTTCAAAAGATAAACTTCATTTTCACACATCGCTGCATACCTTTCGTAATTTTTCTATTTCCGCTTTTTTTTTCACTTTAAAAAAATAATACTTCGACACCTCTAAAATCTTAAAATCGGAAATCCGCCCTTTAAAAGATTCCCTTCACTAAAAATATAATAGAAAAGTCCTACTGGGAGGAAAAGGGTTACGGAATTCTGCAATAGAATAGACCACATTCTAGCTTCCTTTGTTTTCTTCTTTCCGATCTTTTTAGGAGATCCGTTGTATGTTTTCTTATAAAAGACTTCAACTAGCCTTTAAAGTTTTGTGTTTTTGAAGTGTTTCCGTTTTTTGCTCTGTGATTTATTGAAAGTTTTTTTACACGAAATTTGCGATTGTGATAATACTTGCGAGGAAAATTATAAGGTGTTTAAAAGTGTTCCTATTTTTTGAAAACGAGTTGTATTTGTAATAAAAATATATATATAATTCATATATAATTTATATATATCGATATAAATGCAATATTATCATATATATATATATATATATATATATATGTATATATATATATATATATATATATATATATATATATATATATATGTATATATATATATATATATATATATATATATATATATATGTACATATATATATATGTATATATATATGTATATACATATATATATATATATACATATATATATATATATATATATATATATATATATATATATATATGTACATATATATATATGTACATATATATATATATATATATATATATATATATATATATATATATATATATATATATATATATATATATATATATATATATATATATATATATATATATATATATATATATATATATATATATATATATATATATATATATGTATGTATATAATATATACATATATTATATACATATATTATATACAATATATACATATATTTGCTATATGATTTTCCATAATTTTTTTTCCTGTACTGATTATTTAGGATGCCAAGTCGACAGTAATGCTTTGTATTTTAGCTGTATTTTTTATGTCTGCACTGTGCAAGTATAAGAAGCTGAATCATATTGTGAATACTTATGGAAGAAATATTCTATCGTAAATTTTTAAGGTATCTCAAAATGTTTTGAGCTTTTTGAAATTGAAGAACGTTCTTAAAGGTATAAGTTGAATTTATTTGTTCTGTGGGTAAAATTCTTATATATTACAAATTTTTTTTGGAACATAATAATTGTGGATCATTAGATTGACTACTACATCCTTGTATTCGTCACCTAGTCTTTCATATATTTAAAGATTAACTATATGATTCTATATATAATTACATATATTTAAATAACTTTAAATATATTTAATATATACATATATTTGAAAATTAGCAATATATTTTTCCATAATTTGTTTTCTTGTACTGATTTTTTTTTTAAATATTTGTTATCGAAAATGTTACTTTGACACTACGAATACCCTAAAATTGAAACTCCCCTCTTTAAAAGGTTATTGCTTTAAAGAAATAGTAGAAAACTTTCGTTGGTAGAGAAGAATTGTGGAAGTGATTAAATTCTGGTATCCATTTTATTTTTCAATCATTGTAGAAGTTAAGTTGTATTTTTCCTTATTTTGGATGCCAGGTCGACAAAAATGCTTTGTATTATAGCTGTATTTTTGATGTGTCCACTGTGGAAGTATAGAAAGCTTAAGCATATTGTAAATACTTATGGGGGATATATTTTATTCTAAATTTTTAAGGAATCTCAAAACATTTTAAGCATTTTGAAAATGAACAACATTCTTAATTGAATAAGTTGAATTTATTTGTAAAAAATTTTAAAAAAAATTATTTATGTAATATCTAAGTTCAGTGAGAAAACATATGAAAATAATGAAGACGATACATAAATAATTTAAAATTTGAAATGATTAAATGGGATGGTTAAAGGAATGACGTCATAATGCTATAGAAGAAATGTTATTTTTATCTATTTATTATGTGATCAATTGAAAAATTTAATCCCCTGGTCTTCACGGGGGAAAATAGGTCTTGAAATAAGGGCATTAATTGCTTGAAAAATGGGGAAATGGGTGGATTTTGAACGTTGCTAACCCTAACTCATCAAGAATATTATATGGACATTTATCCATTCGAGGTACAACCGCTTCACAAATTCGAAGACAGACGGACAGTTAACTTAGGCTATTATTATATAGGGGATTAAAAATCATTAACATTACAAATATTAAACATCATGCTACGTTATTTTCCTTGTCCTTGTTTTGAATATTTTAAGAATATCGGTTTTATGTTTCTCTGTAAGGGATTTCAATTTTTCAACCTACTGGTGTTTTAAATTTTTGCTCTGTGATTTATGGAAATTTATCTCTGTTGTAAGTAGTGAGGAAATATGTTCAAATGTAAAAAAATCATGGTGTGTTATTGTGTTTCGGATATTTAAAATTAATGAAGATTTAATGAAGCAATCATAAAAATGTTATTTTAAGAAAAATGTTAATATGTAACATAATTTTAAAAAATATAATTTTATACATTTATTACTTATAAACACATATGTATTTCATAACCATTCTACGAATCTTATGCAAGCTTATAATCATTTTAACACATTAAAATTGAAAAAAAGAGAAAATAATAAATAAAACAGGCTGACAAATCGAGCAGCAATATCAATCAAATGTCTACCAGCCTCTGACACACGTCACAATTACAAGAAGACACTGGTTTATTATTATTATTTTTAATTAGTAATTATTCTTTTCAGATTTTAAACCTATAACATTTTAAACCATTAAATAAAGGTTTTTATAAAATGATAGGTAAAGAATTTTTCAAATCTAGTGGTTGGGAGTATAATTTTTCAGTCATTTTTTTCATTTTCTCAAGTTTTATAATAAAGTTTAAAATTTTTTATGTCTGTAAGAAAGGAGTTAATAAATAAAGAAAATTTATACATAACCTATTATATATATATAATATGAATAGCTAAATTACTAAATCCTATAAGATTGAGATTAAAATTCAATGTTAGTGTAAAGCACTATAGCATGTTTGACACGAACAATCTTTAGTATATTTAAAAATAATGATAATTAAATGAAGCCTGCATAAAAAATTTATTTTAAGAAAAATGTTATTATGTAATATAATTTATAAAAAATATACTTTTATACATTTATTACTTAAAAAAACGTAACCATTGCATGCATCTTAATCAAGCTTATAAACATTTTAACACATTAAAAGCGAAAGAAAAGAGAAAATAATAAATAAAACAGGCTGACAATTCCAGCAGCAATTTCAATCAAATGTCTACCAACCCCTGACACACTTCACAATTTCTAACAGTTTGAAAAGATAAACTTTCTTTGCTTGCTTCGATAGATTCCTCCGTTTTCTACCACATTTCTTTTCCGTTTTTACTCCAAAAATATTACTTTGACACCTTAAAAGAACAAATTTTAAATCCGCTCGTTAAAGAATTTCTCTCTCGAATAAAAAAGAAGACCTTTCACACACACACAAAAAAAAAAGAATCAGAACTCCATGCCATTTTTTTAAGAATGCCACTTGTCTGTTTCACCAAACTAGTTTCAACCCTAAGTATTGTACAGTGCAAATATGTTCAACCATTTCGCTTTGAATTTTAAATATTCTACGTTTCTTCCGTGGTAATTGACAATATCCTCAAAAGTAAATAGATATAGTGGCACAGAATTGTATAAAAACATTTGGAAACGAGGTAGTTTATAAATAATTACAATTTGTAGATGATCTAATTCTACTGAAAACGATGAAAGAAACTGTTAATATTTACTTTAATTTATATCGTTATTATAGTGTATTATAGTTAAATATCACTAATTAGTGTCTTAGCTATATATAATATATACATATATATATATATATATACATATATGTATACATATACATATATATATATGTATACATATACATATATGTATATATATACATATATATATGTATATATATATATACATATATACATACATATATATATATATATATATATATACATATATATATATATATATATATATATATATATATATATATATATATATATATATATATATACATATATACATATATATATATGTATATATATACATATATATAACAATATATGCATATAAATATGCATATATATATGCATATATATATATATATATACATATATACATATATACACAGATATATATATATATATATATATATATATATATATATATATAATATATATTATATATATATATATATATATATATTATATATATATATATATATATATATATATATATATATATATATATATATATATATATATATATATATATATATATATATATATATATATATATATACATATATATATACATACATATATATATATATATATATATATATACATATATATATATATATATATATATATATATATATATATATATATATAGAGAGAGAGAGAGAGAGAGAGAGAGAGAGAGTGAGAGAGAGAGAGAGAGAGAGAGAGAGAGAGAGAGAGTGAGAGAGAGAGGGAGAGAGAGAGAACAGGTCGACAATTCGAGCAGCAGTTTCAATCAAATGTCTACCAGCCTCCGACACACTTAGGTAGTTTATAAATAATTACAATTTGTAGATGATCTAACTTTAGAAACTGTTAATATTTGCTTTAATATATATCGTTAATTAGTGCATTATAGTTAAATATCACTAATTAGTCTCTTACCTATATATAACATATTGTAGCGTAACGATAAAATCAAGTACCAGTAGACTTGCATAGACTCTATGAAAGAAATATAAAGAGAGGAAAGTGCAACCTTATTCCAGATTACTCCCATTTATTCAGTGCTGAACGAATGACTTTCATAATGTTTTCTGATATGTAACTATTTACTTATAATATAGATATACGTGAAAAGTTAGCATGTTACACAGGAGTCTAATCATAACAAAGATTGGGGAGATAATTCAAATGAAAATTCTAAACGCGGGTAGGTAGGATTCTATAAAATTTAGGATTAAAGTATTAAATATTTACTTTACATATATATATATATATATATATATATATATATATATATATATATATATATATATATATATATATGTATGTATATATATATATATATATATATATATATATATATATATATATATATATATATATATATATATATATATATATATATATATATATATATATATATATATATATATATATATATATATATATAAAACCAAGCTTATAATCATTTTAACACATTAAAAGCGAAGGAAAAGAGAAAACAATAAATAAAACAGGCTGACAATTCGAGCAGCAATTTCAATCAAATGTCTACCAGCCTCTGACACACTTCACAATTTCTAACAGCTTGAAAAGATAAATTTTCTTTGCTTGCTTCGATAGATTCCTCCGTTTTCTACCACATTTCTTTTCCCTTTTTTCTCCAAAAATATTACTTTGACACCATAAAAGAACAAATTTTAAATCCGCTCGTTAAAGAATGTCTCTCTGGAATAAAAAAAAATTTTAGAAAAAAAGATTCAGAATTTCATACCAATTTTTTAAGAATTCCACTTGTCTGTTTCACAAAACTAGTTTCAACTCCGAGTGTTGTATGCTATAAATATGCTTAACGATTTCGCTTTGAATTTTAAAATACCATCCTTTATTTTTTATGGTGATTGTCAATATGATCAAAAATAAAAGGGATAATGGGGTACTAAATTGTATAAAAACCATTTGGAAACGAGGTAGTTTATAAAAAAATACAAATTGTAGACGACTTAAATTTACTGAATACGCTAAAAGAAACTGTTAATATTTGCATTAATTTATATCTGTAATTAGTATATTATAGTTAATTATTATTAATAAGTATCTTAATTTTATATAGCATATTGTAACGTTAGGATATAATCAAATACCGGTAGCCTTGCATGGACGCTATGAAAGAAAAATAAAGACTTTTAAGGAAAGTCCAAATTTTATTCCAGATTACTCCCATTTATTCAGTACTGAACGAATGACTTTGATAATATATTCAGATATGAAACTATTTACTTTTAATATAGATTTTAGTTGAAAGTTAGTACGTTACACTGGAATCTCTAATTATAATCAGGTTGGTGGGATAATCCAAATAGAAATTCCAAAGGTTCCGTTCTCTGCTTTACTATGACATTTAGATTTCAAAGGTTTCGTGCTCTCGGGAGTCTAATCTCAGAACAATGTCATCCAAAAATGTGTATAAAGGAAGAGCATTGGGTTTCCACAAAAATAATGAGAGTTTGGCGAATGTTAAAAGCTAGATGTTCTTCCAAATGGGATCCGATTGATTTCTCGAGAGTATTCCCTATTCTAGAAAAAAATCCTGAGATTATACAACTTCTACTGCGAGGGAAATGTTTCCTTAACACAGAGAAGTCAAGGCGATTTTCAAAGATGGCGACTGCAACAGATTTGACTCTCCAGTGAAATCACCGACTGCTCTCTCTCACACTCTCTTTCTCTCAGAAAGAAAAGACTCCTCGCGAGGGCTGGAGTTGCCTTAAACAGGTGGCCTACGTTAATCCATCTTTTTAGAAGATTCTCAATATCTTCTTAAACAAAGAGTTAAACATCTAAACTATTGACCTGCTTTCTAGGTCTAATTTTCTCCTAAAACTATATTAATAGGCAACAAAAGTTTCACCAGAAAATCTCAGATCAAATCTAATGAAAACTGCAGTTCTTCATGGTGTAACATTGACCTAATTTTGTATTTTTTCAGTATTATGATTTAAGCTTCTCAATGTTGCTCCGACTTAAGTCAATATCTTTGTGCCTATTTCCCAGTACAATCTCATCTGGAGGGCTTGACAGTTTCCTATACTTTTTGCAAACCTGTAAAGTACTGGAGTAAAGGTGAGCAGGATAGGAAAAAATGCTCTCGTGCTAGTATCCATCACGACGCGTATGAGTAACATCTGTTCATATCTTTGTGACTTTTACCAGTAAATTGTACACTAGAGGGCTTAGCCCAAGAAGTTCAGTTTCCAAAACCTTCTGCGAGAATGAAACATAGTGC
>CM063509.1:89788916-89796416 GCA_032207245.1 Pardosa pseudoannulata | reverse complement strand
TATATATATATATATATATATATATATATATATATATATATGATTTCTTAGGGATATCTTAATAATTTTTTAATATTCGTTCCTTACTTGAGTCTAGAGAAACAGTTTGGTATGGCTTCACCACTGATTTCTTAGCAATTTCTTAATGACTTTTTTATATTTATTTTAAGAAATATTTTACCTAAACCCCTCTGTTTTTAAAAAGCAATGTTTTAATTAAAAATATTTCGCATAATTATAAAATAGAGAAATTTTACAATTTAACAATTCTTACACCAAGAACACAAGTGAGGAAAAACTTAAAAATAAATAAATAAAATGGGAGAAATCTATTATAAAAATTCTAGTTGTGTTTCTGTTCATACATCAACAGACATCTGACATCATTCACAACTTCTAATGCTTTTCAAATATAAAATTCATTTTCACACCTCGCAGCTTTCCTCCGGTTTTTTCCAAGTTCTAGATTTTTTTTTCTTAGTCGAGTTTTTTTTCTTTAGTTCCAAAATATTACTCTGACACCACAAAAGCTTAAAATCAGAACCCCAGTCTTTAAAAGATTCTTTATAAAAAGGAAAAAAGAGCTTTGTTAGAGGAAAAGAGTTGTGGAACTTAACAATAGAATAGGTTTCTTTCTTGCTTCCTTATTTTCTTTTCCCGGTCATTTTAGAAAGCCAGTTGTGTATTTCCCATAAAAGATTTCAACTGTTCTTCAGTGTTCTGCATTTATAGCAATGCTCTCGAACATTCCTCTTTGAATTATAGTGAGTCCACTTATTTTAAGTTGTCTTATACCTTTCAAAATAATCTTGGTACACATCCAAAGTTTCAATTTTTTATAAATTATATCTTTACATAAAATATTTAAAATATTTATTAAATATTTAATGAATAAAATAAACTTTGAATATTTAATTGTTAATAATATTTAATATTTATAAATCAATAATATTTAAAGATAAACAAAATTATGATAAATAATTATAAGTAAGATATTATTATTAATATTAATTATAAATCATGATAAATTAAGTTCTCGTCATAATTAGTATTTATTTTTATTAATTATCAATATTAAACATTAACATTGAATATTAGTATTTATTACTGTAAAATTACTATTTAATAAATACTCTTTTCAGTGTTCTGCATTTATAGCCATTCTCTCAATCACTCCTCTTTGAATTATAGAGAGCCCATTTATTTTAAGTTGTCTTGGCTATTTCCCAGTTCGGGGGGCCCCCGGAACCCAGTTCGGTGGGGACGCCAAGCGTGGGAGATATCGCCAAATTCTAGAACCCTATTTTCTGGCAAACCTTGCTCTTCTTTTCGAACTCTTCCACCACCCCCTAAAAAAGGTGGGGGTGTCAATCGGCGCCTTTATTTTAGGGTATTGGGGGAAATGACACGTGATTTGAATACCTGACCCTTATTGGTTCTTGTAACTAACAATACTCCAAGACCGGTGAATTTGGATTTTCTACCGTCCATTTCAAGTCTTTCTTCACTTCGGCTGTGCTCTGGAGGTTTGTCCATTTTGCTTGAGCTATTGTGGTATTTTTTTTTTCGCTTTTTAAATTTAATACTGGAGCTCACACCAATACAATTGAGGGCCTGTGGAGCTCAATTAAGAGATCCCTCCGCACAGTTCGCAAGTGTGAAAATCAATTTGATTTATACCTATGTGAATTTATGTGGAGGAAAATGAAAGCAAATCCGCAAGATGCTTTTCAGGATTTTTTAAATCAGATCAAACGTGTATATCCACCAACAACACAGGATACTTAAATTAGGTTACCGCATTATTTATTTTATGTTTTATGCTTAATTTTCGAAGAGTAACAAGTGATAATTCACATTTATATATTTTTATTTACTGCTTTTTGAACTTTATTCACAATTGTGTCTTAATTTAATACAAAATGAAGAAGAAATATTTTTAAACTATATTATTTTATAGTGTACTACATTGTTAAAAGTGATACGCTAAATAATAAAAGTAATTTTATTACGACCGTCTACCGTTATTGTTACGGAGGATCAAGGGGAGCTTTACCTCACTTAGATAAGAAAAATCATTTCACTCCCTTATTTTCTTCAGAACTTTAAGTTAAAAATTTATTATTTATTTAAAACATTTACTCCGTTCTTAGATTTCCATTTTAAGCTAATAATTTCGAGAAGTAATCTGTACCGTACTTTATTACTTTTTAATCTTTTCATAGTTTTAAAATAATTTCACTAAATAGCCACCGTATTTTATAAATATAACTAAATATTTTATAAGCATAATTGCCTAAATATAACCAACTATTGCCTATATTTTGCGTAATTTGCACTTATTGCAAAAATGCCGCACTTTTTAGTTTAATAAACAGTACAAATGAGCCTTTAAATACATGAAAAACTCAAATTTAAATTTGTATTCCTCTTAACAAAATTTGAAACACTTTTTTTGTTCAAAATATGTTTTGATATTGGGTATAAACTTAATACACAAATTGTAAACATCACTTGGCGACAATTTGGCGATCACTTGTACAGAAATAGCTCCAAACACATGGCGGCGGGGCCCCCGGAACTTGGAAATTACCGTTGTCTTATACCTATCGTTTTAAATTAATAATATTTAAAGCAAAACATAAATTATGATAAATAATTATTATAGGTAAGCTCTTATTAATAATATTAGTTATAAATCATGCCAATTAATATTTATTTTTAATTTAATTATTAATATTAAATATTAAAATTAAATATTATTAACATTGAATATTAGCATTTACTACTGTTAAATCAATATTTTATAAATATTCTCTTCAGTGTTCTGCATTTACAGCAATGCTCTCGAACATTCTTCTGTGAATTATAGTGATCCCGATTATTTTAAGTATTCTTATTACTTCTAAAGTAGCCTTGGTAGACATCCAAAGTGTATAGATTTTATGAATTATATTTTTACAAAAAATATTTAAAATATTTAATGAATAGAGTAAAATTTGTATATTTAATTTTTAATAATATTTAATTCTATTAAATTGATAATATTTAAAGAGAAACATAAATTATGTTAATATTTATTTTAAGTAAGATATTATTATTAATATTAATTATAAATCATAATAAATTAAATTCTCATGATAATTAGTATTTATTTTTATTAATTATCAATATTAAATATTAATATTAAATATTATTAACATTGAATATTAGTATTCATTAATGTTACATTTATAATTAATAAATATTAATAATATAAAATAATATTTAATAAATATTAATAACATAAACTAATATTTAATAAATATTAATAATATAAACTAATATTAAATAAATAATAATATAAAAATATTTAATAAATATTAATAATATAAAAAGATATTTAATAAATATTAAAAATTATTAAATACTTATTTTATTTGTTTAGAATAATTAATTTTTTACTTGTTTACGTAACACAATTTACTCCAATATCAAGGCATTTGTAATATCATTGAACCAAGTTTTAAATTCCATTCTTTCAAGAACCTTCCCCTGGCTAAAAGCTGACTAAATGCAAAAAAGAAGGTATCGTGATACGTCTGTTCTCCAATGTTTCCATTACATTTCTGCACAATATGTTCAGTACCGACAGAGAACTACTCATGCTCACTTCCATCCTTATCATGAACATTAGTGCGGTCATCTTTAAGTGTTCTAACACAGTAGTTCCGAAAGTGGTTCTAAAGTGGTTCCCAGGAGACAGTGTTATCACCGGGGGAGTATATTTCTTCGTTCTAAACACTACAGCCCGTTACTGGTTAAGGCCGTTTCAATTAGCTTACACCATCTTCATATATGATATATGATACACATCTTGATAAAGGGAGTATACGGAACATAAAATATTAATTTGTGGTGCATGAGAAACATTTGGGGGTAAACTAAAGGTTTAACGTAAAGTAAAATAATTTTGACCCACTTTATTTTTACAAAAGTTAAAATGAATAGGAATAAATTTATTGAAAACCCAATTTTCGGTTATTTATTAAAAACGAGATGAAAAAAACCAAAATTCTTAAAAAAAAGGTTTCTTTGTGGACACTGCACTATTTTTCTATTCCTGTTTAATGGATTCTTCTTTAGTTTCTATTCTTGTTTTATTTCAAGAACGGATACGCCACATTATGCTTACAAACATGCATTAGGTGATGGGGATTACTTATTTCAAGCTTTTTCAGTTTATGAAGTGAAATGTTGGCAGTTGTATTAAATTTTTATTCTTTGTGATGAGTCTCATAGATTACCTATTTGTATCTTAGAAGATTATGCAAAATTGCTCTCGATGATTGGGTGGAAAATATTCAGGAACTGTACACCATAATTTCTTTAGAATTTCTTTAGAGCTGAAGTAGCTCAATCGGAAAAGGCAACGCTCTTGTAACTGAAGGTTTGCCGGTTCGAAGCCAGAGCCGGTCTAAAATCCATCTTTAGACCCGTTTACATGTGCCAGTCATGTACCCTTCTTTTTACCCAGGTAAAGGGATTTTGCTTGGAGGTTCAGAGAAACTCGTTCACATGGCCAATTATTTCTACACTCCATTTCGCCGGGATCTTCGCTAGAAGTCACGTGATCATACGGGACGGCAATCATCTGTAAACGCAAAGGATGATGGGAAAGGAGAGTAAACTCTGCTATTACCCGGGTAGAAAGGTGGGTTCTTTCTACCCCTCAATTTTTTCCCTAGCTAGGGATAATTCTTGAAAGGGAGTACAATTCGCGTATCTACCCTGCATTCTACGCTGCTTTTGGCACATGTAAGAGGGGCTTTTGTGTTCATTAAAGGTGACTGGGGCACGTAAAATATGTCCGTGGTCCCAGTGTCCTCTAAGTCCTCAATCATTGATTGAGAACCTAGTTCCCCCGGTTAAAAGTAAGCGATTGAATTCATCAATTTTTCAAATAATAAGTTGGTAAAAATAACATTTTTTTCTAGCATTATGAAGTCATTCCTTTAACCATCTCATTTAATCATTTCTTATCGTCTGCATTAATTTCATACGTTTTATCATTGAACTTAGATATTACGTAAATAACATTTGGATTAAATAATAGATTAGGTACATATGTGATAATTTTAAATTTAAGCATCGATTATTTTTGTTGCAATGAAAATTTTAGCACCGTCATTAACAACAAATTATGTTTACCTCCAGGGTGTAGTGGAAATGATAGTTTCATTCCTATACTTCCATTCATTACTGTGGCAGTAAAATTAGGAAGAACTTAACGGTAATTTCGACGTAGCTAAGAAAACTTTGTAATATCTTTCTAAATGAATTCAACCTGATTCTAATCTGCATTCACAGTGTCGGGAGACTTTAGAGGAGTATGAAAATAAACAAATTATTTAGAGTGTACCAGATAATTCTCAGCCAAAAGACAAGCCATTTATTTACCTGCCTCATAGGGTACTTTATAATTCTAGAAAATTAAAAGTTTTACTTATCCCGGTATATGACGGATTATGTGCTAGTTTTTTATAAAAACTGGAAAATTCTACTGTTCTAACACGCTTACTTAACAATCCTTTTGTCAACCTTACACTTTAATTACAAACCGATGAAGTTCACATAATTTAAGTAAGAAAAGGAAAAAAAAGTATTTTTTCACCATTAACGGGATTATAATTAATTGAGATATTTTAAATACTAACAAATAGACCAAACATAGGGAAATTCTTCCGAAATCGGGTCTAAGGATACCTGAGAGTTGCATGTGCAAAACAGCATCGACAGAAAGTGTCGAGACGCTATATAACCTAAAATCACGCCTCATATATAAAAGTATATAAAAGTCACATATATAATAAAAAAGTATATAAAAGTCACATATATAAAAGTCGTATATAAAAGTATATAAAAGTCACATATATAAAAGTCGTATATAAATATATATAAAAGTCACATGCGTAAAAGTCGTATATAAAAGTATATAAAAAACGTATATAAAAGTATATAAAAGTCACATGTGTAAAATTCGTATATAAAAGTATATAAAAGTCACATGTGTAAAAGTCGTATATAAAAGTATATAAAAGTCACATGTGTAAAAGTCGTATATAAAAGTATATAAAAGTCACATATATAAAAATCGTATATAAAAGTATATAAAAGTCACATATGTAAAAGTCGTATATAAAAGCATATAAAAGTCACATGTGTAAAAGTCATATATAAAAGTATATAAAAGTCACATATATAAAAGTATATATATGTGATACATCCATAATAAAAGCCCATATTCAATCAATATGTACTGGACATTCAAGAATTCCTGAACAATATATTTTTCTAGGTGTATATACTAATACAAAAATAGATCTATTATATTTTGGTTTATGCACTTCATTCTATAAAAATACCTCAGAAATTCTAAACTTCTTTCTATGTAAAATATTTTTTCCTAAATGAATGTTGCAAGAAACAATTCCCTTATAGAATGAAAGAAATAGAAAAATACAGCTAACATATTTCAAACAGTCGAAGTCTAAAAAATATGAATGTAACATTCTTTGGAACGGTGCCAAGCGAGCTATACTCCTTTTGGGTGGAGATAACTTTCTGTGTCCTGTAGAATAGATTATTTTATACTACTAAACTAAATTCAACTTTTATAAAGAATAATACCAAATAGAACCGTAACTACCATTCTTCTGTACTACAATTAAGACTTTAAAAATCTTCATTTTATTTAACGGAATTTTAAATAACTTAATTATATAACTCACTATGTTTGAACTTACGTGTATTAAAATATCCAAGATTATAATAGATTAATGTTTCACTCAACACATATGTACACAAACATATATTATGTATGTATTAAATGTATATGTTTTGGAATATAAATACATATATATGTGTGTGTATGTATGTATGTATATAAATGTGTATATATAATATATATATATATAATATATTATATATATATATATATATATGTATATATATATATATTATATATATATTTATATATACATAATATGTATATATATATATATATACATATATATATATATATAATATATATATATAATATATATATATATATAAATATATTTATATATATAATATATACATATTATATAATATATACATATATATATATATATATATATATATTATATATATATATATATATATATATATATATATATATATTTATATATATATATATATATAATATATATATATATATATATATATATATATATATATATATATATATATATATATATATATATATATATATATATATATATATATATACATATATGTGTGTGTATATGAGTGTGTCAGGTTTAAAAATGGGGTTAAGAATTAAATGAATTATAATTAAATATAGTTATTTAACGATAACATATAAGATAAAAACATATCCTCGAGCTAAACTGTACAGAGTAAAGAAGCTACGCGAGTACAAAAGGAATTTGTTCAAGTAAGTAATGTCAAAAGACA
>CM063509.1:89771416-89786416 GCA_032207245.1 Pardosa pseudoannulata | reverse complement strand
TTTTAATTTAAAATTCCACTAACTTGTAACGTTACTGTTTTACCTGCCAATTTGTGTTATACTTTGAAATTGGCTTGACTGAAGCAATTTGATCAATCATCTTTTAGCTGTCTATTTTGTTCTCTGAACTACCTAAAATAGATGATGTCTTCAAACTTTTAATTAAATTTCCACTAACTGGTAGCGATTAACTTTTCGTTTCTGTTTTACCTGCCAATTTGTGTTATACTTGAAATTTCGCTTGATTCTAGCAAGTTTGATCAGATCATCTTTGTGGAGCTTTCTATTTTGTTCTCTTGATCTTTGCATATGCACAGTAAGCAAAACACTTTGTGATCAGGGCATGCACACTTTAGAAGGTGTTACACTGTGGCTGAGAAGAGCGTCAGGTCGTCAGTGTACTTTGGTCATGTTTGTACAGTCTCTTCCAGCTTTCCTGGTGGTTTTTCGTACATCAGCTTTGCTCTACTCTCCTTCTCTTGTCTAACAGTTGTTTTGCTCATGCTCGCACAGTCTTTCCCAGCATTTATTGGAGTGTTGAAGATTTTTTTTCTGTCGTTCTCTTGTTACAACTGAAGTTCTATTAGATTTATACTGACCTAAGTGTGGTGATATTAAAAAACTATTCTTAGTTTATTTTGGTTCTGTTTAAATAAGGATGAGTTAAGTTTGAAATAAAGATATAACAAGTGTTTATATATATTGTGGTATGTGTGTAAAAAGTAACCACACGGGTTTGCATATACGAAATGAAAACTACAGGAATTTCAACCTTCATATAAAGAAGGATTTACATATGTAAAACCTACCTAAAAGAAGCTTAAAACACAGATTTTCTATTTTCCACAAGCACACAGTTAAAAGATAATATAAAAGTCGTACTCATGCAGTCTCATCTAGAATTTCATGGAGGTGTTGAAGGATCTTCTGCTGTTTGCCTGTTTGAATTACAGTTTGATTAGATTTTTGTACGACACCGTGATACAGGATTAAAAAATATTGTTTTCTTATTGTTGTTTGCTGTACATCCCCTTTAGTAGGAAAGCCTACACCAGGTCCGGTAGACCAGTCACAATAAGCTGGTTTATGGCTGAAGGTAAGCATGTAATTGCACATTCACGAGGACTAAAAGCTGAGTTAATCTGAAGAATAGTTCCCGCAATTTAGAAAGAGGAATCAAGCACAAGACTCCCAAGATTGATGTTCACCTTCAGAGCTGTATTTTATGTTGTTGTTGCTGTTACTCATCCCCCTGTAGTAGAAAAGCTTACACCAGGTCCAGTAAACCAGTCGCAATGAGCGATTGGTTTTATGGCTGAAAGTGAGCATGCAGTTTTACATCACGAGGACTGAAAGCTCGGTTAATATGAAGAATAGGTCCTGTTAATTTAGAAGGAGGAACCAAGCAGAAAACTCCCAGCTTTACCTGTCACCTTCAAAGCTGTATGTTATGTTGTTGTTGGTATCATTCCTCCCTATGTAGTAAGAAAGCCTATTCTAGGTTCATTAGACCCGTCGAAATAAGCGACCGGTTTATGGCTGAAGGTAAGCATGTGATTTCACATCACGAGGACTGAAAGCTGACTTAATCTGTAATTTAGAAGGAGGAAACCAAGCAGAAGACTCCCCGGCTTAGTTCTACCACCTTCAGAGGTATCGTTTTGGGAACTTGGAGGACATTTGGACCGTGAACTATATTATGTGCCCCAGTTACACTTTTAATGAACACGGCAATTTTTGACCGGCTCGAGGCTCGAGTCAGTTACCCTCTGGTTTCGAGATCACTGCCTTTACTACTGAGTTACTTTGGCTCATATTTTATGTTCGTTTTAAATTATATGTGAATTAAGTTTAGCAGCTTTCTTATTCTTATTATTCTGTTTATCATACCATCCCACAGAATCTCAAATGGGCAAGATATGACAAATCTTGTGTATTTTGTGGTACACATTTATATAGATAATTAAAAGTGAAATTCAAGAAAAAAATCATCTAGAAAAAAAAAAACCTTTTGGTTATGCATCGTAATTGTATTTAGCCTCAAGAAAACTGAAATTAGAAAAATACTCTCTGCATATTAAGGTTGAGTTATGAGCTTTACTAAAACACTTGTATAATATTTTTTTTAAGTTGAAGAGCTAATTGACATTATACCTCTAGCAAAAGGAGTATTTTCTTAACTTAATTTCTGAATATGCTTAAAATAGCTAATCTTAAGAATCTGAGGTTTCCGGTTTTAAAATTTGTTAATTACTCGAACGTGCTTAGATACATGAGTATGTTTGATAAAGTTTGAAAACATTAGAATACCTACATTATATTAATTCATTCTAGAAGTAAAAAATGTATTTTCGAGAATGGACAGTGAAAGAGATTTATTCTCTAAATTATTCTGAATCTTAAGGGCAAAATTATAGTGTTCAGAATACATTGCAACAAGTAAAATTACATATCATATAATGTGTACGTTATTTTATAACGTATACTGCAAACCAAGATCCAGTACGGATTTTTATGTGTTTAGAATTCAAAGTAGAATGATTATTTTTTGTAATTTTATATATAATTTAAAAGCTACAAGATTATTAAGTTCCTGAAAAAGAAATTAAATTTTATAGTGCTGAGAGATGAACTATTCCAAGAAGATTGAATCCCAGAAATTGACACCCTCAAATAGAGAAAGCATTGCAAGCTTTTAATTAAAATTCTACTAACTTTTAACTTTACTGTTTTACCTACCAATTTGTGTTATACTTGAAATTTGGCTTGATTGCAGCAAGTTTGATCAACTCATCTTTGTGGAGCTGTCTATTTTGTTCTCTTGAAGTACCTAAAATAGATAACGTCTTGCAGGCTTTTAATTAAATTTCCACTAACTGGTAGCGATTAACTTTTCGTTTCTGTTTTACCTGCCAATTTGTGTTATACTTGAAATTTCGCTTGATTCTAGCAAGTTTGATCAGATCATTTTTGTGGATATTTCTATTTTGTTCTCTTGATCTTTGCATATGCACAGTAATCAAAGCACTTTGTTATCAGGGCATGCACTCTTTATAAGATGTTACACTGTGGCTGAAAAGAGCGCCAGGTCTGCAGTGTACTTTGGTCATGCTTGTACAGTCTCTTCCAGCTTTTGCTAGTTCTTTTCCGTCGTACATCAGCAGGAGCTTTACTCTCCTGCTCTTGAAGTCTTTCCCAACATCCGTTTTGGTCTTATGCTCCTCCAGTCTTTCCCAGCATTTTTTGGAGGTGTTGAAGGTTTTTTTCCGTCGTTCTCTTGTTACAACTGAAGTTCTATTAGATTTATACTGACCAAAGCGTTGTTATATTAAAAAAACTATTCTTAGTTTATTTTGGTTCTATTAAATTAAGGATTAGTTAAGTCTGCCGGCTTAATTAATCTTGATATTTTGAAACCAAACACCTCCTCAAACACAATTTGTAAAGATATAACAAGTGTTTATATGTATTGTGGTACGCATGTAAAAAGTAACCACACGGGTTTGCATATAAGAAATGAAAATTACAGGAATTTCAACCTCCACATAAATAAGTATCCACCCTTGTAGACCCAAGAGAATCTTAAAACCAGATTTTCTACTTTCCGTAAGCAGAATAATAATATGAAAGTTGTGCCCATACAGTCTCATGCAGAATTTCTTGAAGATGTTGAAGGATCTTCTGCTGTTTGCTGTTTGAATTACAGTTTGATCAGATTCTTGCACAGCAAAAATATTGTTAGCTGTATTTTATGTTGAATGGTGCTGTTACACATTCCCCTGTTGTAGGAAAGCCTACACCAGGTCCAGTATGCCTGTCGCAATAAGCGATTGATTCATGGATGAAGGTAAGGATACAATTTCACATCACGAGGACTGAAAGCTGAGTTAATCTGAATAGTAGGTTCTAGTGATTTAGAAGGAGGAACCAAGTAGAAGACTCTCAGATTTGATCCTCCACCTTCAGAGCTGTATTTTATGTTGTTATTGCTGTTACTTCTCCCCCTGTAACAGGAAAGCCTACACCAGGTCCAATAGACCCATCGCAATAAGCGATTTATTTATGGCTGAAAGTAAGCATGTAATTTCCCATCACGAGGACTGAAAGCTCAGTTAGTCTGAAGAATATGTTCTAGTAATTTAGAAGGAGGAATCAAGCAGAGAGAATCCCAGGTTTGACCTGCTACCTTCAGAGCTGTATTTTATGTTGTTGTTGCTGTTACTCATCCCCCTGTAGTAGAAAAGCCTACACCAGGTCCAGTAGACCCGTAGCAATAAGCGATTGGTTTATGGCTGAAAGTAAGCATAAAATTTTACATCATGAGGACTGAAAGCTCAGTTAATATAAAGAATATGCTCTCTTAATTTAGAAGGAGGCATTAAACAGAATACTCCCAGGCTGAACCTGGCACCTTCTTAGCTGTATGTTATGTTGTTGTTGGTATCATTCCTCCCTATGGAGTAAGAAAGAGTATTCTAGGTTCATTAGACCCGTCGAAATAAGCGACCGGTTTATGGCTGAAGGTAAGCATGTGATTTCACATCACGAGGACTGAAAGTTGAGTTAATCTGAAGTAATTTAGAAGGTCCTTGTAATTTAGAAGGAGGAACCAAGCAGAAGATTCTCCGGCTAGTTCTACCACCTTCAGAGGTATCATTTGGGAACTTGGAGGACATTTGGACCGTGAACTTATATTACGTGCCTCAGTTACCTTTAATGAACACGGCAATTTTTGACCGGCTCGAGGCTCGAGTCAGTTACCCTCTGGTTTCGAGATCACTGCCTTTACTACTGAGTTACTTTGGCTCATATTTTATGTTCGTTTTAAATCATATGTGAATTAAGTTTAGCAGCTTTCATATTCTTATTATTCTGTTTATCATACCATCCCACAGAATCTCAAATGGGCAAGATATGACAAATCTTGTGTGTATTTTGGTATACATTTTAAAAGTTGGAACACTGTTTTGTACAAAAAATGGATGTCCACAAGAATTTTAATCCTCATATCAACAAAGGTCCTCCCCTTACATATAAGAAAACTCATAAAAAACTAGATTTTCTACATTCCATACACAGACACTGAAAAGAAGAAAAAAAATAAACGACAAGTTTATCTCCCTTATCAAAAATACACACACATCTCCAGACGTTATTAAAGTTTCAGATAAAGAGGTGAAAAATGTAAAAACGGGAAAAAAATGACCTCCCGAAATTCTCTCGTCGTAAATATTTAATTTTAAAATAAAAGTAGAGAAGGAGATAATCTTTTCTTCCCAATTCCACGAGATGAAATTTTCAGCAACATTCTTCCATATCTCGACTCGGTTCAGCAACTTCGACTAGGCATCAAAGTTTCATGTCAGGCATGCGCATTTTCACCTCTGATTACGTCTTTAAAAAGAAAAGAAATATAAAATAAAATCTTATCCTTGCATTTCTATGAAAGGGGTGCGGGGGATAGTGAAACCAAAACGAAATCGTCTTTGCGATATTCGATCCTGTCCCTGAAGAGATGACGTCAATGTCGTTTTCCCTGGACTATCTCCAGAGAGGGAATATCATATCGAAATATTCCCTAGTCCTTTTATTTAATAGGGAAGTAAATCAAATTTGTTTGGATGTTGGAAAGATAATCATGCACATTTTTAGAAATCATTAGGTCATAATAATATTACTGATTTTTATGCAAAAATTACTGCAATTTCCGTAAATTTAATTAAGTTTATTTTTAATAATTTTAATGCATTAAAAACAATTATAATACTGAAGAGGAAATATTCTCTTCGGAATAACATTTTGGCTTTTAAATACATAAAGAGCTAATCAGTATTTAAAATATATTAGTTACCTTTTCAATGGTTTGGTTTGGTTTGGATTGCTACGGTCTACTTTTTGCAACACGAGGGCTAATGAGACCGGGACCTACAGATTAAAGCCGATTCCGAACGTCTATGAACATCCATACCACTGTGGGATGCGAAATCACGAACTCCGGTACCAAAGGCCAGCACATAACCAATAGCGATTATTTCAATGGTTTGAAATATTTTTGTATATATACATATACACACATATTATATACATATATATATATACATATACACACATATTAAATATATATATATATATATATATACATATATATACATATATATATAAATATATATATATAAATATATATATATACATATTTATATATATATATATATATAATATATATATATATATAATATTATATATATATATCTATATATATATAATATATATATATATATATATATATATATATATATATATTATATATATATATATATATATATATATATATATATTTATATATTTATATGCCAGGTCGTTAAATTACGTGAGTTAAAAGCGATTTTAAAAAAGGAACTCTTTTATAATAATAAAATAATTGAAAACACACACACTCGCTTATTTTATATAATCATACAAGCATTTTGAAACAATTTATAGCTTGCAAACAGATAATTTTCTATACATGTATATATATATATATATATATATATATATATATATATATATATATATATATATATATATACATGTATATACATATACATGTATATATATATATATACAGACAGACACACACACACACACACACAATATATATACGTTCCTATGTATATACATGTATATATTATTTTATTGTTTTCCATCAACTTAAATACTTTTTAATGTAAATTCCAACATAAATTCAAGTTGTACATGCAATTTATTATATTACTTCAATATAATAGATCAAAAACTATGCTCACGAGAAAGGTATCTATACGTATACATAATACAGGAATTATTTATACATATGATAGGGAATGTATTTTAATAAAGATTCGACTTCGACATTTCGATTATCTTCAAGTTTTGGACCTCCCTGAGACTGAAAACATAATTTTTGGTATTATATCTGTGGATATAGGAACACAATAACTCGAGTATATTTTGAATTTTGTGTTTTGAGATATCATACTACATTTTGTTTATATAATTTTTAGCATTATATAAATATATACTATAGTTCTCTACTTTCTTCGGGTTATTCCGGAAGATGCATGTATGTGACACATTAACATGAATTTATGTATACCATGTTAATTATGAGACGCAATTTTAATTATTTACAATTTTTAATTTTCTTCCATAAACTAAAAATATTTCAATTTAAATTACAATGAAAATATAAGTTGTATATAAAATTTATTGTATTGCGTAAGTATAATAATTCAAAACACATATTCATAAGATAATTAACTACATATAAAAAAGAGAGTGCATGTTTAGGTGTTATTATATAAACTAAAATAATTTGCCGTAGAGTAAAATTTTTTGACAGGTTCTGTATTATCAGACAATCGTTGTCAATATCAAAACCCCTTGCAGCCATTCTGTCAAATGAAAAAAAGCTATAACGAATATTAATATTGTTAGTAAGACTAGTCCCAGTAATGAAATGTTAGTTCTGAGTTTGTAAAAATCAATAGGCTAATAATTATTTAGAACCATAAATTTAATAAAACAAAAGATTATTTACAAACCATTTTGTGACATATTTTTTTCACATTATGATATAAATAAAAAACATCCATTTAAAAGGTAAGAGAATGAAAGTTGCAAACAAACTGCTTAAAAAAAATTTTAGTTTGAATACCAAATTCATCTTAAATATAGGCAACATTTGGTTACCTTACTTTGGAAACGTTTTCACATTTGTGACTTAAAATTTATCTGTGTTTTACTAGTATGAAAAGCATATGAGTTTTATTTAATTAAAATTCATGGAAATTCAATGTGACTATAATACATATTACTCAGGTGCTTTTCGGCAATCAAGAATAAATCGCAAAATTTTGCTACTTATAAAATTTTTATTTATTATAGTTTATTTCAAATTAAAATACACCCCAAGTGGCATCAATAATGATGTATACCAGCAGCTAATATATATATAATACTAGCAGCTGGGAACAGAACTGCTGGTATTACATAAATTACAGAAAAAAATATTTCTTTTCTTAAATAAATATTAACAATCTACATGTATTAGGTACGGAATTAACTGCATTATTACTTAACACATTACAAGTTAATACAGATTGTGTATACACCTGAGAATAATCATTTGGAAAATCAATGATCTTTTTCTATTTAGATATTTAATGTCATAGATCTTAGGTATGGGTTTTTTTACACCCTTTTTCAACATATGATTGTCGTTAAACGTCCAAGTGCTAATTTCCTGTTAGAGAATGAAACATTTTTTTTTACTTCCCTAAGGGGAATAGCATCTTTGATGCCATTACAGTTACCATTACTTTTCCTCTCTTTAATCCCTACCCGTATCAATTTCGCTAATGCCTAGAAAATCATTCCTGAAAAAGTGGACAGCGTGATTAAATAAAAAGAATTGAAATTAGTTTTTCAATATATATCTTTGGATAATATGTATATATACATACGTACATATATATATACATATACATATATATATATATACATATATGTACATATATATATATATATATATATATGTATATATATATATATATATATATATATATATATATATATATATATATATATATATATATATATATATACATATATATATATATATATATATATATATATATATATATATATATATATATATATATATATATATATATATATATATATATATATATATATATATATATATATATATATATATATATATATATATATATATATATATACATATATATATACATATATATATATATACATATATGTATATACACATATATATATATATACATATATATATATATATGTATATAGATATATATATGTATATTTGTATATATATATATATATATATATATATATACATATATGTATATATATATATATATATATATATATATATATATATATATATATATATATATATATATATATATATATATATACATATGTATACATATATACATATACATATATCTCTGTGTGTCTTGACATGAAATCTAATATAAAATAAGCTCGGTGCCTCTATAATTCTATAAAAACACACAAAGTATATATAGTTTTAATGTATGTGTGTGTGTGTGTTCATACACACACATATATATTCTTCGTAAAACACAAATATTTTTTAATTATCTTTTACTGAAAAAATAAGCAGTTTGATATTCTTGATATTAATTTATGATTTAAATATATCTCATTACAAGAGCGCTTAAAATCATAATAAAAATTACAGTAAAAATAATTAATAATTAAAAATACTACTATACTTTATTCAATTATCAAAATTTTATGTGTTACAGACTATTAAAATATTATTTATGATAAAGCTATAACATTGCTATGTTAGTTATATGTTTCTATATTTGATATCAATTTCAGTTTTGTTCAAATCCGTGAGGCGCCTTGTACAAAACAGAAAAGAAATATAATTTTGATTTAAATATTTCCAGAGGAAATATTTCTGTTCATGACTTTCCAGTGTTTCTCATTGTTTAAAATTGTAGCTTGATTGGACAAAGATATTCTTGAGATGGGAGAACAATGTAAACAAAAGCATGAATTAATATGCAGTTGGAATTGAAAATATATGTATTGAACGCATCAAGATAAGGTGAATTTTAGGTACTGTATCAGAAAAGTATTTTATTTTAGAATAGAGTGAAAGCTATATTATTTATAAATTAGTCAATGTAGATCTTAAATTTTGCATTTATAATAAAATTAGAAAGTTACAAAACAAAAATTGTTTGGTTTTCCAAATACACTTTGGGGAAGCTAGCACTAATCTTGCCTAAGAAAAATATAATTCTGAGAAAAATATTGCCTGATGAAGGACTTTTGTTTATGCCTCTTTAGAATTCTGCATCCTTCAAAATTGTAGCTTGGTTGGACAAAGATATTCTTGCAATGGAAGAACAATGTAAACAAAGGTATGCATTAATATGCAGTTGGATTGTAAATATATGTATTAAACCCATCAAGAGAAGGTGAATTTTAGGTACAGTATCAGAAAAGTATTTTATTTTAGAATAGAGTGAAAGCTATATTTTATAAATTAGTCAATACAGATCTTACATTTTGCGTTTATAATAAAATTAGAATGTTAGAAAACAAAAATTGTTTGGTTTTCCAAATACACTTTGGGGAAGCTAGCAATAATCTTGCCAAAGAAAAAATATAATTTTACGTAAAATATTGCCTGATGAAGGACTTTTGTTTATGTCTCTCTAGAATTCTGCATCCTTCAAAAGTGTAGCTTGGTTGGACAAAGATTTTCTTGCAATGGAAGAACAATGTAAACAAAGTTATGCATTAATATGCAGTTGGAATTGAAAATATATGTATTGAAAGCATCAAGACAAGGTGAATTTTAAGTACTGTATCGGAAAGTATTTTATTTTAGAATAGAATGAAAGCTATATTATTTATATATTAGTCAATGCAAATCTTAAGTTTTGCATTTAATAATAAAATTAGAAAGTAAAAAACAAAAATTGTTTGGTTTTCCAAATTCACTTTGGGGAAACTAGCACTAATAATTTTGAATAAAATATTGCCTGATGAAGGACTTTTGTTTACGCCTCTCTCGAATTCTGCATCCTTCAAAATTGTAGCTTGATTGGACAAAGATATTCTTGCAATGGAATAACAATGTAAACAAAGGTATGCATTAATATGCAGTTGGAATTGAAAATATATGTATTGAAAGCATCAAGAATGAATTTAAGAAACTGTTTGAGAACAAGCCTTATATTTTAGAATAGAGTGAAAGCTATATTATTTATAAATTAGTCAAAGCAGATTATAAATTTTACATTTATAATAAAATTAAAAATGTTGTAAAGCAAAAATTGTTGAAAATATTTAATAAAAATAGTGATAATGATAAAAAAAATGTTTTTAATTTTAAGTCAATAATTCAGTGTATATATTTAAAATGTATGATGTCGAAACATGGTGCTCATTTAAGTCCGCCCATTAAATTACACATTTTTTTATTTACTTGTGACGTTTACTGCTAAATATCATTTTCAAATTTTCCTGCTTTCTGCTTATTTTATTTTCAGTGTCATTAATATAAGCACGCCAGGTTAGTTTTTTCCGAGTGTTAATCCGAAATACTTTATAGAATCTTCCCCTCCGATTATCTCGTGGAATAGATACGGCGGTGACGGAATTTTATAGCTGCGGGTAAAATAAACTGCGGGCAATTGTACGGGTTTGCCTTAATTTTCCATTTAAGAAACCAAACTTCCAGAGAGGTTACGTGTGACTGTACCAAGCTAGTAAATAAGTTTATGTGTAGGGCAAATGTCATTATTGCTGTGACCTTCACATATAAAGCTAAAATTTTTTTAAGCATTATAGTTTTATCCTTTCGTTTGTGGAATTTCGTTTCGTACTTTACAGTGTCTTCCCCTCCGATTATCTCGTGGAATAGATACAGCGGTGGCGGAATTTTATAGCTGCGGGTAAGATAAATGCAGACAATTTTACGGGTTTGCTTTAATTTTCCATTTAAGAAACCAGACTTCCATAGTGGTTACGTGTGACTGTACCAAGCTAGTAAATAAGTTGATGTGTGGCGCAAATGTCATTATTGCTGTGACCTTCACGTATAACGCTAGAAAAATTTTAAGCATTATAGTTTTATCCTTTCGTTTCGAAATTTACAGAGACTTCCCATCCGATTATCTCGTGGAATAGATACAGCGGTGGCGGAATTTTATAGCTGCGGGTAAAATAAACTGCATACATTTTTACGGGTTTGCCTTAATTTTCCATTTAAGAAACCAGACTTCCACAAAGGTTACGTATGACTGTGCCAAGCTTGTAAATAATTTTATTTGTGGGTCAAATGTCATTACTGCTCTGATCTTCACGTATAACGCTAGAAAAATTTAAAGCATTATAGTTTTATCCTTTCGTTTGTGGAATTTCGTTTCGTACTTTACAGAGTCTTCCCATCCGATTATCTCGTGGAGTAGATACAGCGGTGGCGGAATTTTATAGCTGCGGGTAAAATAAACTGCAGACATTTTTACGGGTTTGCCTTAATTTTCCATTTAAGAAACTAGACTTCCAGAGTGGTTACGTGTGACTGTACCAAGCTAGCAAATAAGTTTATGTGTAGGGCAAATGTCATTATTGCTGTGACCTTCACATATAAAGCTAAAATTTTTTTAAGCATTATAGTTTTATCCTTTCGTTTGTGGAATTTCGTTTCGTACTTTACAGAGTCTTCCCATCCGATTATCTCGTGGAATAGATACAGCGGTGGCATAATTTTATAGCTGCGGGTAAAATAAACTGTGGACAATTTTACGGGTTTGCTTTAATTTTCCATTTAAGAAAGCAGACTTCCATAGTGGTTACGTGTGACTGTACCAAGCTAGTAAATAAGTTTATGTGTAGGGCAAATATCATTATTGCTGTGTCCTTCACGTATAACGCTAGAAAAATTTTAAACATTATAGTTTTATCCTTTCGTTTTTGGAATTTCGTTTCGTACTTTACAGAGTCTTCCCATCCGATTATCTAGCATAATAGATACAGTGGTGGTGGAATTTTATACTTGCGGGTAAAATTAACTGCAGATATTTTTATGGGTTTGCCTTAATTTTCCATTTATAAATGTAGACTTCCATAGTGGTTACATGTGACTGTACCAAGCTAGTAAATAAGTTTATGTGTGGGACAAATATCATTATTGCTGTGACCTTCACGTATAAAACTAGAAAACTTTTAAGCATTATAGTTTTATCCTTTCGTTTGTGGATGTAAACCTTAATGGTTCTTTTAAACATTTCTGGAAATAAAACATCCATATATACTATCTGAATAGAGTATGAAAGTATAAAAGAGAATTTTACTGTTTAGAAATTCAAAATGAGATCCCGTAATACTTCTCTCCAATGAAAAAGGCAACTAAAGTGACTCTCGGGTTTACATCGTATTAACAAAATGACCACTTTTAAAGTGTTAAATAACAATTAGGAATTTTTATCTTCACATCTATTTTATCTGCTTCAAATTACGTAACAGGCTATATATAACAATTTTATTATTTATAATATTTTTATTATTTATATAATTGTTTTATTTATATATATACATATAACATATAATATATATATTATATATATATTATATATATATACATATATACATACATATATATTATATATATATATATAATATGATATATATATGTATATATATATGTATATATATATGTATATATATATATATATGTATTATATATATGTATATATATATATATATAATTTGATATTATATATATATATATATATATATATATGTATATATATATGTATATATATATGTATATATATATATATATATATATATATATATTTTATATATGTATTTTATATATGTATGTATATATATATATATATTTATGTATATATATATAATATATATATATATTATATTTATATATATATATATATATAATATATATATATATATATGTATATATATGTATATATATATATGTATATATATATATATTTATATATATAATATATATATATATATATATATATATGTATATATATAAATATATATATGTATATATATATTTTATATATATAATATATATATATATATATATATATATATATATATATGTATATATATATATATATATATATATATATATGTATATATATGTATGTATATGTATATATATATATATATATATATATATATATATATATATATATATATATATATATATATATATATATATATATATATATATATATATATATATATATATATATATATATATATATATATATATACATGTATGTATATATATATATATATATATATATATATATATATATTCATATATATACATTATATATAAATATGTATGTGTGTGTGTGTATGTATGCATGCATATAATATAAAAGTGGAGAGAACAGAAATTTATATTTTAAGCACACGTTCAACAAACATATATGTCTAACAGCTCTATATTTGCATATACATTGATTGTTATTTTCTGATCATTATAGATACAGCTTCTTGTTATCATTCTCGTATTTTGAAACAAAGAGTAATGTTTGGAAACAATAATGAACCCAGTTCTCTCTCCCGGTTGTATTTTAATCAGATTTTAATTCTTCCTTCAACAATGGCTTCGAGGCAGTAAGAAAAATCAATAGAGATAACAGAAAGTTATCGTTATCTCGAAAACTCCTGTTTAATTACAAATAGCATTTTTCTCTCTAAGCTGTATTCCGCATAAATGTTTTGTAATTTAATGACGGGCAGAAGAAGATTTAATGAGCTTCATAGATATGAAATGTATTTGTTTATGATGTGTATTTGATCAAATCGTAAGAAAAATTTGGGAATTTTTTAAAGGGGTACTGCATTGAAACTTTTCTACTTTATCTGATACATTTTAGGGATGGACGAAAATTTTTGATTTACACGTGCATATTACTTATGATGAGCAAATAAATTTTGTCTTTTTAGCTATATTTGCAGCCGAAACAAAATTGTTTCAAAAGCTGCTTGGTAATTGAAATTCAAGAAATAAAAAACGTACACATATACTTTAGTGTTTAAGTAATATATTTAAGTATTTAATAACAGAAAATTTTAGTGTATAGGAAGTATTTATGTATAGTATTAACTTAAAGCTACACACATTTAAATTGAAATATAACTATATAAAAATTAATTAAAACATCTTAAATATAACGCATTAAAATACTTTTAGAATATTTAACTTTTTTGTGTTTTAGTTTTCTAAATATATATATATATATATATATATATATATATATATATATATATATATATATATATACATACATATATACATATATATATATAAACATATGTATATATATATATATATATATATATATATATATATATATATATATTTATATATATATATACACACACACACACACA
>CM063509.1:89758916-89766416 GCA_032207245.1 Pardosa pseudoannulata | reverse complement strand
CTGTATAGTGGAAGTGTAATTTTGATGAATTTGGGATCATATTGATTGAAAGTTGCTGTTTCTCATGCCACTTGGACAAACTAAGCACGATTGAGCCTGTAAGCTCTCGTATTAAGTCCAAGGGATACGCCTTTCGTTTTAATGAGCACTGTTAAGGTGAAAGAACGACTTCGCTCAAGTAGGCTCTAGTAATTTTGAAACAGGGACTAAGTAGAAGACCCATAACTTGGCCTGCCATCCCCAGAAGTTGATTTAAAGTGATAAAATTCAATCATAATTATCACATCAATCACAATCAATCATAATCATTCTATACCCCAACTGTGTAGTGGAAGTGTAATTTTGATGAATTTTGGAGCATATTGATTGAAAGTTGCTGTTTCTCATGCCACTTGGACAAACTAAGCACTATTGAGCCTGTAAGCTCTCGTATTAAGACCAAGGGATGCGCCTTTCGTTTTAATGAGCAACCATTAAGTTGAAAGAACGATTTCGCTCAAGTAGGCTCTAGTAATTTTGAAGCAGGGACTAAGTAGAAGACCCATAACTTAGACTGCCATCCTCAGAGCTTGATTACAAGTGATAAAATTCAATCATAAATTATTTTAAAATAGATTTATTTTTACTTAAAATAATTTTTCTTAGCATTAATTAATTGTATGAACCAGCACAATATGAATAATAATTGTATTAGTTATCAATTTAGTTTTGAAGTTGAAATAATCAATTCCACGCAGAGGAGAATCATGTACGGAAATATTATTTACTAATCGTATATCAACAACAATGGTATATATGGAGTCTCAGTTATCTCAGTTTCTCAGTTGGGTGTGGACTATTGCTGATAAGATTATTAAAATTCTTGTGGATTTCAATTTTCTTATACATATCCACGTTCTAACTTTTTGAAATGTGTACCACAATAATTATAAAAAACTTGCCATACCTTACCCAATTGATTTGTGGGGTTTTTTGGTCTATTCGTAATATAAAGGATAAGAAAGTTGATAAACTTAACCCACATTTATTTTAAGACCAACATAAAATAAGAGCCGCAATAACTCAGTCAATAAAGGCAGCGATCTAGTGATGAAAGGGTACCAGATTAAACCCTGTCAAATATCCGTCATTTTAACCCTTTGCTGTGGAATATATTTGAGAAAAACGTATCAAAAATGGAAAACAAATTCTCTTCCATTTTGTTCGTTATTATCATCAAAATGTTAGAAATATATTATTTTTGAAAAATACAAAGCATTTCTATATATTTAATATATATCTACTGTGCAAATACATGAAAATTAAATTGCAAGGAAATCTTACCTACAAAATAAGTTAATTTTGAATGAAAAAAATAATTGAAATACTGAATTTAATATTTCAACTGTAAAATATTTAAAAGTAATGTCATATTGATACCTTATTATCTCATCATTTGATAAATGGGCCATCCTCCTAAAAAAATAACACATTCATGATTTTGTTAGCAAATTTTGAGATATTGTCTCTGAAAAGAGCCTTTGATTGTTTTCAGAAGACATAATTATTGTCAGAAGACTTATTTGGAAAATTCGAGCACGTGAAGCTTAAAAAAGTTAGGCCACAAGCACCAAACTTTGGGGAAACTGGTCTTGTCATTGTAATCTTTCCTATGATTGGTCCGTTCCTTTTTTGAAGCTGTCCTGCGATTGGTTAGGTCTGCGGCGACGTAACTCAAAATATTACCTCGTGCAAAAAATAAATGCAACTATTTCAATTCTGACTTTTTCTTTTCTCCTGATGGCATCTCGAGACATTTTTTTTTCATTCTGCCATTTTGTTTTGTAAGCTGTTCACTTCATTTTTCTCTCCAGATGTTGAGAGATGTAAAGCAAATTCCTACGAATTTTATATTAAACATTTAGGCCTGAAAAGATATATTTGATGTTCTCTTCATTTATTTTCTCCTTCATTCATGTGGTGACCTGTGAAGACGATGAACTGTAATTGAAACTCATGTCTACGCATTTTATAGTGGTAAGATCCTAGCGCAGGTAAGCGGAGAATTTATGCTCTTTTCTGCAAATAGCCCACTTTTCTGTAATTTCTTTTATACCTAATAGTGTAATATATTTGTTTTTCATATTTAGCCATTCTTTAAAATGAACCCGTCAATTCTGCAGCCAACGTTGGCGAAACTACCGCGTAGCGTTAAACTGCCTCATTTTGGGATAAAGACGCCGACTTGTGGTTTGTGAATATAGAAAGGCTCAATTTGTTCTCGCCAACATTACGCAGGTATAACAAAAATGCAGTGGTTTCGGCTCTTAACTCTGAAACGTTGTCGTATGTCAGCGATATTGTTAAACACCCTACAGAAAATATTTTATGAAAGCTTGAAATCGCGACTAGTCGCCGACAGTGATTTCTAAGGTCTAGTTATTTGTAGCCCTCCTTAGACACCTCCATTATTGCAAATATATAGTCTATGGAAGCAGTGTCTCATCAACCATGCTTGAATTTACTTCACGGTTGTAAATCAGAGCATTAACTTTATTGAGTTTAATATACGAAGTCGAGATTCCTAATTGTTTGGGTTTAGGAGCAAACAATAATCTACTTACAACAAAATCCAGTTAGTTTCTCGTTTAAAAAGTATTTTTAAACACTACCACTTGTATTTCATTCTAACACACATTCATAATATATGACTAAGCTCTTTTATTTACCACTTTCAACGTTTTTAAGAAGATTTACAACAGCAAATAATTCAATTCTTTTGAAGAAATCCAATTGGCAACATGTGCAGTGTTAGACCGGGTATTAAAAAATGATACTTTAAAACAGTTTACGTTTTAACAAAATTATCTCTAGTCTCAGAATTATCTTAATTTCTACTCCAAAGAAAACAATTCTAAAGTAAGCAGCCTTATTTTGGGAAAAAAAACTGGTATATTTTTATTCTTGAGTATTATTTTACTTTCATTTTCTTCACTGAACAAATGGGAAAATTAGATTTTGAAGTGTTTCTTCGAAATTGGTGGTGTTTATAGCATTTTTCTTGAATTCAGTGGAATTAATAAATTTAATAAAGTTTTGCATTTCTCAGAAAGGATAATACACTGAAATCGTTAATTTAATTTCGTGTATTAATTTAGTATTAGGGTAGTAAATTGAGGATAATTTTTTTTACATTTGCCTAACCTCTTCTTTTATGAAAGATATTTTTATATAAAAGTGATTTCCTTTTTATTTAAGTTATTTAAGACATTTCATTAAACTTTTTTGAAATAATAGAAAAATGTTTAAAGTATTTGGCTTAAAAATTATATTTAAAATGCAAATTTAGAAGCTGGAGCAAAACTGTGATTTTTTCAAGCTACTAATTTCAATAATTTTCAATTAAGATTTACATTTCCTATTAGTGTACTTATGTAATCTGATTTAATAAACATAATTTCATCATTATAATTTAACTTAAAATTATTTTAGTAAATTTTGAGTAATTTATTTTATCATTTGCCTAAAGTTTTTTTATTTATAAAACTTACTATTATAAAAATTTTTGTTTTTATTTAAGGTAATAAAAAAGTTGCTTTGAAATTCTTTAAAATAATCAAAAAATATTTAATCTGTTGAATCTATAATGTATAGTTAAAATGCATATTTATTAGTTGAAAAATTGTGCTTTTTAAAAGCTAATAATCTCATTATGTTTCATTATTTCTCCTAGTAGTGTACGTATATATATTGATTTAATAAATATAATTTTGTTTAGTAATTTAATATTATATTAGTAAATTTTAGGTAATTTTTTATATCATTTTCCTTAAGTTCTGTATTTCTAAGATTTTTTTAAAGTTTTTTTTTATTTAAAATATTTCTTTAAATTTTATTAAATAATAAAAGAAATATTTAAGATATTAAATCTATAATTTATATTAAATTACATATTTAGTAGCAGGAGAAGAACACAGAATTCTTAAAGCTACAAAAAATTAGTAACTTTAAAAATGCTGATTAGTAACTAATGCTGATTGCTATAATGCTGATGCCGTTAAAATGATGATTAGTAACTAATAGTGCCGGTTTGTAACTAATCGGAGTATATTCAATAAAACTTTAAATTTCCTAGTCTTGTAGGAATATATACTTGTTTAAGTAATATAATTTCGTATATTAATTTCATATTATATTGGTAAATTGTGGGTATTTTTTTCACTTTGCTTAAGCACTTTATTTATGAAAGTCAGTTTTATAAAAATAGTTATGGTTTTTATTTAAGGTATTAAAACATTTCTATTTTTTTATAATGTATGGAATGTTTGTAGCATTTAATCGATAAAGTATATTTAAAATGCATATTTTATAGTTGGAGTATTACGTAACTTTTTTTCAAGTTTTGAATCTAAACATATTCATTAAAACCTTAAATTTTCTAAATTTGGATTATATATTCATTTAATTAATATAATTTACTTTGTTAAATTAATACGATTTTTGAATTCTATATAATTTTATTTTTTTGCCTCTATCATAATCTCCTTCTTTATGAAAGATAATTTTACAAAATGTTTCAAGTAAGCTATTAAGAATTGTTTCTTTTAAATTTTGTTGAAAATTTAAGAAATATTTTAAGTGTTTTAGCAATAATTCTTTTTGAAAATGCATATTTATTGGCGGCAGTAGAACTATTACTTTAAAATTTTGTTTAATATTTGAAGATATAAAGAGTTTAAGCGATAAATTATATTTTAAAATTCATACTTAGTAGCGTAAGTACACTTGAGTTCTTTTCAAGCTGCTAATGTAAGTATATTTAGAAAATCTTTACTTTCCTTAAAATTGCAAGTATATAAATATTTCAGTAATATAATTTCATATTAATATAAAATTTCTTTTGATATAATATAAACTTTAGGTGAATTTTTTACGCATTTTCTGTTTTAAATTTATAGATGAATAGCTTTTCATAATAACAAATATTGTCTTTTATTTGAATGAGGCTATATGCAAGTTTTATATTGCCCTAAAGTAATTCATAAATTTGGTTGATATTAATAACTATTTGAGTAACTGCTATAGCTATTGTTTCTCCAATACTTTTGGACTAAGCACATGGTTTACTTTTAACCTCAAAAACATCGTTCTTAATTTTTCCGCTTCATAAGGTACAAGTAAAGATGAAACTGTTGACAGACAGAACAATGTTCAACATCATTTCTGTGTGTCCTTTACTAACCTTTATATGTAATAGCGATATGCAATCCAGTTATATCCGGCCCTAAAAAGCATCACACATACATCGCTGGCAAGATATTAATAACTATTTGACTAACTGCTCAACTATTGCTTATCCCAAACTTTTTGACTAAACACATGGTTTACTTTTAACCTGAAAAAATTTGTTCTTAATTGTTCCTCTTCATAATGTGCAAGAAAAAATGAGACTGTTGACAGAAACAACAGTGTTCAACATCATTTCTGAGGGTCATCTACTAACCTTTATATGTAAAGGCGCTATGCAATCCAATTATATCCGGCCCTAAAAAGTATCACACATACATCGCTGCCACGATATTAATTTGGCAATATATTAATAACTTTTTGACTAACTGCTATAACTATTGTTTTTCCCATACTTTTGGACTAAACCCATGTATTACTTTTAACTCCCAAAACATCGTTCTTAGTTGTTCAGCTTCATAAGGTGCAAGAAAAAATGAAACTGTTGACTGAAACAACAATGTTCAACATCATTTCTCTGGGTTCTCTACTAACCTTTATATGTAATAGCACTATGCAATCCAATTATATCCGGCCCTATAAAGTATCACACATACATCGCTGGCACGATATTAATAACTATTTGACTAACTGCTATAACTATTGTTTCTCCAATACTTTTGGACTAAACACGTGGTTTACTTTCAACCCCTAAATCATTGTTATTAGTTGTTCCGCTTCAAAAAGTACAAGAAAAGATGAAACTGTTGACAGAAAGAACAATGTTCAAGATCATTTCTGTTGGTCCTCTACTAACTTTTATATGTAATGGCGCCATGCAATCCAATTATATCCGGTCCTAAAAAGTATCACACGTATATCTCTAGTACGATATTAATAATTATTTGACTAACTGCTATAACTATTGCTTCTCTCATACTTTTGGACTAAACACATGAGTTACTTTTAACTATGAAAATATCGTTATTAGTTGTTCCGCTTCATAAGGTACAAGAAAAGATGAAACTGTTGACAGAAACAACAATGTTCAACATCATTTCTGTGGGTCCTCTACTAACCTTTATATGTAAAGGCGCTATGCAATCCAATTATATCCGGCCCTAAAAAGTATCACACATACATCGCTGGTACGATATTAAGTTGTCACGATATTAATAACTATTTGACTAACTGCTATAATTATTTCTCCTCCCGTACATTTTGGACTAAACACATGAGTTACTTTTAACCCCGAAAACATCGTTATTAGTTATTCCGCTTTATAAGGTACAAGAATAGATGAATCTGTTCACAGAAACAACAAAGTTCAACATCATATCTGTGGGTGCTCTACTAACTTTTATACGTAAAGGCGCTATGCATCCAATTATATTCAGCCCTATAAAGTATCACACATACATTGCTGGCACGATATTAATAACTATTTGACTAACTGCTGTAACTATTGCTTTTTCCATACTTTTGAACTAAAAACATGGTTTACTTTTAACCCCCAAAATATCGTTCTTAGTTGTTTAGCTTCATAAGGTGCAAGAAAAGAGGAAACTGTTGACAAAAAGAACAATATTCAGCATCATTTCTATTGGTCCTCCACTGACTTTTATATGTAAAGGCGCTATGCAATCCAATTATATCCGGCCCTAAAAAGTCTGACACATGCATCGCTGGCACGATATTAATAACTGCAACTATTGCATCCCCTATATTTTTGGACTAAACACATGGTTACGTTTAACCTCAAAAACATCATTTTTATTTGTTCAGCTGCATAAGGTGCAAGAAAAAATGAAATTGTTGACTGAAACAACATTGTTCAACATAATTTCTGTGGGTCCTCTACTAACCTATATATGTAAAGGAGCTATGCAATCCAATTATATCTGGCTCTATAAAGTATCCCACATACACCGCCGGCACGTAATTAATTGGCATGATATTAATAACTTTGTCTAACTGCTATAACGATTGCTTCTTCCATACTTTTGAACTAAACACATGGTTACGTTTAACCTCAAAAACATCATTTTTATTTGTTCAGCTGCATAAGGTGCAAGAAAAAATGAAATTGTTGACTGAAACAACATTGTTCAGCATCATTTCTGTGGGTCCTCTACTAACCTTTATATGTAAAGGCGCTATGCAATCCAATTATATCCGGCCCTAAAAAGTATCACACATACATCGCTGGCACGATATTAATTAGGCACGTTATTAATACTAATTGATTAACTGCTATAACTATTGCTTCTCCCTTACTTTTAGACTAAACACATG
>CM063509.1:89748916-89753916 GCA_032207245.1 Pardosa pseudoannulata | reverse complement strand
TATATAAATAGATATTATAGATTGTTAATTTTTAATACACATAAACCTCGTCAAGTCTGGAATATTCTCCCATAATATATACTAAAAGTACAAATCAAAATATTCTTTGAGAGACTTATTTATATTTTTTAGGAAAGTCATCCAAGATATTTAAGTAGTGCAATTAGAGATGCATCTGTTACCGCACACGAAATAGAGATTTACAAAGCCATGAAAATCTATCAGCGTCTTTGTGCCTCAGGGGTTAGGGGTGCATCCCTCAAGAAATGTCAGTGATCTGGTCTGGTTTTGGAGTGCTACGGTCTACTTTTTGCAACACGAGGGCTAATGAGACCGGGACCTACAACTTAAAGCCGATAGAAATGTCAGTGAAACAGGGGTTCAGTTCCTAAATAATTGACCTGACCCTCCTACCTTAAAACTCCATTGAGAAAAGCACTGGCAAAAATGTACGTTACATCCATTTTCAGAGTTTGGTTTTGGTTTGGTTTGGAGTGCTACGGTCTACTTTTTGCAACACGAGGGCTAATGAGACTGGGACCTGCAGCTTAAAGCCGATTCTGAACGGCTACGGACATCCATGCCACTGTGGGATTCGAACCCACGAACTCCGGTACCGAAGGCCAGCACTCTAACCAATCGGCCATCGTTCAGCTTTCACAGTTTGGAGGTCGAAAATTGTACGTTTTGAAGTCATCGTCGATTTGGTGGAATTGTACGTGCGAACAGCTTAGAGGGCTAAATTCCCGATAGACATGTTTCTCAGAGGCATTTTGGAGTCGTGAACATAACAAAAATATACGGGAGCATCGGTTTATAAAAAGCACACGTTACAAAATGATTTAACATTTTCATAAATTTATGCTAAATCGTAATTATCTTTTGAATTAAGATGATTTTTTTTAAATACAGAAAAATTTATTATCTCCATAGTGTGGAATAATTAGATACATTTTTTGACAGTGTACATAATTCACATACAGATAAAACTGATGGAAGCTGTCAAAGGGTAACTCATCTGAAGATCGGCAGAAAGCTTTTGTTACTGTATATGAATTTCTAGCTCCGATTAATTGATACCATAAAACTCAATATGAATACGAAATTCCCGAAAGACATGTTTCTCTGAGATATTTTGGGGTCGTGAAGAAAATATACGTGATCATCGATTTATAAAAAGCACACGTTACAAAATGGTCTAATATTTTCATAAATTTATGCTAAATCGTAATTATATGTTGAATCGAGATGATTTAATTTTTTTCATTTAGGGAAAAAATTGATCACTATCTCCACAGTGTGGAAGAATTCGATAAATCTTTCGACAGTGCGCATAACTCACATACAGAAAAAACTGATGGTAGCTATCAAAGGGAAACTCCTCTTAAGATATGCAGAAGGCATTTCGTACAGTAAATGAATTTCTAGCTCCGATTATGTGATAAAATAAAACTCAATGTGATTACGAAATCCCCGACATACTTTTAGCTCAGAGATCCACAACAAAAATATACAGGAGCATCGAATTATAAAAAGCACACGTTACAAAATGTTTTGCCATCTTCATAAATTAATTTTAAGTCTAAATACAGGGTCTCATAAAAAGACCGCATAATCTCTACCCAGCTAGATTCCTCGTTGGGAGTATATAAAAATTGCCCAAAGAAGAGTTCCTGTACGATCCGTAGTTTACGAGAAAAATAGGAAAAACAACTTATGACATCACTGCTAGTGCAAGAAAACATTTAACATATCAATAGCAACATATTCGCAATTTACAGTAGATGTTCCCTAACAGTTCGTAAGGCATTTCCGTTACATCAAGAGCATTTCGCAGGAGTCACGAACGAAATACATGACCATCATACGAAGAGAATCGGTAGCTGCAGTATGCAGTCTTTTAAATACCAGTTCAACGGCGGCTTAACGTCATTCCATGGCGCACGAGCATGCAGGACCCATAATGCGCGGCGAACGTTTTAAACATTATCGTCTGGAAAGATATGCAAATACTGTTGTTGATATGCCCAATAAAGTGTTTTTCTTGCACTTGAAGTGACGTCATACTTTATTTTTTGTAATTTTCTCGTAAACTATGGATCGCACATCAACGTCTCTCTGGGCAGTTTTAATGTACCCCCAACGACGAATCTAACTGTGCAGAGTAGGGGTCGTTTTGGGACACTCTGTATATGTTGAATCGAGAGGCTTTAATGATTCTTTTTAAGCTTTGCTTCTATAAAATATATTTAGTGTTTTTTCTAACAGCCTTAAGACTGTAAAAAGTGTGTATAATTTAATAATTTAACAATTTTTTTAACGTGGAAAAATTTGATGAAATTCTCCACATGGCAGAAAAACTCAATTTTTTGACAGTGTATATAACTAACATACAGAAAAGACCGATATCTCTAGTGTATACTGGAACCTTCCAGTTATGTACTAGTATGCTTAAAGGGAAATAGCAGGCAAGGGGATGTTCCTGGACATAATATCTACTATAAAAGTATGCATTATGCAAATCAAGTAATAAATCATTCAAGTGTTTACAATAATAAGAACGTTTTTTATATCAATCATTAACTTCGTAGATTTTATTAGGGTCTATTTGGCTACTCTTGGGCTGTATTATTTATATATAGATAATGTAGTATACAAATTTTACTTGCATTTTCTTGATCCTATTTGGTTGAACGTGTGATCATTGTAGGTAGATAGCTGACTGTCTAAAAATGATCATCATTCAATGTTGAGATTTATGTATGATGTTAACGGATTTGGAATCCGGCATTCACAAATTAATAAAACTTTACCAGCGTCAAATATCGTATAGTTTTTTATTGATTTTACGCTTAGGATTTTAATAAACAATGTCTTCAACATTTGATGGCTATTTTACATAATTTCTCATTTGTAATGCTTCAGATAGATCAGTCTATAGAGCGATAGGAGGTTAAATAGGTATAGGTAAAATGAAACAATAGTTTGATATTTGATGTAATTAATTAGTATGGAATAGGTAAACATCTTAACCTTTCTTCTTGTAAAGGACATGGAGGTCAACAAAATTTTGTGAACTTTTAATATAGATTAATAGTTTGATTATGGAAAGATAGAAAGGTAGATGAAATAGATATAGATAATATGCAACAATATTTTAATATTTAGTATAATTAACTAGTAAGAATAGCAAAAATTGTTCGAATAGTTTTTCTTGTATTTAGGATGGTAGTCAACAAAATTTTGTGAAGTACTGATATAGATTAATAGCTTGATTATAGATATATTGATAGTTAGGTAAAATAGATAAAGATAGCATATAACGACATTTTAATATTTAGCATAATTAACTATTATGAAATATTGTTTTCTCGTAAAAGAGACGGTGGTCAACAAATTTTTGTGATTTACTGATATAGGTTAATAACTTGATTATAGGTATATAAATAGTTAGGTGAAATAGATAAAAATAACACATAGCGACATTTTAATATTTAGCATAATTAACTATTATGAAATAGGGGGCGTACGATTATTGTTTTCTTGTAAAGGGGACGGTGTAAAATTTTTTTGTAAATTACTGATATATATTAATAGCTTGATTATAGATATATAGATACTTAGGTAAAATAGATAAAGGTAACACATAAGGACATTTTAATAATTAGTATAATTATCTATTATGAAATAAGGGTTGTACGAATATTGTTTTCTTGTAAATTGGACGGTGGTCAACAAAATTTTGTGAATTACTGATATAGATTAATAGCTGATTATAGATAGATAGTTAGATGAAATACATAAAGGTTACTCATAACGACATTTTAATATTTAGTATAAATAACTATTATGAAATAGGGAGCGTACGAATATTGTTTTCTCGTAAAGGGGACGGTGGTTAATAAAATTTTGTGATTACGGATATATATATTATATTGATTATAGATATAATAGTTATGAAATGATAAAGATAAAAGCGACATATTTTTAATATTTAATATAATTACTTATATATTGTAAATATTATTTATATATTTAATAATAAAATAAATATATTTATATATATAGATTATATTTTATATATATATATTTTAATATATTTTATTTAATTATTTATATTTTATTTTTTTTTTTGTATAACAATATATTTATTATTATATATTATAATATTTTTATATATATATTTTTCTATATATATTATATATAATAACATGGAACGATATTTTAATATTTGGTGTAGTTAACTATTTTGAAATAGGGGACATACGAATATTATTTTTTCTTGTAAAGGGATGGTGACCAACAAAATTTTGTGAATTACTTATATAGATCAATAGCTTGATTATAGGTAGATAGTTAGATGAAATAGATAAAGATAATACATAATGAGATTTAAGCATTTTGTATAATTAAATATTGTGAAATAGGGACATATGTATATTGTTTTCTCGTGTAGATAGATATATTCGGGTATGCAATAAATACAGATAACATGGCACAATATTTTAATATTTGGTATACTTAACTATAAAGAAGTAGAAGGTGTTTAAATATTATTTTTTCTTGTACAGGAGGCGGTGGTTAAGAAACTGTAGGGCATTTCAGATAAATATGTATGGTTTGATTGTATTTACCTTTTACGACGGTATATTGGATCCCACTCCTTTCACTAAAATTTCTTTGTGGTCACTTAATATGCCGAAGCACTACACAAAAGAAAACGGTATCTGGAGACAACATTGTTAGACCAGGTCTCACTTATAAAATAACAATTCTCGTTAGAATTGCCTATAAGCACGCAGAGTGTGATTTACAACGACACGCGTGTTGCAATTTTCACACTTCGGGATTTCCAGATTTCGGCTTTTATGGCTGATAAGCAGCTACGTGATTCGAATAGAAAGGTAGGTATTTTTTCTTTCATTTTTGTTTAATAACAGAATGAAACGACTATAGCAGAGGGATTTCATAGATTTTGTTGAACGTATATTCTTAGATGT
>CM063509.1:89736416-89743916 GCA_032207245.1 Pardosa pseudoannulata | reverse complement strand
GTTTAAAATACTTTAATTTGCATTGCTATCCGAGCTCAGCTAAACCAGTTATCTAAAAGAGACTACTACAACTGACAGAAAATTATTTCGCTTATTTTTTGAGTAGAATATTTTAAATCATACGAGTTTTCAAATAATGAATAAAAATCATATTTTAAGAGAGAAATATTTTTGTTGAAGCCAGCTAATAGGTAAAATTCAACGAGGTGAATAGGTCCTAAATATCACAAAAAAGTTTTTATAATTGTATGAAGTATTAAGAACTAATAATTAATGAAAACAGAGACGCCTTTAGAATGCAACTTATGGGGTTACATAGTTTAAAATACTTTATTTTACACTGCTATCAGTGTTCAGCTAAACCAGTTACCTAAAAGAAACTGCTACAACACAAAGAAAAAATATTATGCTTATTTTTTGAGTAAAATATTTTGAATCATGCAGGTTTTTAAATAACGAATAATAATTTTATTTTTTGTGAGAAATATTTTTATTGAAATTAGCCAATAAGTAACATTCCATAAATTAATTCAGGTCTTAAATATCACACACATTTTTGTATTATTTTACACAGTATTAAAAATTGATAATCAATGCAAGCAGACACACCTTCATAATACAAACTATGTGGTTACAAAGTTTAAAATACTTTAATTTACATTGCTATCAGTGCTCATCTGAATCAGTTATCCAAAAGAGACTACTGCAACACACACAAAAAATATTACGCTTAATTTTTTGAACAGAATAGTTTAAATCATACAAGTTTTTAAATAGTGAATAAAAATTGTATTTCAGGTTAGAAATATTTTTGTTGAAGTCAGCTAAATGGTAAAATTTCATGTGTTAAATCAGGTCCTAAATATCACAAAAAGTTTTTCATAATTTTACTCAGCATTAAAAAAACTAATAATAAATGAAAGCAGAACTTCAGAATGTTAACTATGTGGTTACAAAGTTTAAAATACTTTAATTTGCATTGCTATAGGTGCTCAGGTAAACCAGGTATGTACAAGAGACTACTACAATAAAAAAAAAATATTATGCCTATTTTTCAGTAGAATATTTTGAATCATATGGGTTTTTGAATGCCGAATAATAATTTCCTTTTAAGTGCAAAAACATTGAAACCAGTCAGTAGGTAAAATTCCACGAGATAAATGAGATCCTAAATATCACAAAAATTTTTGTATAATTTTATGCAGTATTAAAAAACGAATAACCAATGCAAGGAGACACGCCTTCAAAATGTAATTTATGGGGCTACATAGTTTAACATACTTTATTTTGCAATACTACTGTTGATTAACTAAATAAGATATCTAAAAGAGAGTACTAATTTTTTAGTAGAATATTTTGAATCATACGGGTTTATATAACAAAAAATAATTTTATTTTAAGTGGGAAAATATTTTTACTGAAATCAGTGAATAGGTAAAATTCCACGAGTCCTAAGTATCACAAAAACGTTTTGTATAATTTTATAGTGTATTAAAAAATGAATAATCAATGCAAACAGACACACCTTCAGAATGCAAACTATGGGGTTACATAGTTTAAAATATTTTATTATGCACTGCTACTGATGATTAGATAAACTAGTTATCTAAAATAGAGTACTTTGTTTTGAGTATAATATTTTGGATCATATGGTTTTTTTGGATACCGATTAATAATTTTATTTTGAGTGTGAAAATGTTTTTAAATCAGTAAATAAGTAAAATTCTAAGTGTTAAATTGGGTCCTAAATACCACAAAAATTTTTTGTATTATTTTACGCAGTCTTAAAAAACTAATAATCAATGGAACGAGACACACCTTCAGAATGCAAACTATGGGGTTACATAGTTTAAAATACTTTATTTTGTACTGCTAGTGATGATTAGCTAAACAAGTTATCTAAAAGAGAGTACTTATTTTTTGAGTAGAATATTTTGAATCATACGGGTTTTTAAGTAACGAATAAGAGTTTTATTGTAAGTAAAAATTTTTTTTTAATTAAATCAATAGGTAAAATTCCACGAGGTAAATCAGATCCTAAATATGATTCAAATGTTTGTATAATTTTAAGCATAAGTAAAAAACCAATAATCAGTGCAAGGAGGTAAGCGTTCAAAATGCAAACCATGGGGTTACATAGATTAAACTTTAATTACTTTATTACTTACTTTATTACTTTATTAATTATTTTATTTTGCATTGCTACTGGTGATTATCTAAATCAGATATCTAAAAGAGAGTACTTTTAGCAGAATAATTTGAATCATATGAGTTTTTGAATACCAATTAATAATTTTATTTTGATTGAAAAAAATGTTTCTAGAAATCAGTCAATAGGTAAAATTTTAAGAGTTAAATTGGGTCCTAAATGTCACAAAAACTTTTTTTTATAATTTTATGCAATATTAAAAAATGAATAATCAATGTAAGTAGACAAATGCAAACTATGGTGTTACACAGTTTAAAATACTTTATTTTGCACTACTACTGATCATTAGAAAAACTAGTTATCGAAAAGAGAGTACTCATTTTTGAGTAGAATATTTTGAATCATACGGGTTTTTAAATAGCAAATAATAATTTTATTTTAAGTGCAAAAATATTTTTTGTTGAAATCAGTCAATAGGTAAAATTCGACCAGTTAAATTGGGTTTTAAATATCACAAAAACTTTTTGTATTATTTTACGCAGTATTAAAAAACTAATAATCAATGGAAGGAGACACACATTCAGAATGCAAACTATGGAGTTATATAGTTTAAAATACTTTATTTTGCATTCCTACTGGTGATTAGCTAAACTAGATATCTAAAAGAGAGTACTTTTAGTAGAATATTTTGAATCATATTGGTTTTTGAATACCGATTAATAATTTTATTTTGAGTGCAAAAATATTTTTGCTGAAATCCGTCAATAGATAAAATTCTAAGAGTTAAATTGGGTCCTAAATATCACAAAAACACTTTGTATAATTTTATGCAATAATAAAAAACGAATTATCAATTCAAGTAGTCACACCTCGTAAATGCAAAGGATGGGGTTACAAAGTATTAAATATTTTATTTTGCCTTGCTACTGGTGATTAGATAAACTAGTTATCTAAAAGAGAGTACTTATTTTTAGTAATATATTTTGAATCAAATGGGTTTTTGAATACCAATTAATAATTTTATTTTGAGTGCAAGAACATTTTGTTGAATTCAGCAAAGTGTTAAAATTCCACGAGTTAAATAGGGTCCTAAATATCCCGAAAACCTTTTATATAATTTTATGCAGTACTAAAAATATTAATAATCAATGCAAGTAGACACACCTTCAGAATGCAAACTATGGGGTTATATATTATAGACTACTTTATTTTGCTAAACCAGTTATCTAAAAATAACTACTAAAACACATAGAAAAATAATTATCCTTTTTTGTGTAAAATATTTTAAATTACACGAGTTTTTAAATAATGAATAAAAATTGTATTTTAAGTGAGAAATATTTTTGTTGAAATCAGCCAATAAGCAAAATCCAACAAGTTAAATCAAGCCCTAAATATCCCACAAATTTTCATTTAATTTAAGTAGCATTCAAAAAGTAACACAACTGCGAAATCAGGAACACATTCTATCTGCACCAAGAACATGATACAAGATTCTATATGTTTATTCTTGATTCTTAATAATTTTAGCATATATTGGTAGAAGATATGAAGAAATATAAAGAGATATTTGAAGTATAAAAAATAGAATTCAAATGTGCCGAATATAGAAAATACGGATATTAAGTTAAAAAAAGGGACAAAAAATACTTTGTTTCGATTCTCTACACGTAATTCCACTAACAGAGTTAAGTCTACTGTTGGGAAAGCGGAAAAGTGTAGAATAAGACTTGCATGCTGTCGTAAATCTCATATCGCGTTCTCTGAAGCCATTTGACCCAAAGTTATAAAAGAGTAAGCTTTAAGGAAACAAACAAAAAAAGAGTGGAAATCTCTGATACATGTTCAGCCTCTTCGCTTATTTACACTCAGTAGGATTACTTAGGTTCTACCATATTTGCGCAATAAAGAAAGTTAAAAGCTTTGTTAGTAAAGATTTCCCATATGTTATGGAGGATTTCAAGATACTCGTTTATTTGAAATTAAGATGATAATGAGTAATTAAAGTAGGCTGATATTTTAAAATATTTATTAATGCTGAATATGAAAAGAATTGTAAGATTTCATTAAATATCCAGAGAATATGAATGTTAAAAGGTAACCGATAAGCAGGTGCATGTATATCTATATATATATATATATATATATATATATATATATATATACACACACATATATATATATATATATATATATATATATATATATGTATATATATATGTATATATATGTATATATGTATATATATGTATATATATATATATGTATATATATATATATATATATATATATATATATATATATATATATATATATATATATATATATATATATATATATATATATATATATATATATATATATTCACTCATGTCCATAAATTACGGATAATGAAGTTCAGGCAATGAAAGAGACAAAAGCAAAACAAATTTGACTTATTTGTAAAGTCTATTTATTAAACAAAAGGTAAAGAGCAAAAAAGATGCTATATGTTTGACATAATTAATAAAAATTGCAATTTTTACTCCCTGGAGCAAATTTAAAAAACGAACCTATTTACAGAAAACAGTATAACATGGTTAGTATGATGGTTAATACGAAGTATGTCTCCCGGACGATGCAATACAAGCGTTACAACGCCTGAGCATGCTGAGTATCAGATTACCAATCTGATCTTGTTGAAAATTACACCACTCATCAAGCAATGCCCTCCGAAGTTCCGATAGACAGTTGGGAGGGGGTTGACGGGCTGCAATTCGTCGGCCAAGCATGTCCCACACATGCTCTCTTGGATTCAAGTCCGGTGAGTAATGCTGGCCAATCCATACGGGTGATATCCTCCGATTGAAGGAATTCGTCTACAATGTTTGCACGGTGAGGTCAGACGTTGTAATCCATATACAGAAATTCAGGACCCATGGCGCCCCGAAACAAACGTACATGTTGTTCCAGAATTACATCCCGATAGATGTGGCCTGTCATCGTTACACTCTGAACATGCAGGTCAGTTCTGGAACCAAGAATAATTCCTCACAAACGAGCCATCCTGCACCACCGTAACGGTGTCGTTCAATGGTGTTCTCTTGGTTGTAACGGGTACCTGGCGCTCTCTATATGAAACTCAGGCGAGAATCAGAATGTAAACTGAACCTGGACTCGTCGGAAAACATCACACAAGACCACTGTTGCGGTGTCCACAATGCATGCTCTCTAGCCCAGTATAATCGCAGGCGACAGTGAGTTGCGGTAAGGGGAACACATCTGCCAGGCCTACGAGCATATAGACCAATGTTCCCTAAGCGTCTGTACACGGTCTGCCTTGAAACTGTCGTACCGGTAGCTGAAGAGAGCTGACGAGACAGGTCTGATGCTTTGCTCCGTCTGTTTCTTTTGACAGTAACCGCCAAAAACCGGTCATCATTCGGCGTAGTAACTCGGCGACCTGTGCTGTAACATCTACTCACATTACCATCATGTTTGAATCGTAGCTAAAGCCTGGAGATGACACTCTGGGCGATTCCAAGTTCTTCGGATACTTCCAGCTGGGTACGTCCACATTCCAGTCGTCCGATAATTCTACCACGTAAAAAATCATCCAAATGCTTCCTTTGTGCCATAACTATGCCGTTATCGCACTGAAAGGCTTTTAAAGCGCTTGTGAACAATTTTACTTCTTTGCTACCATTCCTTATATACCCGTTTCATACACTCTCGTCATTGTGACGTACTATCCGCTCCATCTGGTGGTTTCCTGCAATTTGCATATTTTTCTTCAAGATGTGTGTGATAATTCTACAGGTGAAATTTTTATTTTAGAGCTCAATTTCTGTGTGATTCTGAATTATCCTTAATTTATGGACATGAGTGTATATGTGTATATATATCTGTATATATATATATATATATATATATATATATATATATATATATATATATATATATATATATATATATACATATAGATATATATGTATATATGTATATATCTATATATCTATATATATATATATATATATATATATTAAAATTATATCACTATAAAATGAATAATCAATGCAAGTAGACACAACTTCAGAATGCAGACTATGGGGTTATATAGTATAGAATACTTTATTTTGCTGAACCAGTTATCTAAATGTAACTACTAAAACACATAGAAAAACTATTATCAATATTTTAGTAGAATATTATAAATTACACGAAAACTATTATCAATATTTTAGTAGAATATTATAAATTACACGAGATTATAAGTAATGAATAAAAATTCAACAAGTTAAATCAAGTCCTAAGTATCCCACAAATTTTCATATAATTTAAGTAGCATTCAAAAAGTAACACAACGGTGAAAGCAGGAACACACTCTATATGCGCCAAGAATCTGATTTAAGATTTCCTATATTTATTCTTGATTCTTAATTAAATCAGCATATATGGGTAGAAGATATGAAGAAATATAAATAGATATTGAAGTATTAAAAAATAGAAATCAAATGTGCCGAAAGTAGCAAATACGGATATGAAGTTAAAAAAAGGGACAAAAAAATTCTTCGTTTCGATTCTCTACAAGTAATACCACTAACAGAGTTAAGGTTACTATTGGGAAAGCTGAAAAGTGTGGAATAAGACTTGTATGCTGTCGTAAATCTCATATCGCGTCCTCTGAAGCCATTTCACCCAAAGTTATAAAAGAATAAGCTTTAAGGAAACAAACAAAAAAAAGTCGGAATCTCAGATACATGTTCTTAAAATATATATATATATATATATATATAATATATATATATATAATATATATATATATATATATAAATATAAAATATATAAATATATATATATATAATATATATATATAAATAAAAAATATATATATATATATATATATAAATATATATATATATATATATATATATATATATATGTATATATAAATATATGTATATATATATATATATATGTAATAAATATAATAATATATATATATATATATATTATGTATATATATATAATAATATCTATGTATATATATATATATATATATAATATATATATAATATATATTAATATATAAATATATATATATATATATATAATATATATATATATATATATATATATATATAATATATATATATATATATATATATATACATTTTATAAATATTTCACTATGAAACGAATAATCAATGCAAGTAGACACATCTTCAGAATACAAACTAAGGGGTTATATAGTATAAAATACTTTATTTTGCTGATCCATTTATCTAAAAGTAACTACTAAAACACATAGAAAAACTATCATCATTTTTTAGTAGAATATTTTAAATTACACGAGTTTTTAAGTAATGAAT
>CM063509.1:89706416-89723916 GCA_032207245.1 Pardosa pseudoannulata | reverse complement strand
TATATACATATATATATATATATATATATATATATATATATATATATATATATATATATATATATATATATATATATATATATATATATATATATATATATATATATATATATATATATATATCGATTAGTATGTATATTACAATAATTGCAAAAGAAATTATTGTTGCAATGTACTGCAATCGCAAAACTAGCTGTAATGCTACAAAACAATGATAAATATTGCTAAAATATTAGGAATAAGAAGAGTTCTGATAAACTTTATTATTTAATGTAAAAAAAGTTAATACACATTGTTTTCTATACAAAATATTTACCAGATAAATATATAAATCAAATATAAGTCCAAAATCGTTGAAACACTAGCTAAAATACAGGACATTAAGAAAAATTTCTTGAATCTTTATTCCAAGTTTTTATAAATATTTTTATAAGTATTTTTATGTCAGTAATAAAAATTCTTGGATATATTTTTTCATCAAACTTTTCTCTACAGTGACATCTTTTATAGCTTTAGGCTATATATCTGGTTAAAATTTAATTTAGTTGTCGATAACAGGTGTTATCACAAGATTGAAAAGTTTATGTCTCAGATTTGCTGAAATGAAATGGTAAGAAAATATTTTATTTGAGTTGTATTTTTGTCTCTTTCCAGCTAGTAATGTTTCGAAACAAAATTTATAACAGTAAAAAAATGATATGTATAAAGTTTACTAACTAAATGGTGCGTTTTTGTAAAAATGGTTTAAAGTTTTGTTTAATATAAAGCCCGATCTCCCTTCCCTCCACTTCAAAGGATGGCCGAAGAATTAGGGCAGTTTGTGGTTTCAAACCCCACAGTGGCATGGATGTTCGTAGCCGTTTGGAACCGGTTTAGGTCCCGGGTATTAACTCTCTTGTTGCAAAAGAGTAGACCATAGAGTTCCAAATGAAACCAAACCAAAGCAAACTGGTCTTTCCACACGCACATGAGATATCACTGGGCCTTATGGCACTCCTTGAATTTTAGTTTATACCATTGTTGAATAAATAATTTTTTTATTATATAAATACCATTTTGAATATAAAAGTTTATAAAACTATTCCTTTGGTTTTCATTTTGTAGCCGATCGTTAAATATATTGCGGGAGTGGTATACAAACAAATCAACGAAGTCGATTTTCCATGTACTGGAAAATTGTACAGGAAAAATTGATGATTTAAATTTTTATTCTCTTTTTCAGTAAGTAACGTATAATACCCAGATAGCATTCATATTTGCAGCAAGTTAGATTTTGTGGATAATATCTTAAAATAACAAATTTGATGAGACAAGCTTGCAGCAAAACTCCTGCAAGTTAGATGGAACATAAAGCCATCAGTCCTTTGCCGCGCTATTTTGCTGCAAAACTGTGGCAACCTTGCCATGACAATCTTGAAGCAAGCAAAAGTTCTCAGACTTGCTTCAGTCCTGTTTCAAACTTTCATACTTGTCATGATGAACTTGTTGCAAGTTTGCTTTAAACAAAATTTTGCTACTTAGTCAGGTATTTTCTGTTATATACCATTGTATGGTAGGGATCTATATGTAAGTTAGAGATAGTTTCAGCTAGTCATTTTAACTGTACCTTCAACTGCAAGTAGCATGAATATCTTTACAAAAAGAGGTCATTTCTTCTATTGCACAGTAGTAAGAGGAGAGTAGCAGTAGTATTTGCAGATAACACAATATTTAAGATGAGACAAAGTTTATCACATTACAAGGTCAGTAAATCAGATAGCTGCTCAATAAGAATTTCATCCTCTCAATCCATCAGACATCTAGAGTTGAGTTTACTTGAAAATATTGTTTAGAGTGAACCACTTTCAAACGTAACTGAATTGAAAAAAAAACCTTACTTACTATATTTACACCATTACCACTAGCATACTACCCTCTGCTGTAGAAAACGCTGTATTGCAATATTAACTCATGGGTGAAAACGGTGAAAGGCATATTGAATGTTCTTAAGATAATTAAAAATCTTAAGTCTAAAGATAATTAAAAACAATTTTTCTTTCCGATGTTGCACCAATTTTTTTATAAGCTTTGAAAAAAATTTGACACAAAATACGCTGTAAATAATTTTCATTCATTCAATTTTTCAGTGAAAAGAGGACATTCAATTCAGTCTAAAAATATTTTCTAAGTTAGGCCTAATGATGGCTGAATGATTAAGATGTTAATCTTTGGTACTGTAATTCACGTGTTCGAATCCCCCTGGGGAATGTATATTCTTAGCCGTTCGGAATCGGTTTTAAGCAATAGGTCCGTCTCATGGACCTCGTGAGCCAAACAGCAGATGGCAGTGCTTCAAACCAAATCTTCCAAACTTAATTGCATTCGATACCATGTAATGCATTAAGATGCATTATTTTTTATAACATTTTGTATAATTGCCTTTCTTTTCCCAGAAAAAAATTCCTTTTATTTTTTCTACATTTATCTTAAGTTTCAGGCCATTCTGACCTGCAGATCTATTTTTACATTCTTTTGAAAGTTCAACTTTAAGTATAATCACCCTGTCTTTCTTTCCAATAATTTCAAAATTAAATTGAAATGACTATTGACATCCTATATTAAATTAATGAAATGCCATTCAACAGTTTACTCTCACATAGATGATGTTATATTACTATTCATAACTAGTAAAACTCTGGGATTTATACTATCAGGAAGTTAAATTTAATTGAGTAATTAACGGGCTATACACGAGCTTTAGATAAGAGCATAATGACATGTATTAAAAGCTACGTAAGTTCAAAGGCAATTCCGATAATTTGGTGTTTGATTACAAATCGAATTCAAATGGGCTGATGCAGTGAATTCTAGAAGGCATTTTATAATTCAATGTGTGTTAGGAATGAATACCATATCCTGATACAAACATGTATGTATGTATACTCATAAATTTTAAATAACTAATATTATTACAATGAATAATATTATTATTATTACAGATTTAAAAAAAAATATTAAAGAGTTTAAAAAGGCCTAGAAATAGCAGAAATGGCTTTATTTGTGAACAACATTATTTAGTAAAATCTACAGTGCATTATAAATCAGGAATGTACACATAGCACAACATATCTAAGTTTTTGAGCCTTTTCCAGTTTGTACTTTTACCTCTCTACTGCAAACCTTATTGTCGTAAAAGATCACAAGAGAATACAGTACAATTAAATCAATAGGTAAATCAAAGGGGTTTTACCTCCAATTTTCCGATGGTACTGCTTCTAGTCAATTTGTCCCGGGCCGGGCTGTTTTGCTCTTTAACAAACACTTTGTGAATTCCGTATTTGTCATTAAATGCTCGAATACATTTGAGAAAAAGGGATAAAATTTATATACATTTAAAAGGAATTACAGATTTTGGTTTGGTTTGGTTTGGAGTGCTACGGTCTACTTTTTGCAACACGAGGGCTAATGAGACCGGGACCTACTGCTTAACGCCGATACTGCTTAACGGCTACGAACATCCATGCCATAGTGGGATTCGAACCCACGAACTCCGGTTCCGAAGGCCAGCACCCTAACCATTCGGCCATCGTTCGGGAAAGGGATTACAGAAAAACTATGTACATGTAAAAAGAACTAGCGAGCGATCATCTGCTCTGTTTACACTATCGGCACCAACACCGACTCTGGTTCGTTTGTTACGGTTACAGTCAGTTCGCAGTTAGTATGCCGGGGGATTTCCCACACTTATAATACCTGCCGTAGTTTTGAATGAAAATTAGAAAATATCGTAGATAATAATAGAACAGAACTCGAATATATTTAAACGGAAATTTTGTAGATGAGTAATTAAAAACTTAACATGGGGAAACAGTAATAAAAATTTGAAACACATGTTTTGAAACAGTTGTTGTTGTCTTATGCCGCTTGGTCAAACCAAGCTCGGTATGATTCGAAGGTTCGCCTGTGGCTTCAACGAGCACCGCAAGGGTGAAAGTATTCTAGAGTGGGTTCTCATAATTTTGAATCAGAGACCAAGCAAAAGACCCATAGACTTGGACTGCCACCCCAAGAGATATTGATTGAGAACATGGATGACATTGTGACCACTAACATATTTTACGCTCCCCAGTCCCCTTTAACGAACAGGACGAATCTTAGGCCAGTAGGTTTCCGAACCCGCAACCTCTCACTTATGAAATCATTGCCTTTGGTGACTGAGCTACGACGGTTCTTCGAAACAATAATAATAAGAAAACAGTATTTTGAGACAGCAATAATAGGAGTTGAAACACGCGTTTTGTATATGTTAAAAGACATGTTTGGAAACAGTAATATTAATAGAACAGAGATCAAATGTGTGAGAGTGCAGCTATGTTTAGGTTTGCGAAACTGATTTGCTCGCCGCACTCACACGTTGTGGGTTGAATGCCCAAGTTTTTTTCGCGACTCCAGGAAGCGTGTGGTGTGGCCAGAGAAAATGATTGCACTTAAACTTCACCAAGTTTTGGAGAGTTGTGATTGGTCTGCAAAACTTGGTGAAGTTTAAGTGCACTTATTTTCTCTGTCCACATCACACGCTTCCTGAAGTTGCGAAAAAAACTTGGGCATTCAACCCACAACGTGTGAGTGCGGCGAACAAATCAGTTTCGCAAACCTAAATATAGCTACACTCTCACAAAATGTATATAAACGGAAATTTTATAGAAGAAAAAGTAAAAATTTATCATGTTGAAATACATGCTTTGAAATAGTAATAATAAGGAAATACTATTTTGAAACAGTAATAATAAGGGTTGAAAAACTTGTTTTGTACATGTTGAAACACATGTTTTGAAGCAGTAGTAATAACAGAACAGAAATATATATAAACTGTAATTTTATAGCTAAAACGGTAAAAATTTGAGCCCACGTGAAAATCGGGTTTAGTTCGCCTCGACGAAAACTGTAATCTGAGTAACACGAGGTGCTAGGCGGAAAAGTGTTAAAAGTTTAAAATATATAGTACTCCTTATAATTGCTTACTAATCTCTACTTTAGATTTTCAAGCCATATTTCAAAGACCCAAGATTTTACTACAGCTTTCTTTAGTACGGGTATGGAAACTATCTATAATAATTTTCTTTCTGACTGTTGATTAGATCTTTTATAATAAAAACAGCATTTATTTGTTGGCAAAAGCAAGTTTTTATTTAAAGTATGAGTTTTTAATAATATAGAATGTAAACTACAAGGAAGTAGCACTGACTGGGCAGAAGTAATGCAAGGGTACAACATCGTTGGACCTGTAAGAGCAATAAAAAGGTCTTATGTCTGTTCATGTATCCTCAACAGAACTATTATGTTTCCAAGCAGCATTTTATATTATGTAGTGCATTTATCAATTTATTTATCAGTAATACTCTCCTACTGATAATTCTATCATCAGACAGTGTTAAATGGTCTCTTTACTCTTCTATATAAAAATTTAATACATTGAGCTTGACAGTCTAAAAAGATATGAAAAATTAGAAATGACGTCATCTAATGTCAAACAAAAACAGTCTAAATCATATTTTGTTTACATTGCGTTTAAAAGCAAGATACTCTTTACTTTTGAGTTTTTTATTGAGTCAGGTGTACTTTTTATACGATTTTGATGCGGATTGTTTTAAAACTTTTTAAAAAACTCTAATCATTTTTAAAGTATTTTTGAAAAATTGATATTTTGAAGGTATAAAAGTACTAATTTTCGTTAGCCGAATACACAACAGGTGATAGAAAAAAAGTGCCCTACTGCAAGTGTAAAATATCTTGACTCTAATACTTCCCCTTTACATTTTGATAAGTAAAGTTTCTAAATAATATATCTAATATTTAAATGTATTACCACTTTCTTTACATTATATATTTTGTAATTGATTGTCTGTTTACTATACTATCTATGTATTTTAAAAGATTGTTTCAGGAATGGCAACGTTGTTATTGTTATAATTTTTTTTTAAATTTTATTTTAAGTTTGGAATTTTCTAAAATTGATCTTTTATAATAAAAAATTTTATTTTTCCAAACAGCATTTTATAATATGTAGCGCATTTATTTATCAGTAATACTGTCCTACTGATACTTTTATTTCCAGACAGTGTTGAACGGTCTCTTTTCTCTTCTATATAAAAAAATTAATACATTGAGATTGACAGTCTAAAAAGATATGAAAAATTAGAAATGACGTCATCTAATGACAAACAAAAACAGGCTAAATCATAGTTTGTATACAATGCATTCAAAAGGCTAGACACTCTTTACTTTTGCGTTTTTTATTGTGTCAGGCGTACATTTTGTCCGATTTCCATGCGGTGTGTTTTAAAACGTTACAAAGATTCTACACACTTTTTAAAAATTATTTTTAAAAACCGATTTTTTGAATGTATAAAGCTACTAACTTCTCTTAGCCGAACACACAACAGGTGATAGCAATAAAGAGCATTACTATAAGTGTAAAATATTTTGACTCTAATACTTCCTCTTTACATTTTGATAACTAAAGCTTTCTAAATAATATTTCTAATATTTCATTATATTACTTCTTTCACTACATTATATTTTGTCATTGATTGTCTGTCTACTATACTATCTATGTTTTTAAAAGATTGTGTTTCAGGAATGGCAACGTTGTTATTTTATCATTTTTTTTAAATTTTATTTTAAGTTTGGAATTTTCTGAAGTTGATCTTTTATAATAAAAACAGCATTTATTTGGTATCAAAAGGAAGTTTTTATTTAAAGTATGAGTTTTTAATAATATAGAATGTAAACTACAAGGAAGTAACACTGACTGGGCAGAAGTAATTCAAAGGTACATCATCGTTGGACCTGCAAGAGCAATAAAGAGGTCTTATGTCTGTTCGCGTATCCTAAACAGAACTATTATTTTCCCAAACAGCATTTTATAATATGTAGTGCATTTATCAATTTATTTATCAGTAATACTGTCCTACTGATAATTTTATCACCAGACAGTGTTGAATGGTCTCTTTTCTCTTCTATATAAAAATTTAATACATTGAGCTTGACAGTCTAAAAAGATATGAAAAATTAGAAATGACGTCATCTAATGTCAAACAAAAACAGGCTAAATCATATTTTGTTTACATTGCATTTAAAAGGCTAGACACTCTTTACTTTTGCTTTTTTTATTGAGTCAGGTGTACTTTTAATACGATTTTGATGCGGATTGTTTTAAACCTTTTTTTAAATTCTAATCATTTTTAAAGTATTTTTGAAAAATTGATATTTTGAAGGTATAAAAGTACTAATTTCCCTTAGCCGAATACACAACAGGTGATAGCAAAAAAGTGCACTACTGCAAGTGCAAAATATCTTGACTCTAATACTTCCCCTTTACATTTTGATAAGTAAAGTTTTTATTATGTCAGGCGTACTTTTTTTTGTCCGATTTCCATGCGATTTGTTTTTAAAACGTTACAAAAGATTCTAGAAATTTTTAAAATTATTTTTGAAAAACCGATTTTTGAATGTATAAAAGTACTAACTTCCCTTAGCCGAATACACAACAGGTGATAGCAAAAAAGTACACTACTGTAAGTGTAAAATATTTTGTCTCTAATATTTCCCCTTTATATTTTCATAACTATAGCTTCTAATTAATATTTCTAACATTTGATTGCATTACCACTTTATTTACATTATATATTTTGTAATTGATTGTCTGTTTATTATATTATCTATTCTGGTATGGTGTTTTCTGTGGAAGTGGGGTTTCTATGGGGAACTAGGAGTCGAGCAAAATATAAAAAGGTTTATACCTGAAAAAGAAACCCATAGAAAAGACAATAAAAAATATATTATTTGAGTGGGTGATATATAATGATAATACGCGTTATGTCCTTAACCCAATATTTAATATATAAATTGAATTTGGATTTTCGCCAACAAGTTTAAATCTTAAAGTAAAAAACACAATAGGCATTAAAAATTAAGGAGAGAAGAAGTTACTGAATTAATGGATTTTATTGATATTAATATAAAATTTTAAAAAATATTAATAGAAGACAATTGATTGAATTTTTTTAACGATAAAAATCAATAAAAAAGGAGAAAACAAAAATGAACAAAAAAGGGTAAGGCTATTAAGGAGGATGGAACTCTGAGCTCCTCATCTCGTTTCGGGATCCAGGTCTCTCTCTCTCTCTCTTCCATCCTGTCTGTTCGGATGAGAACCCCCAGTCTGGAAAGCTCATCAAAATTCCTTTTGCCTGGTGACACGGGGGAAAACTGCCAAGCGCAGGACTAAAACATGCCAATGTGTGGAGTGGGGATATGTCATATCATGAAAATAGCGAATTTATAAAACTATTGCAATGCAGCGCCAAGGAGAACGCCAAGTGACACTCCTGGTATGTCATCTGACTGAATATCCAAAATGGCTTATGCGATAGAAAAAATAGGTTTTTTGACTCACCAACGTGATAATTGGGAGCATGGCAGGAAAGTTACAAACAGGGAATTTTTAAGGGAAGCTTATAGAATTAATGGAAACTAAATGGAACAGAATTAAAATTATGGAATTGGAACGTTATGACATCTATGTTTCTAAAAGTTTGTGCTTCAAGAATGAAACGTTGTTATTTTTTTTTATTTTTTTTTATTTTTTTTTTTTTGAGTTTGGAATTTTCGTTGATCTTTTATAATAAAAACAGCGTTTATTTGTTGGAAAAAGGATGTTTTTATTTAGACTATGAGTGTTCATAGTTTATTCAATATTCTTTTAACTTTAAAGAGAAAAAAGAGAAAAAGAGAGTGATTTGTTTTAACATAAAGTTTAGATGTGTTAATGACAAATAAATCAGATACAGGAATTAATTAATTAAAATAAAATGGTTGATTGGCTTGATGTGCTACGGTTTACTCTTTCGCTACACCAGGGCTAATAAGACCATAAAAAATGGACAAGATTAAATAATTACAAACGGAAAATTTATGAAATCACTTGTTTTATTATACGGAAAAAGCGAAAAATGTGACAGTGAGTACTTTTTTTAATTACTCGTTGATAACTATATATTACGCTGTCAAGTATACGATGAAAATGTAATGGAACTTTACTGTATATTTAATATACAAGTGTTAAGAACAGCTGGTATATTTTTAAATGACATTTTAAATTAAAAGTATTTTTTCGTAATACAAAATTTTGACAACCGTATTAAAATCTGTATTTCCACTAGTTTTCCATCCGAGTTTAATTAAATCCGCCTAAGCATATTGTCATTCTTCGGACTATTTTAGTCAGGCATTGTCATTTTACAACATCTTTTATGACATTCTGAATTAAAAATTAAAATTAAAACAATTATTTAAAAGAAAAGCTATTGTTTGACTATTCAAATAAAGAAAATGCTAAATAATTAAATGACAAATATTTGATTAAGTTCCATCTCGATTGTTTTTTTTTAAATTATTTAATTACATTCATCTTCATGAAAAGATGCGAACAAAATTTTTGTCACACCACACCTTACATCAATTTCATTTTTTTGAAAGCTGATTTTGGATAACGTTATGTGAACTGACAGCAGGTAAAGCAAATGAAAGGTAAAATCAATTGAAAGTTTATTACCTATAAAAAATTAATTTATTAATGTGATAGTGAGCATTTAAAACTATTATTTTTGTTTTTGAACAATTTTGATGAAAATTCTATATGATATAATAACAGTAGATTTATACACTTCCAAGGTAAAATATTTATAATTTTAAAAATAGTAAAATTATTGGTTAATAAAACCAATAGAGAATATATGTTATACAGAAAATGTATTTAATAAAAAGAAAATGAGGCTCCAATTTATTTTATTTTGTTTTTGACCATGCTGCTTTGAAATTGAATATGCTACACTGTCTACCAATAAGTATTTGGACACCTGTGATAGAAAAGAAAGACTAACTTTATTCAAAATCAATAGTTGGTAGAGCCTCCAAGAGAGGCAATTACAGCTTGAACCTTCCGGGGCATACTTTACACAAGTCTTTGTATTACAGCTAGTGGTATTATCTTCCACTCGGCTTGGAGTAGACATACACGTCCCTTCACCGATTTTGGACGGGTAGTGCACCCCTTAATTCGGCTATTCAATTTGTGCCAGACGTTCTCGATAGGGTTTAGGTCTGGGCTCTGGGCAGACCAGTCCATTCGATGAACTCCATTGGCATCATACCGAGCCTTCGTTAACCTCGAAAAAAGACAAATGGCATTGTCGTCCTGAAAGTTACAGTTGTCCAACCCGTAAAACTGCTAAAACGTAGGAAGCCCAATGTTATTCCGTACCAGGAGAAACACCCCCAGACCATAATTCCACCTCCGCCGAACTTGACTGTTTGCACAATACATTCTGGCAGGTGACGTTCTCCAGGCAGACGACAGACCCAGACCCTGCCATCCGAACGGTAAAGGGTCAACCTTGATTAGCTCGCTCCAAAGAACCCGTTTCGACTGATATACGGTCCAATTTCGATGTGATTTGCACCACATTAACCGAGCAGTGCTGTTGGACTTTGAGATCTAAGATTTATGGGCAGCAGCGCGACCATGAAAACCAAGCAGATGTGCTTCAGTACGGATGGTATTCATTGAAACTATACTCCCGGATGCCTGTTGAAACTCCTCGCGGATGAGGGACATCGGTTGGGGGCGGTTCTTCTGAATTTCTATGGACAGCACTCGGTAGTGTCTATCTCCCAGTTTTTTGGGTCTGCCGACTCGGGGCATATTCCGACAATCACAGCTCACCTTTCTCTTCTTAATCTCATAGGCCACTGTCGATTTTGGGTACTTCAGATAGCTATATTTGTCCCTTAAGGATCGGCCACATTTGTGATACCCGATAATTATACCTTTCTCGGAATCAGAGAGCTCCGAACTGCACTGCATCTTACATGGGACTAATGCCGATGGTGTCCCACACGATGTAAACCGGCGGAGGACCTGACGTACCTCAGTACCTCAAATATCGTCATTTGCATAGGTGTCCAAATACTTATTGGTAGACAGTGTGTTAGGAATAGTTTAATTTCAAATTGATTTTAATTGTTATTGAAAGTGTCCCATACACATCTCCTTTAAGTGTAATATTGTCATTTTTATGCATAGGATACCATTGAGGTTTAAGAATGGTAAAAATTTGTATAAAATATTCAGTATGAGCCATTTTGCCCTTGTTGACTGAACGGTCACCAAAATACCGGCCCAAAAAAAAAATGGCTGAGCGAGTTGGAGTCACGTTATACATCTGTTTAGAGTGTTTTAGTGGAACGTATAAAATTTAATTTTTAAAGTCAATTTTCGTAATTTATGTAATATGTTGGATATTTTTATTTTTTAAATATTGAAGTTTTATTAAATATTAAATATTTTTGAATATTAAAGTCAATTTTCTGCAAGCATTCATGCTATTTCTATGATTTGAACTACATATAAATAGTAAAATCGAGTTTCATCCTCACTTATGTTATAATTGGATAGTTTAAATAGTAAACAATAAGTAAAATTATGTCTCGTGCAGCAAATTAAATTAAATTAAATTAAAAGATTCATAGTCTATTTTTATATGCATTTTTTTACTATAATGTTTATACAATTTTACTTTAGAAATTAATTATATAATTATTATTTTGTCCTTCATTAAATACGAAATATTAAGAGTATTTCCGTTATGTGTGTCTTTATCAGAAATTGTTTTTTTAAAAGAAGTCAATCATGTTAAAAGTTTTAAATACCATAAATTTCTACTTAAATAATTTACCTTAAAATTTATTTTTAAAGTTATAAAACCTACATTTATGTAATATCTTGGGCATTTTTATTTTTTAAATATTAAAGTATTATTAAATATTAAATATTTTTGAATATTAAAGTCGATTTTCTGCATGCAATCATGCTATTTGTAGCATTTAAACTTAAAAACTACATATAAACTATAAAATCGAGTTTCAACCTCACTTATGCTGTAATTGATATTTTAAATAATAAACAGTAAGTAAAATTATATCTCGTGCAGCAAATTAAATTAAATTAAATTTAAAAAGTTTCATAGTATATTTTTATAAGAAATTTTTACTATAATATTTATGCAATTTTACTTTAGAAATGAATTTTATAATTATTATTTTGACCTTCATTAAATACGAAATATTAAGAGTATTTCCGTTATGTGTGTCTTTACCAGATTTTTTTTAAACGAAGTCAATCATGTTAAATGTTTTAAAATACCATAAACTCCTACTTAAATATTTCACCATGAAAATTTATTTTGAAAGATATAAAACCTCAATTTATGTAATATCTTGGATATTTTTATTCTTTTTTTAAATATTTATGCAATTGTACTCTAGAAATTAGTTTAATAATTATTATTTTGACTTTCATTAAATACGAAATATTAAGGGTATTTCCCTTAATATTTCGTATGTCCATTTCAGAAATTGTTTATTAAAATGAGAGTTAATCATTTTAATAGTTTTAAAGTACCATAATTTCTCACTTAAATAATTTACCTTAAAATTTTATTTTGAAAGATATAAAACCTAAATGTATGTAACATCTTGGATATTATTATTCTTTAAATATTTATGCAATTTTAATTTTGAAATCAGTTCAATAATAATTATTTTGTAATTCATTAAATACGAAATATCAAGAGTATTTCCGTTATGTGTGTCATTATCTGAAATTATTTTTTTTAACACTAGATTGCCCGAGATTTCTTGTATACCTATATTGTCACAAAACAGTCAAAATGACTGCATTGTGAAAAAATAACAAATATGTAAAGAAATTTGTTTAAAATTAATTTTTAATATTATATAATAATGGAGGGCAGAAGTAACTACAATTATTCATAAACCTATTTATATGTTATTCACAAGTCACCAAATTCTAAGAAATTGTGTCATTATATTTCATAATTGTTTTTCTAATTGAAATTAAAAAACAGTCAAAATGACTGCCTTGGGCAATCTAGTGTTAAACGAAGTCAATCATGTTAAAAGTTTTAAAATACTATAATTTTCTACTTAAATAATTTACCTTATAATTTTATTTTGAAAGATATAAAACCTAAATTTATGTAACATCTTGGATATTTTTACTTTTTAAATATTAAAATAATATTAAATATTAAAGTATTATTAAATGAATATTAAAATGAATTTTCTGCAAGCATCCATGCTATTTGTAGTATATTAACTTACTACATAAACTGTAAATCGAGTTTCATCCTCACTTATGTTATAATTGGATGTTTCAAATAGTAAACAGTATGACAATTATCTCTCGTGCAATAAACTAAATTAAATTAAACTAGAAAATAGATTCATAGTCTATAATTATATGCAATTTTTAATTCAATATTTATGCAATTTTACTTGAGAAATTAATTATATTATTATTATTTTGACCTTCACTGAATACGAAATATTAAGGGTATTTCCGTTATCTGCGTCTTTATCAGATTTTTTTTTAAACGAAGTCAATCATGTTAAAAGTTTATTTCCATTATGTATGTCCTGATCAGAAATTGTTTATTAAAAGGAAGTTAATCATTTTAATAGTTTTAAAGTACCATAATTTCTCACTTAAATAATTTATCTTAAAATTTTATTTTGAAAGATATAAAACTTATATGTATGTAGCATCTTGGATATTCTTATTCTTTAAATATTTATGCAATTTTACTTTAGAAATGAATTCTATAATTATTTTGTCCTTCATTAAATACGAAATATTAAGACTATTTCCGTTACGTGTGTCTTTATCAGATTTTTTTAAACGAAGTCAATCATGTTAAAAGTTTTAAAATACCATAAATTCCTACTTAAATATTTTACCTTAAAAATTTATTTTGAAAGATATAAAACCTCAATTTATGTAATATATTGGATATTTTTATTATTTTTTTGAATATTTATTCTATTGTACTCTAGAAATTAGTTTAATAATTATTAATTTGACTTTCATTAAATACGAAATATTAAGGATATTTCCAGTATGTATGTCCTGATCATAAATTGTTTATTAAAATGATGTTAATCATTTTAATGGTTTTAAAGTACCATAATTTCTTACTGGAATTATGCCGAACGACGGCCGAATGGAGTTCGTGGGTTCGAATCCCACAATGGCATGGATGTTCGTAGCCGTTTGGAATCGGCTTTAAACAGTAGGTCCCGGTCTCATTAGCCCTAGTGTTGCAAAATGTAGACTGTAGTGCTCCCAAACCAAACCAAATTTACTTGAATTATTTATCTTAAAAATTTATTTTTAAAGATATAAAACCTAAATTTATATAATATCTTCGGTATCTTTATTTTTTAATTATTAAAGTATTATTAAATAATAAAGTATTATTAATTATTAAATATTTTTGAATATTAAAATCAATTTTCTGCACTCATCCATGCTATTTGTAGGATTTGAAATTACAAACTACATATAAACTATAAAATCTGGTTTCATCCTCACTTATGTTATAATTGAATGTTTTAAATGGTAAACAGTATGACAATTATCTCCCGTGCAATAAACTAAATTAAATTAAACTAGAAAATAGATTCATAGTCCATATTTATATGCAATTTTTAATTCAATATTTATGCAATTTTAGTTTAGAAATTAATTATATAATTATTATTTTGACCTTCACTGAATACGAAATATTAAGGGTGTTTCCGTTATCTGCGTCTTTATCAGGAATTGTTTATTTAAAGAGTTAGCCACCTTAAAAGTTGTCAAATACCATAAAATCCCTCTTCAATAAGTTAACCTAGAATTTATTCATATTTGGAGCCACTATGTCCAGTATATCTAAATTTCCCTATATCGCAGTTTATCGCGTAATTTTGAATCCTCAACAAATCAACACACATGCGTGTTTCAGTTGCAACTCCTTTCACTTTAACCAGTAATTATCTAATGTACCGTGCATTTTCTCTACCGTCACAGTATGTTAGCTTCATGGACTTGTTAACAGGTTATAGCAAATGAAGCAATTAAGTGAACCACGCATGAGTTGCCTTACTTAGAAACCACGCATTAAGGGTCGTAAACTACTTAAAATTAATCGTGAAGAGTGTTTCATCTACATTAATATCTTTGAATTCAGATTTGTGGATTTATCGCCAGTTTAGGTGCTGTAAATGGATACGGGTGTGTTACGCAAGCTGGTAATTTATTCTCATTTAACCAATATGAAATTGTGTTATCCACTGCTCATGTGTGGTTTAGTGGAAAATAGAATTTATAGAGTCAGATTCTGAGAACAATCATTAAATCTGAAATCTGCATTGAATAATTTATGGACATAATTTAGAGTTTCCATCCATGGTCAAATTTTGTAGATTCAAGAGGAATAGTTAGAGCTTTAAAGCGTAAAAACATTATTGATTCTGAATGGAATGCATTATATGGGGTAAAGGTAAATTTTAGGTAAAAATTCGTTTCTTGGTGTACGATTAATTTCAATGTCAAACTTTTAAAAATCCTTAGAACGATGTTTCCAATGTTCATGTGTTCGTACCCCTCTTCATACACTCTATAATACGTTTGCATACCCTGGTATGAATATTTGTAGGTGTTTGGAAATGTATTCAAGTAGTAAATACAGGAATCATTAGTCCGTGTAGCAAAACAGTAGACCAATCGAAATCAACCACATGAAATATCTTTAGCGTTTTCTGCTTTATACCATAGCGTTTGCTGTACTACCAATTATATTACGAGGGTTGGTTCATAAGTTATGGCAATTATTTTTTTTCTTGTAGTCTGTGAACTCTTGTAGTCTATGTGCTTTTCTTGTTGTCTATGTGAACGGATCACAAATGTTCAAGTGTCGTGTGGAGGTTCTGCAAGCATAGTGTGTATGCAGAACAATAGATGGCTCTATGATAGCTGGTAGTAGCATAGCGAGAGCTATGTAATCAGTCAGGGAGGATCGTGGGAGATTGAAGTAACCCGTGTTGAGTAGTGAGCTGACATCAAAATAGCCGTTGATCCTTGATGCAACTTTCCTACCCACCGTGCTACTTTACGGAATGGTAGGGCATTATTCCAAAGGGCTTCCACTAGTTCAATGTGACATTCCATCGCATTTCTCCCTCGGAGAACGGCTATTTTGATATAAGCACGCTGCTTAACACGGGTTTCTTCCATATCGCACGACATTAACAAACTGACTGATTTCACAGCCCTCGCTGTGATAGCTGCCCTACCAGCTATCACAGAGCCATCTGTTGTTCTGCATACACACTGTGGCTGCAGAACTTCCACACGGGATAAAATAAATACAAAAACATATGGGAATTCTGGTGAAATGTATTCGGATGAAAACGTATCCAAAAAACGCAAGCTTCACTAGGACGTACAAAAAGAGGTTGTGTTAATAACAGTTCGAATTCCTATCATGTTGCGTAGTAGGTTCTATTGAGCATATTCTCCCTTTCATATTAGAAGATGGGACTTTTATCTACTTGCTGTGTTGTTCAATTTATGGAATTGTATATACAAATTTACTTTCAGTGTTGTGTTCCCAAACTTGAATAAAACGTATTCAAAGGTAATATTTAATTATTATCATGAATTATTATCGAAATTATTACGGCAAACTATCTAACACATTGTATTACAGGTAAATAATTAGCTTTTAAACTTATCTTTTTCTTTAGGTAACACCAAATTTTGAAACCGTTAAAAATGTGCCGCGACAAAAAAAGGTTGAGAATAACTCCTATAAACTATAAAGGAAATAAACAACAACGGTGAAAAGTACGTAGAGTTACACAGTAGGACTATAATAAATTTCCTGTGGAAAATTGTGTAATATTTATCAATTTAGAGCTCGCGAAAATTGAAAAAACATTTCTATGAAAACCATACTTCGATTACTATGAGTACCATTTTCTATGAAATGTATAATGTATTTAAAGTTTCTAAAATTTATGATATTAAATGTAAAGGTTGTGTAGTTTTACAGATTCTAATCCAAATATTTCAATGGGGTTTGTTTTAAAAGCTTCAAAAATATACAGTAGCTAGACAACGAGACAGACGTTAAGCCGTTTTAAAGCTGTAAATTCAAAAATTTTAAAACACTTTTAATTCAAAAATTTTAAAACACTTTTAAATAAATTATAAATTATAAATTAGTCCCTTTTGAGGGAACAGTGAGGAAACAAAATATTTTAAAAATACTTGACAATCACGTCAAATGTAATTAGATTATATTCAAATTCACACAACCCCTGTACGGGGTTTCAATCCTGGGAAATCTCGTTTAACCAGTGTGCCACAAATACGTTCACAGGGTAGGGTTTCAAGTGAAATTATAATAATCTCAATAAGCTCGCAGTTCTGGAAATTTAATAAAAAACATTTTCTATTTGATAAAATTGGGAATCTAAACCATTTTTGAAACAACTTAATTACATACAGAAAATTTCATCAAAATCAGTCAAGTCATTTGGGAAGAGTTCT
>CM063509.1:89701416-89703916 GCA_032207245.1 Pardosa pseudoannulata | reverse complement strand
ACTAATATTTTAATACTGTAGAGTTCATTGTACAATTAATAGTGTATAAAACATAGAACTTTCTGTTTCTACAGAAGAAATACTGTTTCTATAGTATTCACTGTACAGTTAATAGTGTATAAAACATAGATCTTTCTGTTTCTACAGAACATATACTATCCCTACAGTATTAACTGTACTGTAGAAATTCCCACAGTACAGTTACTACTGTAGAAATCATAAGCAACTGTAATTTAAACTGTACTTTTTTATTATTGATTAATTTATTACTACTATAGAGTTCATGGGAAATAATTTATAATCCTTACAAATACAAATTAATTCCCGTTTTACAAAGACATTTATAATGTAATTATGTCCCCATAATCGGTTCTTAGTAATTCGATTCTTTCTTTCAAAAGTATACTTTTACAAGAAATGAGACCGTAAGCAACTGTAATTTAAATAGTATTTTTATATTAGTGATTGAATCTTTACTACTTTAATACATATTTATCCAGATTTTACAAAGAATTTTAAAATGGAGTTATGGCATCATACTCTGTTTCTAATATATTCCACTGTGTTAAAGTAAAATAACTTTCTTTTAGAACTATGCTTTTTCACTGATTATGTTCATCTTATTGTTTAATGATCGTGCAAGGAGGAAGTTGTGATATTTCGTTTTCTCAGCGACCATGAGGACGTTACTTTGGAATTTGGACGTTTTCCAAAGAGCGAGCAGATAGTGTTCTAGACAGAACGAACTTCCCAGTTAAACGCTTAAATATATGCAGTGACATTAAAAAGGATAAATTCTTTTTGTTAATCATCTTTCTCGAAGGCTTTTGTCACAAGACAGCTGGTAATAAAACTCGAATTGTGTTCGAAAACAGAATGCTTGATTATTTTTGCAAGTCAGTCCTTTTATTCTAACTACGATATCCGGATATTCAGCTCTTAGCTATAATGGCTGAAAATTGGATGAATTAATGTCTCCAACTCCGATAAAAGCCTCAAGGGGATGTAATAACTTTATATCTGAAAACTTTTTAGTAATATCTCTTATGACTACTATGATAACTATGACTATTTATGACTACATTCTTATGAATCTCAGAGTGTAATGTGTCCCTATATTTTTGTAAGTCGTCCTTTTATTTTAACAAGATGTGCGGATATTCAGCTCTTAGCGATAATGGTTAAAAATTGGATGGATGAATGTCTCCAACTTTGATAAAAACCTTAAGGGGATGTAATAACTTTACAGCTGAAAACTTTTTAGTAATATCTCTTATGACTACTGTTGTTATTATGACTATTTATGACTACATTCTTCAGAACCTCAGAGTGGAATAGGACCCTATATTTTTGTAAGTCAGTCTTTTTATTTTAACTAGATGTGCGGATATTCGGCTCTTAGCGATAATGGTTGAAAATTTAATGATGAAAATGTATCCAACACCTATAAAAGCCTTAAGGGGATGTAACAACTTATAGCTGAAAACTTTTTAGTAATATCTGTTATGACTTCTTTGATTACTATGACTATTTTTGACTACATTCTTCTGAATCTCAGAGTGGAATGGGACCCTATAGTTTTGTCAGTCCTTTTATTTTAATTAGATGTACGGATATTCAGCTCTTAGCAATAATGCTTGAAAATTGTATACATTAATGTCTCCAACTCAGATAAAAGCCTTAAGGGGATGTAATAACTTTAAAGCGGTAAACTTTTTAGTAATATCTCTTATGAATTCTATGATTACTATGACTTTTAATGACTATATTATTCTGAATCTCAGAGAGCAATGGGACCCTATATTTTTGTAAGTCAGTCTTTTTATTTTAAATGGATGTGCGGATATTCAGCTCTTATCTATAATGGTTGAAAATTGGATGAATAATGTCTCCAACTCCGATAAAAACCTTAAGGGGATGTAATAACTTTACAGCTGAAAACTTTTTAGAAATATCTCTTATGACTACTATGATTACTATGACTATTTATGGCTACATTCTTCTGAATCTCAGAGTGGAATGGGACTCTATATTTTTGTCAGTCCTTTTCTTCTAACTACAATATCTAGATATTCAGCTCTCAACGATAGTGGTCGAAAATTGGATAAATTAATGTCTCCAACTCCGATAAAAGCCTTAAGGTTATGTAATAACTTTATAGCTGTAAACTTTTTAGTAATATCTCTTATGAATTCTATGATTACCATGACTTTTAATGACTACTTTCTTCTGAATCTCAGAGTGGAATGGGACCCTACATTTTTGTAAGCCAGTCCTTTTATTTTAACTAGATGTGCGGATATTACTCTCTTAGCTATAATGGCTGAAAATTGGATGAATTAAGGTCTCGAACTCCGATAAAAGCCTTAAGGGGATGTAATAACTTTATAGCTGAAAACTGTTTTCGAAATTTCCGTTATAAATAATATGACTACCTTGATTATTTATGACTTCATTCTTCTGAATCTCATAGTGGAATGGGACCCTATATTTTTGTAAG
>CM063509.1:89683916-89691416 GCA_032207245.1 Pardosa pseudoannulata | reverse complement strand
AATAACTTTTCATAATTCCATTTACGTTTCTTTAAGATTTAAAATTGGTATCTTACTGTTGTCCTATTTGAACTTGGTATCATTAAACTTTGTATATATTTCTGTTACAAATACAAGTTTGTGACAATAAGAATTAGAAATTCAATATATGCACCAGTACTCAATGTTAGAATACCAAGCAAATTGCCGATTTCGTATGTGTGCATAAAATTAAGTTATAATAAAGGATTTTGTGGGCTTACTTTTTAAGAATACGACCGAATAAAAATAGTTCTTCACTGTGCAGAACTACTTTTCTTAACTTAACCTCTCTATATACCAAAACCTTTCAAACCCGAATTTACGTTATGATATCTTCAATATTTATGCACCTCCCAAACATGACACTTGACTTCTGCCGAAATAATTCACTTGTATGACATGATACCCTCAGATTCTCTTGGTAAACCGAGTGAAACCTAATAGGAGGAAAGGAGGAGGTGAAAATCGAAGATCTTTAGCTTGCGTCATGGATATCATGGGCAATCCATCTCGGCTGATGACAGGCAAATAAGAAATAGCAGCAAATACAGTTTGTGAAACGTGACACCGATAATTTAATTTGGTGAGAATAATTAGGAATTAGGAACTGATCTTTTGGAAAAATAAAGCCTAATATTCTGTGTCTGTTAGATAAAGACTAAGTACTTATTAATCTTAGAATACTTAAAAATAAAAAATAGAGAGAAGTGTATTTCTGTAAATTATGGTGTTTCCATAATATAAAGGGCAACAAGAGTAATCGAATTGCATGGTAGAATGCTAATAAAAAGTCTATGGAAAAATGCTAATAAAAACTTTACAACTTTTTTACTGGTCCTGTTTTTTAAACATTTATTATTTTTATTAGATAAATAAAATAAGCCTTTTTAGCTGTACAGGAAGTAAATTAAATGTTGATAAAATCTACAAATTTGCCATAACATATTTTTCTCAAAATTAAAACGTACTCAAATTATCGTGTTCACTTGTAGATGCTCATACACGCACACACACAAAGTCATAACTTCTTCCAAAATGGTATTTTCTAACTCAGGGACATCCAAAATGGAAAGAGCAATCAAAATCTTGAATTGAAAATTTTAAGAAGATTATAATAGTTTCACTACACTATATATAACATAAAGTGGTCTTCAGTAATCGGAAATAACCCCAAACCCAAAAAATCTGCAATTTTGCTGTAATGTACATATATCAAATTTTATTTAACGTAGTTAAAGAGTTCTCAAGTTATTATGTTCATGTACAGACGCACACATCATGGTACAGATTTAATTACAAAAACGGTATTTATAATTCAGGAAGATCTTAAACATAAAGATAATTGAAATTTTTAAGATTGGATTTTTGGACAATTAAAATATTTCCACTGTATCATGTACACAAAGAAATTTAAAAAAGTCATGTAATGATCCATCTGTACTTGGAAAGATAACTATTCAACGAGTACGGTTAAACAAAAAGTTTTAATTGATATTTAACATGACTTCTCCATATGTCAAAACCATACAAAATCGAATTTACGTTATGATATCTTCAATATCTATGCACCTCCCAAACATGACACTTGACTTCTGCCGAAATAATTAACTTGTATGGCAGGATACCCTCAGATTATCTTGGTTAACAGAGTGAAACCTAATAGGAGGAAAGGATGAGGTGAAAATTGAAGATCTTTAGCTTGTCGCCATGGATATCAGGAGCTATCCATCTCGGCCGATGACAGGCAAATAAGAAACATCAGCAAATACAGTTTATGAAACGTGACAGGGATAAACTAATTTGGTGAGATAATTAGGAACTAGGAAATGATCTTTTGGAAAAAATAAAGCCTAATATTCTGCTACTGTTAGATAAAGACTAAGTACACTTTAATCTTAGAATACTTAAAAATAAAAAATAGAGACAAGTGTTTTCTTGTAAAATATGGTGTTTCTATAGTAAAAAGGGCAACAAGAATAATCGGATTATATTGTAGAATCCAAATAAAAGAAACTACATAACTATTATCATTAGTACTGTTTTATTGTTTAATTATTTATTTTTTTATAAAATATCATTGTTATTATATAAATAAAATTAGCCTTTTAACTATGCAGGAAGTAAATTAAAAAAATAAAAAACTATTAAATGTTTTTTAAAAAAGTCATGTAATGATCCATCTGTACTTGGAAAGTTATACTGTTCAACGAGTACGGTTAAACAGAAATATTTAATTGATATTTAACATGAGTTCTCTATATGTCCAAACCATGCAAACCCGAATTCACGTTATGGTATCTTCAATATCTATGCGCCTCCCAAATATGACACTTGACTTCTGCCGAAATAATTCACTTGTATGTCAGGATACCCTCAGATTCTCTCGGTTAACCGAGTGAAACCTAATAAGAAAAGGTGAAAATCGAAGATCTTTAGCTTGTCGCTATGGATGTTATGAGCAATCCATCTCAGCTGATGACGGGCAAATAAGAAATAGCAGCAAATACAGTTTGTGAAACGTGACACGGATAATTTAATTTAGTAAGAATAATTAGGAATTAGGAACTGAATTTGGGGAAAAATAAAGCCTAATATTCTGTATCCGTTAGATAAAGACTAAGTAAACATTAATCTTAGAATACTGAAAAATGAAAATTAGAGACAAGTATATTTCTGTAAATTATGGTGTTTCCATAATGAAAAAGGCAACAAGGATAATGGTAAATTCTAATAAAATACTTATATTAGAATACTTAAAAATAAAAAAATGGAGACAAGTATATTTCTGTAAATTATGGTGTTTCCATAATGAAAAGGGCAGCAAGGATAATCGAATCGCATGGTAGAAGGCTAATAAAAACTCCGTAACTATTTTCATTAGTACTCCTTTTTTGTTTATTTATTTATTTTTTTACTAAATATATCATTTCTATTAGATAAATAAAATTAGCCTTTTAACTATACAGGAAGTAAATTAAAAAAATAAAAAAATACCAAAAAATTAAAAAAAAAGTTATGAAATGATCCATTTGTACTTGGAAAGGTATATTGTTCAACGAGTACGGTTAAACAAAAATATTTAATTGATACTTAACATAACTTCTCTATATGTCAAAATCATGCAAACCCGAATTTACGTTATGATATCTTCAATATCTATGCAACTCCCAAATATGACACTTGACTTCTGCCGAAATAATTCACTTGTATGTCAGGATACCCTCAGATTCTCTTGGTTAACCGAGTGAAACCTAATAGGAAGAAAGGAGGAGATGAAAATCGAAGATCTTTAGCTTGTCGCCATGGATATCATGAGCAATCCATCTCGGCTGATGACAGGTAAATAAGAAACATCAGCAAATGCAGTTTGTGAAACGTTACACAAATCATTTAATTTGGTGGGAATAATTAGGAATTAGGAACTGATATTTTGGAAAAATAAAGCCTAATATTCTGTTTCTGTTAGATAAAGACTAATTACTGATTAATCTTAGAATACTTAAAAATAAAAAATAGAGACAAGTATAGTTCTGTAAATTATGGTGTTTCCATAATATAAAGGGCAAAAAGAATAATCGGAGTGTATAATAGAATTCTAATAAAAGAAACGCCACAACTATTATCATTAGTCCTGTTTTATTGTTTAATTATTTATTTTTTTTATAAAATATATTATTTTTATTAGATAAATAAAATCAGCCTTTTAGCTATGCACGAAGTAAATTAAATGTTGATAAAAACTACAATTTTGCCATAATAAACATATTACAAATTCTTTCCTCAAATCAAAATGTACTTAAATCATCATGTTCACATGCAGGTACACATACACTCACGCAGTCATACACAAGGTCATAACTTCAAAAATGGTATTTTCGAACTCAAGAATGTCCAATATGGAAAGATCAATCAAAATCATGAATAAAAATTTTAAGAATATTACAATAGTTTCTCTACTCTATATGCAACAGTAAATAACAACCAGAAGTAGTAGGAAAATCGCTATTTCCGGTTGCCGAAAATAACCCCAAAACTAATAGAAATCTGCAATTTTGCTATATTGTACATATTTAAAATTTTATTTCTCATAGTTAAAGTGTTCTGAGTTCTGAGTTCATAGTTAAAGTGTTACTATGTTCACGTAGACACACCCATCCTGGTACAGATTTAATTACAAAACTGGTATTTTAGAAATCAGGAGGATCATAAACATAAAGATAATTGAAAATTTTAAGATTGGATTTTTGGACAATTACAATATTTCAACTGTATCATATATACGAAAATATTTTTAAAAAGTCATGAAATGATCCATCTGTACTTGGAAAGGTATACTGTTCAACGAGTACCGTTAAACAAAAAGTTTTAATTGATATTAAACTTGACTTCTCTATATGTCAAAACCATGCAAACCAAAATTTACGTTATGATATCTTCAATATCTATGCGTCTCCCAAACATGACACTTGACTTATGCCGAAATAATGTATAACCTAGTGAACCTAGTGAAACCTAATAGGAGGATAGGAGGAGGTGAAAATCGAAGATCTTTAGCTTGTCGCCATGGATATCATGAGCAATCCATCTCAGCTGATGACAAGCAAATAAGAAACATCAGCAAATACAGCTTATGAAACGTGACACCGATAATTTAATTTGGTGAGAATAATTAGGAATTAGGAACTGATCTTTTGGAAAAATATAGCCTAATATTCTCTATCTGTTAGGTAAAGACTAAGTACACTTTAATCTTAGAATACTTAAAAATAAAAAATAGAGACAAGTGTTTTCTTGTAAAATATGGTGTTTCTATAGTAAAAAGGGCAACAAGAATAATCGAATTGCATGGTAGAATGCTAATAAAAGAAACTCCGTTACTATTTTCATTAGTACTCCTTTCTTGTTATTTATTTATTTTTTTACTAAATATATCATTTCTATTAGATAAATAAAATTAGCCTTTTAACTATACAGGAAGTAAATTAAAAAAATAAAAAAATACCAAATTTTTTTTTTTATAAAAGTCATGAAATGATCCATCTGTACGTGGAAAGATATACTTTAAGGAGTACGGTTAAACAAAAAGTTTAAATATATATATAACATGACTTATCTATATGTCAAAACCATTCAACTCGAATTTACATTCTGATATTTCAATATCTATGCATTTGGTGTCCACAAATTATAATTTTGTTGCAGCTAATTATTTGTATTGAGTATGCAAAGTTTTCACAAGCGGCAGATCTGCGTGCGCAGACGCGTACTTCACAGCTACCGGCCGCCTTATAAGTTGAAGCCAAGCGAGAACGAACGAAGTGCAAGGCGCAAATTTTCTCACACGGCTGTGGACTCCAACGTATTTCGCCCTCGGAAGCACTTCTGATCCAGCTTGCTTCGCAAGAACGTTCGCCGTCAATAACAGCTGAAAGCAGAGTATCGCCCTTTATTTTTGTTTCTTCCATTATTATTTTATTTTTCACGTCAGTCTCAAATTAAAATCATTTTAACGAAAGCTTATTTTTTTGGAGTTTATTTCTTGTTTCGCTACAGGAGTAGCATTACAGTGGTGCAAACACCCACTACATAAATGTGGTGACCTGCACTACATGCACCTTCCAAAAATGACACTTGACTTCTGCCGAAATAATTCATTTGTATGTCAGGATACCCTCAGATTCTCTTGGTTAACCGAGTGAAACCTAATAAGAGAAGGTGAAAATTGAGAAAAAGGGCAACAAAATGAAAATCGTAATAAAAAGGGCAACAAGAATAATCGGATTGTATGGTAGAATGCTAATAAAACAAACTACCAAAACTGTTATCATTAGTCCTGTTTTATTGTTTATTTATTTATTTTTTTACAAAACCTAATAGGAAGAAAGCAGGAGGTGAAAATCGAAGATCTTTAGCTTGTCGCCATGGATATCATGGGCAATCCATCTCGGCTGATGACAAGCAAATAAGAAACAGTTTATGAAACGTTACACAAATCATTTAATTTGGTGAGAATAATTATTGATTAGGAACTGATCTTTTAGAAAAATATAGCCTAATATTCTCTATCTGTTAGGTAAAGACTAAGTACACTTTAATCTTAGAATACTTAAAAATAAAAAATAGAGAGAAGTGTATTTCTGTAAATTATGGTGTTTCCATAATATAAAGGGCAACAAGAGTAATCGAATTGTATGGTAGAATGTAATAAAAGGACTGCGATAGAATGCTAATAAAAACTCCACTACTATTTTTATTTGTCCTGTTTTTCTTGTTTATATATTTCTTTTTTTAACAAAATATATCATTTTCATTAGATAAATAAAATCAGTTCTTTAGCTATACAGGAAGTAAATTAAATGTTCATAAAACTACAATTTTGTAATACAATAATGTGCGTATTAAAAATTTATTTTCTCAAAGTTAAAAAGTGCTCAAATTATCATGTTCGCATGCAGATACACATACACGCACACACCCACACACAAAGACATAACTTCAAAAATGGTATTCTCGAACTCATGGAATTCCAAAATGGAAAGATCAATCAAAATCTTGAATTCAAATTTTAAGAATATTACAATAGTTTCACTACACTATATACAACAGAAAGTAGTCTTCATTAACCGGAAGTAGCAGGAAAATTGCTATTTCTGGTTGCCGGAAATACGAAAACTAATATATGTTGCCGTAACCAGGATATATTTTATGCCAGGCCTGTTGAGAGAACACAAAAGAAAAAGACACCAGATACAAAAAGACTTTACCTTTTGGTGAATCTTTGTTTACATTAGTAACATGAGTAAGGATGAATAATGCTTATATGCACAACATCACAACATGGCATCTCTATATGACAAAGAAATGACAATGAAGCAAAACCCTGCCTCAGATTCTTTCTTCGCCTGCTCTCTCTGAAGGGTCCCCCAAATCTGACCAAATTGTCCGTTGACCAGTGTTGCCAAGGCTAAAAACGTCTATTCCGCGAAAGCAATACCTCTTGTCCAATGGGGTCGAAGGAGTGTCTGAGACAACACTTCCATCCTTAGGTCACTCTCTCTAGCTGGCGTTGTCATGTGGTGTTAATCATTGCTCTTTTCCAGATTTGATTTCTTTAAGTCAAAACGTTCTCAAATAATTATGTTCACGTACAGACTCATGCACACCCTGAAACAGACACAACTACAAAAATGGTATTTTAGAATTCAGGAAGATCTTAAACGTAAAGATGACTGAAAAGTTTGAGATTGGATTTTTGGACATTTATAATATATCTACTGTATCATATTGTAAAAACAATGTTAAGTTGGCCTAGTCTTTGAGAAAGAAGAAATTAAAACTCATTAAGAAACACTTGGAAAATAGGTCTTGATTAAATTATTTTACACAATTAAATAAATGCCTAAGGAATACAACTGAAATCAACTTATCATTTGTAGATATCGAAGACTGCTCTCGAGTCACACATACATACTAAATTTT
>CM063509.1:89666416-89681416 GCA_032207245.1 Pardosa pseudoannulata | reverse complement strand
TAAATATGTTATGATAATATTTATTTGAATACATTATAATTAACAGAATTTTTGGAAATGTTTGGAAAGTAGAAATACAGATAAAATATAATGTATAATTTTTCTTTATATTTTTCACAGACATATTTCTTCTCAAATCTTACCATTCTGAATTTTTAAAATGAGGCCTATTAAAAATGAAGCTGTTTACCTAATTTAAAACGAAATAGTTAAAATGTTAAAAAAATAAAATGCTAAATAATATATAATAAAATATAAATAATAAAAAGTAAGGTCGAAATATACCAGGGTATAAATTATTGGGGAAACATTATTTACATAATTTTTTTTAAAATATAAATTATGAAAAAAGTACAAAGGAAGATTAAACTTAAAGAATAAATATTTCCTTAAAACTTTTTACAGAAATATTTCTTTAAAATTTTTACAGAAATATTTCGTCTCAATTTTTAACATTATGAATTGTTAAAATGTGATGTAATCGAAAAATTAAAATCTTAATCAAATTTGATAATAAAAGATAATTTTTTTAAAAATAAATAATAAAATATATATAATAAAAAGTAAAATTTTATGAAAAGGTCCAAATATAACTAAAATATAATAAAATTTATTATAAGATATCATTAGATACAGAATTTTTAAAAATGTAAATTATGAAATAGAGTACAAAGGGAGAGAAAATATAAAATATAAATTTATACTTTCTACAGAAATATTTTTTAAAATCATTACCATTCTCAAATTTTAAAATAAGATCTATTCAGAGATTAACAGAGAACATCAGCGATTATTCAGAGATCATTAACAAATCTAAAACACAAAAGTTAATAAAAGTTAATAAAATATATTTATTAAAAATGTAAATAATACAAAGTAAAACTCTAAATCAATTAGAATAAAATTTCTTAGAACACTATATTAATTACAGAATTCTGTAATAAAGCAAATTATGGAGCGACTCAGAAAATAATAAACAATGCTAAATTTAATGGAAGCAAGCATTAAAGAAAATAAGTAATGTTTACAATATTTCGATAACCCCCAAACAGATCATAAATCAAATAAAATTATCCCAGTAATACTTATTATAATAACATTTTTCTCAAAGAGAAACACATAATTTAAGTTTTGAACCTTCCCAAATGCATAATGAATACCCGGAGAGGAATAAAAAAAAATGAGGTATAACATTCCAAAATGTCTTATCTTAATTCTAGAGCATCTTTCCTGGTTCTACCACAAATACTTAAAAGACGCAATTTTTTTTGTTACTTATTTATTTCGTTTTCACCCGAGCTGAGATTTTTGAATAATCTACAAGATTTATTATTTGGGGGCTTTAACGCAAGTCCATTTTCTTGCTGGGGAAGACATTAAAATTTGCATTTATTTCTTCCTCTTTTGCTTGTTTCGTTTGCTTATTTACTTTTAAAAAAATTGCAAAAGATTGCATTATGGGGTGCTTTCCTTTTAGATATAACACAAAGGGCACAGAGCACGAAAATAACATGTTAACTGGTGAATGGCTTAGACGGATAAATTTTTAGGCAAGCGAATTATCATTGTAATATTTGTTGTTAGAAATCCGTTGGCTATATTATAGAGGATTTACAGAATTTCACAATAGTTGGGATTCAGGAAGGATAAAATGCTTTTAAAGACAAGTTTCCTTTAGGTAAGAAGAGAGAAAATAAATGCTTTGTTAAAAGGGTGAACATCATTTTTTTTTTATTTAGTTTCTTCGTCTAAAGGTTTTGTGATAAAAGAATATAAAGTATAATTCTTTAGGTGAAGAAACTAGAAATTTATATTTCCCCGGTGCTATTTATGTCATAAAATTGGGGTTTTGTACAAAGCTGAATGCAATCTATTATAAAGTAAAATAAAGTGCTAGTTAGAGAAATGCTCCATTTTGAAGCAAAATTTATCTAAGATAAAGATTTTTTAAAATGGCAAATTATAATACATATTTATAAAATAAAAAGTCTAAATTCTAAATAATACTGCCTTTTCTCTTCATTAAGTCATGACATAAAATAAAATACTTGTTTGTAAATTTTATTTTCGATACATTTCATTGTTTTCTTATCTATGTTTTCAATAACTGAAACAAATTATAAAGTAAAACATTTTTAAATTTTTAGATTAAGAGGTTTTGGTTACGTTTCATAATATCTAAAAAATTGAAACCGACATGATTTGGATGTCAGTCATAACCATTCGACGTTCAGATAAAATCCAAGAAAGCTAGCTGGTTGTGCAATGAATTTTGTATGCTATTTGTATTTTATGGTGATATGTGATATTTAAGTCTTCTGAATACACTTTAAAGATTTTAGATTATTTTTCAGAATATTAATTTCGAATCACTTAATGTTGAGGATCAGTCATTTCTGGTAACTTTCTAAATGGAGAACTTTGTGGCTCCAAAAATTTCACAAAAGAATTTGGTTTTAAAATGTTCTAATATTCATCCTTATATAATATAACGCATCATAATATCGTAATATTAACTATAATTTACGCTCTCAAGTTCAAGCAGATACTCTTTTGATATCAACAGCGTCAGGTTGACATTGAAATTGTATGCAGTTGTTTAATAAATTTAAACTGCATAATTTAATAACAGTTAAGGAAGTTTAAAACGAGTGTATAAATATATAAATAACAAAAAGTAAAACTTTATGAAAAAGTCTAAATATATCGGAATAAAATTTATTAAACGACATCATTATTTTCAGAATATTTTAAAAGAGGAAATTATGAAAAGAAATAAAAAGGAAGGTAAAATATAAATTTTTAAATTCATAAAAGATTTAAAGTATCAATTATTGCAAAAGATAAAACATCAAACAGTGTTATTTAGAATGATAAATAGATAAAGCAGCACGTCATAATGAGTAATATTTTAACTCTAAAAGAATCATGTATCCGCGAAATCACTGAAAAATTCATACTTTTCCTATTCAAAATTCATTTACAATTTATGACCAAAACAGACTCAGAAAATAATAAACAATGCTAAATTTAATGGAAGCAAGCATTAAAGAAAATAAGTAATGTTTACAATATTTCGATAACCCCCAAACAGATCATAAATCAAATAAAATTATCCCAGTAATACTTATTATAATAACATTTTTCTCAAAGAGAAACACATAATTTAAGTTTTGAACCTTCCCAAATGCATAATGAATACCCGGAGAGGAATAAAAAAATGAGGTATAACATTCCAAAATGTCTTATCTTAATTCTAGAGCATCTTTCCTGGTTCTACCACAAATACTTAAAAGACGCAATTTTTTTTGTTACTTATTTATTTCGTTTTCACCCGAGCTGAGATTTTTGAATAATCTACAAGATTTATTATTTGGGGGCTTTAACGCAAGTCCATTTTCTTGCTGGGGAAGACATTAAAATTTGCATTTATTTCTTCCTCTTTTGCTTGTTTCGTTTGTTTATTTCCTTTTAAAAAATTGCAAAAGATTGCATTATGGGGTTCTTTCCTTTTAGATATAACACAAAGGGCACAGAGCACGAAAATAACATGTTAACTGGTGAATGGCTTAGACGGATAAATTTTTAGGCAAGCGAATTATCATTGTAATATTTGTTGTTAGAAATCCGTTGGCTATATTATTGAGGATTTACAGAATTTCACAATAGTTGGGATTTAGGAAGGATAAAATGCTTTTAAAGACAAGTTTCCTTTAGGTAAGAAGAGAGAAAATAAATGCTTTGTTAAAAGGGTGAACATCTCTTTTTATTTAGTATCTTCGTCTAAAGGCTTGAAGGTTTTGAGATAAAAGAGTATAAAGTATAATTCTTTAGGTGAAGAAACTAGAAATTTATATTTCCCCGGTGCTATTTATGTCATAAAATTAGGGTTTTGTACAAAGCTGAACATAATCTGTTATAAAATAAAATAAAGTGCTAGTTAGGGAAATGCTACATTTTACAGCAAAATATATCTACGATAAAGGTTTTTTTTAAATGGAAAATTATAATATATAAACTTAAAATACAAATTTTAAACTCTACATAATAATGCATTTTTTGCATCTATTCATTAAGCCATGACATAAAATATAATATTTGTTTATAAATTTTATTTTCGATACATATCAATGTTTTCTAATCTTTTAATAGCTGAAGCAAATTATAATATAACCGAAGCAAATTAAAAGTTTTGGATTAACAGTAGTTGGTTACGTTTCTTAACATCTCACAAATTGAAACCGACATGCTTTCCATATCAGTAATATCCATTCTACGTTCAGATAACATCCAAGAAGGCTAGCTGGGATGATATGAAATTTTTATGATGTTTGAATTAGGAGGGTTACTCTGAATTTTTTTAGATACTCGCAGACTAGAATTTACAAAATAAAAATAATGGTTTAAATTTAAAATACAAAGTATTTTAGCTCAGCAGACAATTTTTTAGTAACTTATTTCAACTTAATTAGCATAGAATAAATTTTAAACAGAAGAGAAAATGGATTTGACGCGAGAACATTTTCGCGCTATGATTTTCTACGATTTTAAATCAGGATTAAATCAAGAAGACTGCTTTCAACGTTTGCAGTTGGCATTTGGTGATGAATCTCCAGCTCGTGCTACTGTATTCAGATGGTTTAAAGAGGTCACAATTTTCTTCAGGATGAAGAACACACAGGAAGGCCGTAATCGACAGTAATCCTAGATAATGTGTCTGCAATACGAAAAATGTTAATGGATGATAATCGCTGTACCTATCAAATTATACAGAAGGAACGTAACATTGCATCCGCAGCCATACACAAAATTATTAATGAAGAATTACATATGAAAAAAGTAGTTTGCCGTTAGGTTCCCCATAATCTAACTGAGAACCAAAAAGGGGAGTGTGTCAGAACCAGTAAAGAAACTCTTAAATTGCTAAATGATGGTAGCCACCGCAGCATTTCTATAATTGTAACGGGTGATGAAACGTACATACCGTTTTTTAAAGTTCCAAAACATCAAGAAAGCAAAGTATGGGTCTTTGAAGATGATTCAACGCCGACAATGGGGAAAAGACAACGCATACTGAAAAAAGTGATGCATGCCGCTATCTTCAGAAGTACGGGATTGTTCAAAGCCATCAAGTTGGAAGGACAGAAGACAATAACAGAAAACTAGTATACCACAAAATGTCTCACAAGTTCTACAAGAAGTGAATGTTAGGCTAACGCTTCACGATGACAATGCATCTTCACTTACAGCCGGATTAACAGTTGAGTTTCATAAACAAAAACAAATTTAAATGATAGAACATCCGCCATATCACTTGATCTAGCTATGTTTGACTTTTGGTCATTCTTTAATCTAAAAAAGAAATGCATTTTTTCATCTATTCCAAGAAATGAATGGCTTGAGGCATGTATTATGTGGAATATTCGTCTACAAAAGTGCATTAATATTGGTGGAGATTACTTTGAACACACCTAAAATTTCGTAAGTATAACTTTAAAAACCTAGTAGTATCTCAAAAATTTCAGAGTGACCCTCGTATATGGTGATCTTAAGCTTTCTGAATAAGCTCTAATCATTCTAGATTACTTCTGAGAATTGAAATTTCGAATCGCTTAAAGTTGAGGATCGGTCATTTATGATAAATTTCTAAATTGAGAACTTTGTGGCTCCAAAAGTTTCACAATAAAAGTTGTAGCTAAAATATTCTAATATTCACCCTTATATAACATAAGGCATCCCAATATCATGATATTAACTATATCTTACAGTTCTCAAATTCAAGCAGATATTTTTTGATATCAGCAATGTCCGGTTGACATTGAAATTGTATTCAGCTGTTAAGATGGATATTCAATGGAATTCTTATTCTTTTAGGATTATGTGTTGATTTCCATGTTTTTTGGGCTCTAGAAGTTCAACTTTAATGGTTTTATAATATTTTACCCCATTTACCACAGGACTAATTGAAAATAAGTTTGTGTTAGGGATTGTTTTCTTTATGGTAATATTCACTGTGTCCTTACACATATCATCTAAGATTTATCACCATCATCAGTATAATATATTAACTATTTAGCAGCATGAATTATTACAATTTAACACAGCATGAATCTAAAATATATAGTTTCAATTTCATGACAGTTTTACTCCCAGTACTTTACATCTTACATTAAAATGAACTTTATTGGGAAACAAACTCATTTGCAATGCATAATTCTAATTTATAAATATAAACACACACACATTACTTGGAATTTTGATCTTTCTGCAATGGCAAGCCTCCCCTCCTAAATCCACGCACTCCTAGAAATTTTTTCTATACCTTGTATAAAAAATTTTGTTTTTAATTAAAATCACTCTAGTCTAAGTTAATAGTTATATGACGTTATAGTTAAAATATCGTTGCAAGACTTTTTTATAGCACCTGAAGTGAAATTCACATAGTCAATGATATATATATTATATATATATATATTATATATATATATATATATATATATATATATATATATATATATATATAATATCTAATTTTGTAATAAAATGTCCCATTCTTCTATTTAAATTCGTTTTACCCTTTGATTAATGCTGGAATAAATGCTAATATTTTCTATGAATTTCTTTTTATATTCAATATTAGAAATAACACTTGAACGATGGTGATTTTGACAAGCGTAAAGTCGCTGTTTTTAAAGTGTTTCTTGATTTACTCGACCGTGTTTTGGATAAAGGTGGATGCTACGAAATACAAAGGTAATTTTTTTTGTTGTAACGTAAGAATTTTATAGATGATGTACTCATGCACTGAGTAAGTCTCTTTGGAAAATATTAATTCAAATCAATTTTTGCCTAATATTAATGGGATATGTTACCTTTGGAGCTGAAATGTTCTCATTGAAATAGACCATTTTTCATCCAATATAAAATTAAAAGTTCTACTCGGTTAGAAAACTAGTTTTCTACATATTTTCTAGAATCTTACTTTATTTAAGGACTGCATCGCTTTTAAACATTAAATAATTAATTTTTTAATTTTACATTTTAAAAATATATATGCATTTTTGAGTCATATAAAGCAAACTCCATTAAAATGTTCGAATTAGAACCTGTAAATCGTTACAATGCTTTACATTCTTAGATTTTTAGGCAACTATAAATGCTATAAATGTTTTTTACTGAAAATGGTATTTTTTGAGATGGTGAGCACTGCAATTAAAACTTTATTGTTGTTTATATCATTTAATATTTGCAGTACTTAAAATTGAACTTTTAAACATTATTTTTCTTTTGTGGAAGTTTCAAAGGTATAAAAAATTTTAAATGCATTTTGCAGAAAAAATGGTGTGTTTTGAAATGGTGCGCACTGTAAATAAAAAACTATTGCACATAACCATTTTAGATTTTCACAGTTAATGCATTATAAAGACACTATGTACGTTCATTTACTTTTTTCGATGCTGTTTATATCATTTAATATTTATAGTATTAGAAATGGAATTTTTAAACATTATTTTTATTTTGTGAAAGTTTCAAAGGTATAAAAACTTTAAATGCATTTTACAGAAAAATGGTGTTTTTTAAAATGGTGCGCAATGTAAGTAAAAAAACTATTGCACATAACCATTTCACATTTCACAGTTAATGCATTATAAAAATACTCAGAACGTTCATTAATTTTTTTCGATGTTGTTTATATCATTTAGTATTTATAGTATTCAAAATGGAATTTTTAAACATTAATTTTCTTTTGTGAAAGTTTCAAAGGTATAAAAACTTTAAATGCTTTTTACAGAATAATGGTGTATTTCGAAATGGTGCGCACCGTAAATAAAAAAGACTTGCTCGTAACTATTTCACATTTTCACATTTCATGCATTATAAAGCGACTATGAACGTCTATTTACTTTTTCGTAGTTATTTATGTAACTTAATATTTGCAGTATTTGATATAGAATTTTTTAACATTAATTTAGATTTATTTTGAATATGTAATCTCCTGGTATAATATTTCTGAGATTTTTTAAAAATTAAATATGTAGAGAATGACATCTAACAATTGTAATATACTTCGAAGCAAAAATTATTATTGAATAATTTAGTTTCTGTTATTGTCAGTTTGTGCAAAATATATTAAAAAGTATTAGTATTTTAGAGACAAGTTCTTACTTTTCTCTTTATAAAAAAGGTCTCCTTTTTTAGAAACAAAGTAAATTTAATATAATAAATTAAAGTAAAAATAAAGACAAAAACGCTAAAAACCCATTTAATTATGATGACAATTAAAAAAGTTAAGACGAAGATGTTAAATAAGTTAAAATATTATAAAATTGAGATTTGATGATGCAAAAAGAGAAAACGTTTGTTCAATTTCAATAAAGGAAGCAATAGTTAAAAAGCATTTATTTTATTCCCCAAGAGAAAAAAAATGAAAACTCAATTACCGGAAAAATATTTTTAAAACTTGTAAATTAGAAGCTAGTTTTTATACAAAATCGCATATAACTATTATTCGGTGAACCTCAGTTATATTAATACCAGCAATATATTTCCTTTTGTTGCATGTAAAAAGGTGATGTTAAATTTTCAATTTCTTATGAGTTTCTAATTTTTATTTTAAATTTTAAGATGTTATATACCTATGGCATAAAGTTTCGATTTTCATAATAAAACAATTTACTTCAATTCTATTTGAGTCTTTTGACGTCTCTTTAATGCTCTGTTATTAGTGGCATCAGAATTGCAGTTTATGCGAGAAAGGCGTGTGACGCTCTCATTTCTATGAATTTCTTTTTATATTCAATATTAGAAATAACACTTGAACGATGGTGATTTTGACAAGCGTAAAGTCGCTGTTTTTAAAGTGTTTCTTGATTTACTCGACCGTGTTTTGGATAAAGGTGGATGCTACGAAATACAAAGGTAATTATTTTTGTTATAACTTAAGAATTTCATCGATGGTGAACTCATGTACTGAGTAATTCTCTTTACGAAATATTAATTGAAATCAATTTTTGCGTAATATTAATGGGATATGGTACTTTTAGAGCTGAAATGTCAACATTGAAACAGCCTATTTTTGATTCAATATAAAATTAAAAGTTCTACTCGGTTAGAAGACTTGATTTCTAGATATTTTTTAGAGTCTTAATTTTTTTAAGGACAGCATCACTTAAACCTTAAAAAATTAATTTTATAATTAAAAAAACTAATTAAATAAGAATAAAGACTAAATGCTAAAAACCCATTTAATTACGATGACAATTAAAAAAGTTAAGACGAAGATGTTAAATAAGTTAAAATAGTATAAAAATTGAGATTTGATAATGCAAAAAGAGAAACATTCTTTCATTTAATGTAGTAAAAATTTGATGTGTCTTTCTGTTCAATTTCAATAAAGGAAGCAATAGTTAAAAAGTATTTATTTTATACCCTAAGTGAAAAAAATGAAAATTCAATTACCGGAAAAATATTTTTAAAACTTGTAAATTAGAAGCTAGTTTTTATACAAAATCGCATATAACTTTTATTCGGTGAACCTCAGTTATATTGATACCAGCAATATATTTCCTTTTGTTGCATGTAAAAAGGTAATGTTAAAATTTCAACTTTTTTTACTAATTACAACTAATTTTATTTAAATTAAATGAGATGGTTAAAGGAATAACGTCATAATGCTTTAAAAAAAATGTTATTTTTAACCTAATTATTATGTGGGAAATTAATAAATTTGCATATAGTTTTGATTTTCATAATAAAATAATTTTCTTGAATTCGATTTGAGTTTTTTTCCGTCTCTTTAATCATCCGTTATGAGTGGCATCAGAATTGTAGTTAAAGGCTGAAAGGGATGTGACTCGTTCATTTCTATGAATTTCTTTTTATATTAAATATTAGAAATAACACTTGAACGGTGGTGATTTTGACAAGCGTAAAGTCGCTGTTTTTAAAGTGTTTCTTGATACACTTACTCGTCCGTGTTTTGGGTAAAGTTGGATGCAACGAAATACAAAGGTAATTTTTTTGGTTGTAAAATAAGAATTTCATCGATGGTGGACTCATGTACTGAGTAATTCGCTTTGGAAAATATGAATAAAAATTAATTATATATAAATTGTTTATTATATAATTATATATAAATTGTTTATTATATAATTATATATAAATTGTTTAATTGTATAAAGATATACAATTAAACAAATTGGAGCATTTAATTTTAAATTGGATGAAAAATAGGCTGTTTCAATTAGAACATTTCAGCTCTAAAGATACCATATCCCATTAATATTAATAACTAATTTTTATATAATTATTTATATATGTAAAATATTTTTGGATAAAGGTGGATGCGACGAAATACAATGATAATTTTTTTGGTTGTAACTTAAGAATTTCATCGATGGTGGACTCATGTACTGAGTAATTCGCTTTGGAAAATATGAATAAAAATTAATTATATATAAATTGTTTTTTATATAATTATATATAAATTGTTTAATTGTATAAAAATTGTTAATTATACATACATTGTTTAAAATTAATTTTACTTAAATAATTATACAAAAATTAATTATTAATATTAATGGGATATGTTATTTTTAGAGCTGAAATGTCCTCATTGAAACAGCTTATTTTTCATCCAATATAAAATTAAATGCTCGTCTGGGTTAGAAAACTAGTTTTCTAAATATTTCCTAGAGTCTTACTTTATTAAAAGAGATCATGATTTTTTAACCTTAAAAAATTAGTTTTATATTTTTAAAATATCCGGACATTTTTGAGTCATATAAAGAAAACTTCTTTAACCTATTAACGTACACGCTGTATTCAACTCGAGCGCGATAAACTGGCCAAACTGGGCACACTCGAGATAATTCGAGTGGAGGTTGTACTTTATGTTGCTATAATTTTTCACACTCGAATGCAATCGAGAATTGAAAATAACAATGTGAAAAAAATCGTTTTATTGATATTTATCATTTATATGGGATTATAAGCTATAACATTTATTTGTTCAAGTATAAATTATATATATATATATATATATATATATATATATATATATATTCTCTAAACATTATAAAACTTAATAAATATTATAAATAATTTTTTTAAACATTTCTAAATATTATAATTTTTTTATCCTGCCTTAAAAAAAACCGTGCATTAAGGGTTAAAGTTTTCGAATTAGAACATGTAAATTGTTAAAATCGTTAACATTTAATGGCATAAATTTTAAGGAAAGGATTAAAACTATAAAGGCTTTTTACTAAAAATGGTGTTTTTTGAAATGGTGCGCAACGTAAATATAAAACTATTGCGCATAACCATTTCACATTTTCCCATTTAACTTATTATAAAGTGACTATGAAAGTCTATTTACTTTTTTCCATGTTGTTTACATCATTTAATATTTATAGTATTTGAAATGAAATTTTTAAATATTAATTCTCTTTTCTGAAAGTTTCAAAGGCAATAAAACTTTAAATGTATTTTACAAAAATATGGTGTTTTTTGAAATAGTGCGCGTTGTAAATAAAAAACTATTGCCCATATTTTCTCAAATTTTCACTGTAATACATTATAAATAGACTAAGAAAGTCTAGTTATTTTTTCATTGTTGTTTATATCATTTAATATTTATAGTATTTGAAATGAAATTTTTAAACAATATTTTTGCTTTTTTGAAATTTTTAAAATATTAAAAACTTTAAATTTATTGAAAAAAAGGTGATTTTTGAAATTGTGAGCACTGTAGATAAAAAACTATTGCCCATAATCATTTTAAATTTTTACAGGTAACACATTATAAAACGACTAAGAAAATCTATTTACTTTTTTCATTGTTATTTATATAAATCAATATTTATAAAGTTTGAAATGGAATTTTTAAATATTATTTTTGCATTTTTGAAAATTTTAAAGCGATAAAAACTTTAAATGCAATTTATTGAAAAAATTGTGTTTTTTGAAATGGTTCTTACTATAAATAAAAAACTGTTGCACATAAATATTTCACATTTTGTCAGTATAAAGGGACAATGAACGTCTATTTACTTATTTCGTTGTTATTTTATAAATTAATATTTATAGTATTGGAAATAGAATTTTTAAACATTAGTTAAGATTTTTTGAATATTTAATCCCCTGGTATAATATTTCTGAGATTTTTTAAAAATTAAATATGTAGATAATTAAATCTAATAATTGTTATTTTCTTAGAAGCAAGAATTATTATTTAATAATTTAAAAAATATTAGAATTTTCGAGACAAATTCTTTCTTTTCTCTTTATAAAAAATTTCTCATTTTTTAGGAACAAAGTAAATTTAACAAAAGTAATTAAATAAAATTAAAGACTAAAGGTTAAAATATCCATTATTTACGATGATAATTAAAAAAGCTAAGGCGAAGAAGTTAAATAAGTTAAAAATTATATAAAAATTGAGATTTAATAATGCAAAAAAAGAAAAATTTTCATTTAACATCGTAAAAGGTTGATGTGTCTTTCTGTTAAAGGAAGCAATAATTAAAAAATATTTAATTTGTATACCCCAAGTGAAAAAAAAAAATGAAAATTCAATTACCGGAAAAATATTTTTAAAACTAGTTTTTATACAAAATATCATATAATTTTTATTCGGTGAACTTCAGTTATACTAATTAATACCAGCAATATAACTTTTACATTTTGTTGTATGGTTTGTAAAATGGTGATGTTAAATTTTCAATTTCTTATGAGTTTCTAATTTTTTTTTAATTTTAAGATGTCATATACCTATAAAGTTTTAATTTTCATAATAAAATAGTCTACTTTAATTCGTTTTGAAGCTAGTTTTTTTTTACATATTTCAAAATACATTTTACAGTTAAGTATTTTGGACTACATTTTTTATTATTTGTAAAAAATATACTTTTAGAATTGACATAATAAATATTTTTGGAGGTAGTTTGTTATTAACAGTTTTTAATTAAAAAGGGTCGTTGACAAATAATTAATTGTAAAATGAGCAGAGACTTTTATTTAAATATGAATCGAATAAAGTTGCTATAAGGAAGGTTTTATGCCTGGAAATGTAGTAACTTTTTTCACCAAACAAATATAAAAAAAACTAGGCACAAAAATCACGTCATGTGAATAAGATAAATATTACGAAATGTTAAATCTTTGTGCCCCAAAATAAAAATCTTCGTGGTATAATAATAAAGTTCTTAGTTTATAATTTTTTAGTTTTGTTATATGACACATTAAATTATTTTAAATCATTCCTATATACCAAATGAAAAAATATTTAATCTACTTAATTGCAATTTAAATTTTGAAAATTGTAAATTTGAAACCAATTCATCAAATCAAATAGATTTTATCTACTATTTTTTATACTGTAACACTCATATATTAATTAAAGTAATATATTTTAGTTTATAGTATAAAAAAACTAGTTAAAAATTCAATATCTTTACAATCTTTATTATCCTTATTTAAAATGGCTTAGGTTTACAAAATAAAATATATGTTACCTCAATTTGATATAAGCATTCAGTTTCTAGTATAAATATTTTTAAAACTACACTTCGGGTAAATACATATTTTGTATTTTTTTTTAAATTAAAGAAAAAATTTAATATTTACCTATACCTAGAAGGTTGATAAATACCTTGTAAAAATTTGTTATACACAAAGCACAAAGTTCTGTTTTATAATGAATAGAAAAAATACTATTCTAATCAAGATTTAATTTTTGCAAGGTACTCTGCCTCCTTATATGTAAAAACATTCTTGAAATAAATTGTATACGTATATTTCTGTATTTTGCTTATATTTACAATTGATATAAATTTTTAAAATAAATTTTAAATTATACATATATTTTTAATAAACTGTAATTTCATTCAAATATATTATTGAATTTAAGTTCTTTATAATGCCAATATATTTATTAATGCTTTCTATTTTAGAGATAACTATTTTATGAATAAAGGTAACTATTTATGTAATATAGTTAATAATTAACTGTTCATTAAAATTTAAGAATATTTAAAAAATTCTATTCGTTTGAAATTATTTTTATTCACATTCCTTGCATTACAAGCTAATTTTATTAAGCATATACATTATTATATATATGGAAAGTGTATATCTAATATCACAGTGTATATATAATATATATATATATATTTATATAAATATATATATATGTATATATATATATATTATGTATATATATATATATATATATATATATATATATATATATATATATATATATATATATATATATATATATATATATATATATATATATATATATATAATATATATATATATATATATATAATATATATATATATATATGTATATATATATGTATATATATATTTATATATATATATATATATATATATATATATATATATATATATATATATATATATATATATATATATATATATATATATATATATATATATATATATATATATATATATATATATATATATATATATATATATATATATATATATATATATATATATATATATATATATATATATATATATATATATATATATATATATATATATATATATATATATGTATATATATGTATATATATGTATATATACATATATATATATATATATATATATATATATATATATATATATACATATATATATATATATATATATATATATATATATTATATATATATATATATATATATATATATATATATATATGTATATATATATATATATATATATATATATATATATATATATATATATATATATATATATATATATATATATATATATATATATATATATATATATATATATATATATATATATATATATATATATATATATATATATATATATATATATATATATATATATATATATATATATATATATATATATATATATATATATATAATATATATAATATATATATATATAATATATATATATGTATACACACAGAAGCATTCTG
>CM063509.1:89641416-89653916 GCA_032207245.1 Pardosa pseudoannulata | reverse complement strand
AAATAAAAATAATAACGCGTTACTGGGATGAAATTACAAAATATAATCAGTTTCCAAATGACGCATTTTAATCAATTATAATTCATTTTCATCAATTAATATAGACGATTTCAGCATTGATCTTTTAAATATTCATAAGTCAATATCCTGTGGCTTGAAGTTTTAAACTTATTAATTCAATCATGAAATAGACTTATTGATCATATGATCTTTCAAAATTATGGATAATTCTTAGGAATCTCTTCCAGGTAGCAGAATCAGTGAAACATCGAACTTCATATTACTAAAAAACAGCATCCTTATATTTTTAAAAAAATGCTGAACGCTTTTTTTATTTCTAGAGTTTTATAAACTATTAGATATTGGCTGTAAATAATGCAGTTTTTTTCTTAAATAGAAATGTAATTATCTGTTAATAAATATATACTACAGGCTTTTTGTAAAGCACAATAGAAACTTATAACAAAACAAGAATATAGGCGATCATATGACGGGAACAGTAAATATTTTTAATATTATAGAATCGTAAAGTACCCTTTGAGGCAGGCAAAAATAGTTTGTTTTTTGGCTGAGAATTATCTGGTACAAGCTCAATAATTTGTTTATCTTCATACTCCTCTAAAATCTCCCGATTCCGTGAATGCAGTTTAGAATCCCGTTGAATTCATTTTGACAGATAATTCAAGGTTTTCTTTTCTACATCGAAATTATCGTTAAGTTTTTATGTTAAGTTATATCGTTAAGTTGTTTGCCACAGTAATTAATAGAAGTACAGGTAGGAAATTATCATTTCCACTACACCCTTGAGGTAGATAGAATGTGATGTTAAAATTATTATATATGTATCTATAACGTATTATTTAAGCCAAATATAAAAGACAATTATATACATAAAATCTAAGTTCAATGATAAAATGTATGAAAATAATGCTGACGATATTTAATGATTTAAAATAAGAAATGATTCAATGAGATGGTTAAAAGAATGACGTTATAATACTGGTTTGGTTTGGTTTTTGGAGAGCTACGGTCTACTTTTTGCAACACGAGGGCTAATGAGACCGGGACCTACTGCTTGAAGACGATTCCGAACGGCTACGAATATCCATGCCATAGTGGGATTCGAACTCACGAACTCCGAAGGTCAGCACCCTAACCATTCGGCCATAGTTCGGCATGTCATAATAGTGGAAAGAAATGTAATTTTTACCTATTTATTATGTGATAAATTGATAAATTAAATCGCCAGCTCTTAACTGGGGAAAATAGGGCTTTAAATGATGGCATTAAACGTTCAGAAAAGGGGGAAAGGGGGGGTTTCAAACGTTTTAAAGACGACAGTATTTTTCGAAGCATATTTATACCAATTTTTTTTAGAATTGGATCCATAGTTTAGGAGAAGATAAACTTTACTCGTTTTGAATTTTGCTAAACCTAACTCAACAAGAATCCAATATGGATGCGTCTATTCATTCCAGGTTAGATTCCTTAGGTTATTATGATATAAAGGATTTTTAGTAAATGGCTGCAGTACTCTTTTAAACACTTTTTACTGAACTAGTAATGAGTAGTTTTCTTTCGCCGTCTGCCTGTACATGCTGCACTGCACATAACTCTAAAAGTATTAAAAGTAAGAAAAAGTCGATTTTCTTTACTGTTATACCTTCTGTTTTGCCTCTTTCCTTTTTGTTACGTTGCAAACTCTATATAACGATGAATTTCAATATAACGAGAAATTCACGCTGTGCGGCTTACATGAAGAATGATTAGCCTCAGGTGGTTGATTTTTTTGTTTAATGCTATGATAACATATAGCTCAGTTCCTTCTCTTTTAATTGCAGTTTGATGTCTATACAAATTTCAATATAACGTATATTAATGTTGTGTGAGTATAACTCAAAGTTATTAGCAATAAAATATGGAAATTTTGAGTTTAGGACTCTTGTAACATCTTTCAGTACTTATCTTTTTTGATTGAAATCTGAATACTGTATAAAAATTGAATAAACATGTTATAGGTTATTGGTGGTTTAGGTAAAATTGAAATTTTTCATTGTGTAGAAACAACTAAAAAAACAATAGCCGTAAAGTGGTAAAATTTTGCATATAAGATAGGTTATTGGAGGTATATGTTAAATTGAAATTTTTCGTTTTGTAGAAACAACTCAATAAACAGTAGCCGTAAAGTGTTGAAATTTTGTATTTAAGACAGGTTATTGGAGATATAGGTTAAATTGAAATTTTTCGTTGTGTAGAAACAACTCAAAAAACAGTAGTCGTAAAGTGTTGAAATTTTGTATTTAAGACGGTTATTGGAGGTATAGGTTAAATTGAAATGTTTCGTTGTGTAGAAACAACTCAAAAAACAGTAGCCGTAAAGTGTTGAAATTTTGTATTTAAGATAGGTTATTGGAGGTATAGGTTAATCGGAAAATTTGCGTTGTGTAGAAACAACTCCAAAAACAGTAGCCGTAAAGTGTTGAAATTTTGCATATAAGATAGGTTATTGGAGGTATAGGTTAATCTGAAATTTTTCGTTGTGTAGAAAAAACTAAAAAAAAAGCCGTAAAGTGTTGAAATTTTGTATATAAGACTATAACAACATCTAATTTTTCAACTCTCTTGATTCAATTATGTATTTTATATAGTAAAACATTTCAGTATAACTTCTTTTAAGGTATCCGACTACGTTGAAAATGTTTACTTTTCTTTTCTTTCTTTCTTTTTTTTCCCAAAAATCATATTTTTTTATTCCTCTATTGTAAAATTTCAGCTTTAGTATTTATTAATGAATGATCTAAAAGCTTTAAATTTGGAAAGCTTTAATTAATGGTGTTACACTCATAGTTAGCTATAAAGGCAATGAAGATTCGTTAAAAATTTAATGCGTATGATTTTGAAGGTCCAAACTTTTTTACCAAATGTAAATCAAGCAAAAAGTACCCTATGAGGCAGGCAAAAATAGTTCGTTTTTTGGCTGAGAATTATCTGATACACGCTCAATAATTTGTTTATCTTCATACTCCTCTAAAATCTCCCGATTCCGTGAATGCAGTTTAGAATCACGTTGAATTCATTTAGACAGATAATTCAAAGTTTTCTTAGCTACGTCGAAATTATCGTTAAGTTTTTATGTTAAGTTATATCGTTAAGTTGTTTGCCACAGTAATTAATAGAAGTACAGGTAGGAAATTATCATTTCCACTACACCCTGGAGGTAGATAGAATGTGATGTTAAAATTATTATATATGTATCTATAACGTATTATTTAAGCCAAATATAAAAGACAATTATATACGTAAAATCTAAGTTCAATGATAAAATGTATGAAAATAATGCTGACGATATTTAATGATTTAAAATAAGAAATGATTCAATGAGATGGTTAAAAGAATGACGTTATAATACTGGTTTGGTTTGGTTTTTGGAGAGCTACGGTCTACTTTTTGCAACACGAGGGCTAATGAGACCGGGACCTACTGCTTGAAGACGATTCCGAACGGCTACGAATATCCATGCCATAGTGGGATTCGAACTCACGAACTCCGGTTCCGAAGGTCAGCACCCTAACCATTCGGCCATAGTTCGGCATGTCATAATAGTGGAAAGAAATGTAATTTTTACCTATTTATTATGTGATAAATTGATAAATTAAATCGCCAGCTCTTAACTGGGGAAAATAGGGCTTTAAATGATGGCATTAAACGATCAGAAAAGGGGGAAAGGGGGGGTTTCAAACGTTTTAAAGACGACAGTATTTTTCGAAGCATATTTATACCAATTTTTTTTAGAATTGGATCCATAGTTTAGGAGAAGATAAACTTTACTCGTTTTGAATTTTTCTAAACCTAACTCAACAAGAATCCAATATGGATGCGTCTATTCATTCCAGGTTAGATTCCTTAGGTTATTATGATATAGGGGATTTTTAGTAAATGGTTGCAGTACTCTTTTAAACACTTTTTACTGAACTAGTAATGAGTAGTTTTCTTTCGCCGTCTGCATGTACATACTGCACTGCACATAACTGTAAAACTACTAAAAGTAATAAAAAGTCGATTTTCTTTACTGTTATACCTTCTATTTTGTCCCTCTCCTTTTTATTACGTTGCAAACTCTATATAACGATGAATTTCAACATAACGAGAAATTCACGCTGTGCGGCTTACATGAAGAATGATTAGCCTCAGGCGGTTGATTTTTTTTTGTTTAATGCTATGATAACATATAGTTCAGTTCCTTCTCTTTTAATTGCAGTTTGATGTCTGTACAAATTTCAATATAACGTATATTAATGTTGTGCGAGTATAACTCAAAACTATTAGCAGTAAAATATGGAAATTTTGAGTTTAGGACTCTTGCAACATCTTTCTATACTTATCTTTTTTGATTGAAATCTGAATACTGTATAAAAAATTTAATAAATATGTTATAGATTATTGGAGGTATAGGTTAAATTGAAATTTTTCGTTGTGTAGAAATAATTCAATAAACAGTAGCCGTAAAGTGTTGAAATTTTGTATATAAGATAGGTTATTGGAGATATAGGTTAAATTGAAATCTTTCATTGTGTAGAAACAACTCAATAAACAGTAGCCGTAAAGTGTTGAAATTTTGTATTTAAGACGGTTATTGGAGGTATAGGTTAAATTGAAATGTTTCGTTGTGTAGAAACAACTAAAAAAACAGTAGCCGTAAAGTGTTGAAATTTTGTATTTAAGACGGTTATTGGAGATATAGGTTAATCTGAAATTTTTCGTTGTGTAGAAACAACTCCAAAAACAGTAGCCGTAAAGTGTTGAAATTTTGCATCTAAGATAGGTTATTGGAGGTATAGGTTAAATTGAAATTTTTCGTTGTGTAGAAACAACTCAAAAAACAGTAGCCGTAAATTGTTGAAATTTTGTATATAAGATAGGTTATTGGAGGTATAGGTTAATCTGAAAATTTTCGTTGTGTAGAAACAACTCCAAAAACAGTAGCTGTAAAGTGTTGAAATTTTGCATATAAGATAGGTTATTGGAGGTATAGGTTAATCTGAAATTTTTCGTTGTGTAGAAAAAACTAAAAAAAAAGCCGTAAAGTGTTGAAATTTTGTATATAAGACTATAACAACATCTAATTTTTTCTTTGTGATCAACTAAAAAAAAAAGCCGTATTTTAATTATATAAGACTATAACAAATCTAACTTTTCTAACTCTATATAACTTTCAATATAACTATTTGTCTACTTGAAAATGATTAGCCTTTATATTTTTTAATGCTATGTAATATAAATAGTTCCTTTAGTTTTATTTGCAGTGATGTCTATAAAATTTCAATATAACGTATATTAATGGTGTTATAACTCAAAGTTATTAGCAATAAAATATGGAAATTTTGAGTTTAGGACTCTTTAACATCTTTCATACTTATCTTTTTTGATTGAAATCTGAATACTGTATAAAAATTGAATAAACATGTTATAGGTTTGTAGGTAAAATTGAAATTTTTCATTGTGTAGAAATCAACTAAAAAAACAATAGCCGTAAAGTGTTAAAATTTTGCATATAATATAGATATTGAGGTATAGGTTTAAGAAATTTTTTCATTGTGTAGAAACAACTCAAAAAACAGTAGCCCTAAAGTGTTGAAAATTTGTATATAAAAGGTTGTTGGAGGTAGAGTAAATTGAAATTCGTGTGTAGAAACAACTCCAAAAACAGTAGCCATAAAGTTTTGAAATTTTGTATATAAGATATATTAGATATAGTAAATTGAAATTGTATTGTGTAGAAACAACTCAATAAACAAAGCCCTAAAGTGTTGAAATTTTTTATTTAAGACATATTGAAGGTAAAGGTTAAATTGAAATTTTTTCATTGTGTAGAAACAACTCAAAAAAACAGTAGCCCTAAATGTTGAAAATTTGTATATAAATAGGTTATTGGAGGTATAGGTTAAATGAAATTTTTCGTTGTGTAGAAAACAACTCCAAAAACAGTAGCCGTAAAGTGTTGAAATTGTATATAATATTTATTGGAGGTATAGGTTAATCTGAAATTTTTCTTTGTGTATAAACAACTAAAAAAAAAAAAAAGCCGTAAACTGTTAAAATTTTGTATATAAGACTATAACAACATCTAACTTTTGCTAACTCTATTTAACGATGAATTTCAATATAACGAAAAAATTCCCGCTGTGCGGCTTACATGAAAATGATTAGCACAGTGGTTGATTTTTTTGTTTAATGCTATGATAACATATAGCTCAGTTCCTTCTCTTTTAATTGCAGTTTGATGTCTATACAAATTTCAATATAACGTATATTAATGTTGTGTGAGTATAACTCAAAGTTATTAGCAATAAAATATGGAAATTTTGAGTTTAGGACTCTTGTAACATCTTTCAGTACTTATCTTTTTTGATTGAAATCTGAATACTGTATAAAAATTGAATAAACATGTTATAGGTTATTGGTGGTTTAGGTAAAATTGAAATTTTTCATTGTGTAGAAACAACTAAAAAAACAATAGCCGTAAAGTGGTAAAATTTTGCATATAAGATAGGTTATTGGAGGTATATGTTAAATTGAAATTTTTCGTTTTGTAGAAACAACTCAATAAACAGTAGCCGTAAAGTGTTGAAATTTTGTATTTAAGACAGGTTATTGGAGGTATAGGTTAAATTGAAATGTTTCGTTGTGTAGATACAACTCAAAAAACAGTAGTCGTAAAGTGTTGAAATTTTGTATTTAAGACGGGTTATTGGAGGTATAGGTTAAATTGAAATGTTTCGTTGGGTAGAAACAACTCAAAAAACAGTAGCCGTAAAGTGTTGAAATTTTGTATTTAAGACGGTTATTAGAGGTATAGGTTAAATTGAAATTTTTCGTTGTGTAGAAACAACTCAAAAAACAGTAGCCGTAAAGTGTTGAAATTTCGTTTATAAGATAGGTTATTGGAGGTATAGGTTAAACTGAAATTTTTCATTGTGTAGAAACAACTCAAAAAACAGCCGTAAAGTGTTGAAATTTTGTATATAAGACTATAACAACATCTAATTTTTCACCTCTCTTTTTGATTGAATTACGTATTTTATACAGTAAAACATTTCAGTATAACGTCTTTTAAGGTATCCGACTACGTTAAAAATGTTTTTTTTTTATTTTTTTATGCCAAAAATCATATTTTTTATTCCTCTATTGTAAAATTTCAGCTTTTGTATTTACTAGTGAATGATCTAAAAGCTTTAAATTTGGAAAGCTTTAATTAATGGTGTTACACACATAGTTAGCTATGAAGGCAATGAGGATTCGTTAAAAATTTAATGCGTATGATTTTGAAGGTCCAAAATTTTTTAACAAATGTAAATCAAGCAAAACTTTTAGGTAATTCTCTAGACTATAAAAATGTGTTGCACTAAAATATATTGAAATAATTTAATTTATTAAAAAATAGACCTTTTGAAAAAAATCCAATTTTTTTTACTAAATTTTCGTGTATTTATGTCTAAAATTACATCTATTTTTTGAAGTATTGAAGAAAATGCGAAATTGTACTTTAGAAAAAACTTAAAGCACTGAAGCAAAGTCTATCTGCATATTTCATTTAAATAATGTTTAAAGTTTTTAAATTTAAAAAGAAATTCTGAAATGTATATAATCTTAAACCGATGTACTGAGTTTAAATGATTTCATCGAAGAAAACTGTGGAGAAATGGAATAATGTCGTGGGAACCAAAATTGGCCACGCGAACCGCATGCGGCACATTTTCTGATAGTTGAAAAATTCAGATTTAAAAAGGGATGAGTCGGAAACTAGTATAACTCATTCTCGTTACATTAAATTCCCAGTTACAGACTTATCTATGACCGTGAAAAAAAACGGCATGAGGTAGAAATAGCGAACGCGCCTTTTGTGAGCACTTGAACTGAGCTCATCTTTACCTTGTGAAAGGACTTTGTTTCGCGCAGAATAGGATGCTGAGTAGAGGATTGTTAACACCGAGGACCATCTCAATCATTCTGTCTGAGAAATTCATTAGGATGCTGGCGAAGTATTTCCAGTGTTGGTTTCAATGGCATCCCGAAAAAAAGAGTCGCATGACAGAAATATCCTCTATAATATGAGGGAAGCAGCAATACTTTCCTTCCTTGTTCTCCAAAGGTTGTCCAGAGACATCGATTGATGATCGTCCAGATTACTTCCGATTACTGAAAACTCCCATTGGAATCTGGTTTACTCCTGTCTGGCTATAGTTCTTTAAGCGATTCCTCACCAAGCCATGATGCTCGATCAGCTGAGATGGAAATCTGCGGGCAGACGCAGATATAAAAAGAACGGAGTTCATGGCCCAGGGTGATTTGTTTGACTGATCGACTCTCCTGTGAACTAGTTCATCGACTGATAGCGTTGGGGCATCGACTGAAAGTGCCCCCCTTTTTCTCTTCGAACGATTAGGAAGCAGATTCCTGTAACGATCCTCATTTCATTTGTAGATATCCTCATTTTCATCTCTCTCATCATAACTTTAACATTTTGTGTTTCTAATAAAGATGTTTAGTCTATACGTAGACCTCCGATATCCTTTTTCCAGCTCATTTAGAGCTGAGTTCGCTAGACTATTAACGTTTCATGCTCTTTTCGTCTTGAATGAATTAGCTGAATCAAGACATTTATTACATAATCTTAGAAAGAGGCTTAATTATGAATGAATAAATTTATTCTTCGTAACACCATTGGAAAAGAATAGAAAGATTTATATATTGCCAAAAAAATAATACTATAATTAGAAGAAGTTTTTGAACCCTTCAGCTTTCTCGGAAAATTTGTGATGTAAGACAATGGTTATAAACAACTCGCTTTAGTAGTCCTTGTACAGGAATGCATTTTCTTTTTGAAAAGAAGAGGTAACGAGCTTTTTGAAAAGAAAGTAACAGTTTCATATCATGTTATTATTAAATTCAAATGAAACCATATTTTATATAAAAATTAAACTGATCTAATATATATGTTGGCTGCAGTTAGGAGCAGCTCTTTTTGTAAAGAAGAGATAACAAGCTTTTTGGAAAGAAAGTAACAGTTTCATATCATGTATACAGTTTCATATACATATTCATATATATATATATATATATATATATATATATATATATATATATATATATATATATATATATATATATATATATATATATATATATATATATATATATATATATATATATATATATATATATATATATATATATATATATATATATATATATATATATATATATATATATATATATATATATATATATATATATATATATATATATATATATATATATATATATATATATATATATATATATATATATATATATATATATATATATATATATATATATATATATATATATATATATAAATATATATATATATATATATATATATATATATATATATATTATATATATATATATATATATATATATATATATATATATATATATATATATATATAATTACATTATATTTTAAAGTTCTATTTCTAAACTTATTTCAAAAAGTTCCTCTTAAAAAATTTATTAAATTTTTTGTAACAATTATTTTTTCTTCTTACTTCTTATTTTGAAAAATAAAAAATATTTTTCCGGACACTAAAAAAAAATTTAGGGTTCAAAAATGAAAATTTTGTTTAGGTAAAATTAGCCAGTTACATTATAAATTGTTTAATTTAGGATCCACTGTATATAAATATGTATACTAAAATACCTGACTAGTTTATTCCCATAATAAATGTCCATCCAGTAGAGCCATCTGCTGTCTAGACATTTATTATGGGAATAATCTTTGCCGAAAATTAAATTACTATAAAATTTTCCCTGTCTGGGGAATGCTTTCATGTAATTAATACCATTTATAATGGGAATATAATTTAGTGCTCTCACTTGTGTTTTCGGAGGAAAATATGCCATTTAGCAACTGAAACATTATGTTTTATATAAAGTTATATATTCGTTATTTGTGTACTTATTAATATGTAACTGTACAAGTTATCATAATTTCGGTTGAATATATATAATAATTTCCAAACAACCATGGAAAACGTTTGTAACAATTTTTGACGTGTGTATGCTTGTATGTGTAAATCACTTTCCCATATATTCTCCCTAACATTCTCTGTCTGAACATAAATATATATAGAAATGGATATATATTTCCTTTCTCTCTATATATATGTATATAGGTTTTAAGAGACAGAGAGACAGTGGGAGATAATGAGCAATGGAGGGAGATGTAAGAAGGAGAAGGAAAGAGAGTGAGGGGACAGGAGAAAGATACAATGAGAAATTGAGGGAAAAACAGTGATAAATGTATCAGATAGATTTAAAAAGAGAAAAAAATATAGAGTGAATGGGAGAAAGTATCAAAAAAATATAATGATGGGGAGAAAGAGGTTGTAAAAGAGATAAAAGTGAGTGAGATTAAAACAGAGGGCAATTGGAGAATGGAGAAAGAATGGGCTAAGAGAGAAGGAGTAGGAGATAATGGAGATGGGAGAGATGTGCGAAGGAGAAAGAAAGAGAGACAATGACTGCGAAAAATAAACCAAATAGAGATAAAAAGAGAAAAATTGAGAAAAAATATAGAGTGAATGGGAAAAAGAGCGAGAAAATATAGCGATGGGGAGAAAAAGAGGCAAGAGAGAAAAGAGTGAAATAAGTGATAAAGTTTAAAATATGGAGAGATAAAGAAAAAGAGAGGGAGATAGAGAAAGAGGAAGAGAGAGGAAAAGAAAAAGATAGGGGTCTGTAGACAGAGAGAAGAAAAGAATATAAGAGAAAAAGAGAGGGAGATGGAGAAAGAGAGAGAACAAAAAATTAGAGAAAAAAGGAAAGAAGGGAAAAAGAGAGAAAGTAAAATATTTAACATCGAATTAAATATTTTAACCCTAAATGAAGAATTGGACATTTTATATTTGGCATAAAAAGTTTATGTTCCTTCTAGAATGATCTTTATTATGTTCTTTAATAACGCTCTATATTTAAAAAAATTGATTTAGTTTTTCATTTTTTAAACAATATAGAAATTATAATCTAAAAAGAATAAAAAGGAATGAAATCTCTTACAAGCATGATTATTTTTTTAAATAAATATATACCAGAAAACAAATTTCTTATATAATTTTTTATACGTTTTATTTACTTAAACTAAAAAATAAAAAGTAATTGGCAATTAAAGAAAATATTAAATTATTAAAAATAAAAATAAAAAAATTAAATTCTTCTATTTCGTATTTATTATACTATAATATAAAATATATTACTAATATCAATGTAAGTAATGTTTGCAGAATACAAAAACAAAATATTTTTATTGATTAAAAACTTTTTCTTATTTTTGAAATTCCAAAACTTATTGGGCAGATAAGAGGATATCTACACTTTTCACATGATTCATGCATTTTATATTTTTCTAAAAAATATATTGATTCATAAATCAAAATATTATTTTTATAGACATAAACATTTCAATGTTTAGAGAAATTTTTTTTTTTTTTTTTTTTTTTTTTTTTTTTTTTACATAAAGAAAGGTTTTTGGTTTTTGAAATTTCAAAAGTTTTCGTGCTGGTAAGTGGATATCTACTTTATTCACTTGATTGATACATTTTATGCTTTTCTAAAAAATATATTGATTCATATAACAAATTAATATTTTTAATAAAGGAAAACATTTATTAATGATCTAAGAAAAACTTATTTTAAACCAAATAGAACATTTTATTTATTTTGCATCAAAAATAGGCTTTATAACTAAGACATGATAAATACGAAATATTTTTTTAAAAATTAAATTGTTTTGTTTCTTATTTATCAAGCTATAAAATAATATATATTTCTTATATTAAACTAAATAATGTTTACAGAATATAAAAGATAATTACTTTTTTATATAAAGAAATGTTTTTTATTTTTGAAATTTCAAAAATTTTCGTGCGGGTTAGTGGATATCTACTTTTTTCACTTGATTCATACATTTTATGTTTTTCTAAAAAATATATTGATTCATATAATTAAATAATATTTTTATAAAGATAAATATTTATTAAATATTTAAGAAAAACTTATTTTAAACCAAAGTGAACTTTTTATTTATTTCGATTCAAAATTAGGTTTTATAACTAAATTATGATAAATACGAAAGTTTTTTTTAAAAAGTAAATTGTTTTGTTTCTTATTTATCAAGCTATAAAATAATATATATTTCTCATATTAATATAAATATTGTTTACAGAATATAAAAAATAATTACTTTCTTACATAAAGAAATGTTTTTGATATTTGAAATTTCGAAAGTTTTCGTGCTGGTAAGAGGATATCTACTTTTTTTTTTACCTCATTCATACATTTGATGTTTTTCTAAAAATATATTAATTCATTTTAACAAAACAATATTTTTATAAAGATAAACATTTATTAATGATGCAAGAAACACTTATTTCAAACCAAATAAAACTTTTTATTTA
>CM063509.1:89623916-89633916 GCA_032207245.1 Pardosa pseudoannulata | reverse complement strand
ATGGTCCCATACCTCAAGGAAAAATTAAAATTAATGCTCATTTCTGAACTAGGCTGTACATGTGTATTTCATGATGCAAATAATTTATACATGTGCAGGCTTTCATAATTTATACTTGTGAAATGTAATTAAGAGTTTAAGATCTTAAACGTTGGGAATCAAGTCATATGTTTCATTAAAAAAGTATTTAAAGTTATTGTGCATTCCTAAATAATTCTGTACATGTATAAATAGTATTTTACATGTCTAAAGTATACTGCAGATTTATAATTTATGCTGTACATATATAAATTAGGCTTCAGCTATATAAATCATGTTGCAAATATATAAATTATGCTGTACATGTATAAATTATACGTTGTAGAGTAATTAAAATATAAGTAAGAGGTATTATCTGTTTCTCTTAAGAAATATCCAGGTTTGTTTTAATCTCAGACACCTCTAAATACTTTATAGATATTTTGCGAAGCCATTCTAAAAACTGCCGACAGCAAACTGACACATATTGTTTAGATTAATGCATGTTTATTAAAAACAACATTTTTGCAACATGTTTAACATGTATAAATAGTATTCTATATGTATTAAGTATACTGCAAATTTATAATTTATGCTGTGCGTGTATAAATTAGGCTACACATATATAAATTATCTTGCAAACATATAAATTATGCTGTAGATGTATGATCATACGTTGCAGAATAATTAAAATGTAAGTTAGAGGTCTTTTCTGCTTCTCTTAAAATAAATATCCAGGGATTTTTTAATCGCAGACACCTCTAAAAATTTTATAGATATTTTGGGAAGTTAATCTAAAAACTGCCTACAGCAAATTGATACAGGGTGATTAGATTGATGTATTTTTATTCAAAACAACATTTTGCAACATGCTTCATATGTATAAATAATACTGTACATGCATAAAGTATACTGCAAAGTTATAATGTATGCTGTACATGTATAAATTAGGCTGCACATATATAAATTATGTTGAAAATATATAAATTATACTGTAAATGTATAAATTATAAGTTGCAGAATAATTAAAATGAAACTTAGAGGTATTATCTGCTTCTCTTAAAACAAATATCCAGGTTTATTTTTAAATCTCAGACACCTCTAAAAACTTACATATTTCCTTCTAAAATTTTCTACGAGTCATTTTGACATTCTAAAAACATCCGACAGCAACCTGAGTCAGGGTGATTAGATTAATGCATTTTTATTTAAAACAACATTTTGCAACATGCTTCACATGTATAAATAGTACTGTACATGTATAAAGTATACTGTAAATTTATAATTTATGCTGTACATGTATAAATTATCCTGCACATTATACATTATGTTGAAAATATATAATTATGTAAATGTATAAACATACGTCACAGAATAATTAAAATGTAACGTAGAGGTATTTTTTGCTTCTCTTAAAACAAATATCCAGGTTTTTTTTTTCATCTCAGACGCCTCTAAAAATTTATACATATTTTTTTCCAAAATTTTGTACGAAGTCATTTTGACATTCTAAAATCTTTCGACGGCAAACTGACACAAGGTGATTAGATTAATATATTTTTATTCAAAACAACATTTTGCAACATGCTTCACATGTATAAATAGTACTGTACATGTATAAAGTATACTGTAAATTTATAATTTATGCTGTACATGTATAAATTATCCTGCACATTTATAAAGTATGCTGTATATGTATAAATGATACGTTTCACATTAATTTAAATGTAACTTAGAGGTATGTATATATTTTTATTAGCCTTTCCAAAGGACAAACATAGGACAAACGCAAGTTAAAAACCTAAATCACATCTCTCTATTTCATTGTTCAAATAGACATGTATGACACAAACACCAAATTCAAAAGTGTATGAGCATGCGCGGTCCTGGAATTAAATACAGTCCCATTTCTAAGAAAATATTAATTTTGCTACTATTAATTGGGGTCTAGAAGACTAAATACTGCTACTAAAATTTTGGAATGTTTATTTCTAGGGTGTTTTTGGTGACATTTATACAACATCACCTCAGATTTGCTAAATACTTGAAATTTAATTTCTTTTTAAGCAGCTGCAAACAACTCGGTATGTTTAGGGTCTGAGTATTTATAGCACCGATTTATGCTAAACTTTTTGAAATTTGGACTTTTTTTTTAAAAAACTTGTTAGCTTCTTCAAAGCTATGCAAATTTAATGGTAGATTATTGTTCAACTGTCATTAGGTAGACCTTACATACTTTTTCTACTCTATTTTAATCTCAACTATGAAGTATAACATTTTAAAAGTTTTATTTATTTGCATTTCTAAATTCTATACGTGGTTCTTATGTTCCAAATCTGATAGATTTTAAAAATCAAAAAATAGAAAATTGCTAGCTTGTTTTAAAAAATATTCTATTATGTATGAAAATTAGATTCTAAATTATAGCATAAAAACAAATATTGCCGCATAAAGAAACTTAGTCAACTAGCTCAGTGGCCGAATGGTCAAAGCAAGCGATCCAGACCCGAAGAATGTGGGTTCGATGCTTGACATGGCAGTTTATCCAAAGTACGGATTTTTAAGTTAAAAATGTTATTTATTGTTTCCTTATGTTCTTGAATATTCTAGATCTTTCTTTAATATGTAAATTAGTTATTTCTCGAATATTCTGTTCGGGTATAAAAGCTGATACCCACTAGTTGTAGGCAACTTCCTGATCTTGTAAAGTTGCGAGTTGCTACTTAGCTTCAATAAATTCATCTGTTAAGTTAAGCGGTGTGTTCTTTCAAATCTTCGTGACAATATTTTACAAATATTCATTTTAAATCAACCCTTTAACTATAAACCACCCACGGAGCAATTTCTCTTGAGATTTCTTAATATACATGTATACACTTTTTAAATACCTAAGAATAAATAAACAACCACTTTTTTCACTCAATTTAATCTAAATTATCCAGTGTAGCAGTTTAAAAGTATTATTTATTTGTATTTCTGAAATCCATTAGATGTTCTTATATTCAAAATCTCCTTCACTCCTTATCCCAGTTATAAAGTTGAAAATTGATATAACAATTACTGGTTGCATAATACCCTTACGTATCAAAATAACACAAATCTATTATTACTTTTTTTATTTTGCATCGACATAAAATCTTTATCAAAAGTAAAGAAAAACTTATTTTAAAACCAATTTGGCCCGGAGGCATAATCAGGGCATTACGGTTCGATGATAAAAAAAATAAGCATTTTTTTTTCAAATGAAAAAAAAATAATTTTAATAAAAGCATGATAAATTACGATAATTTATCAGCATTAGTCATTTAAACGGAGTATTCTGAAATCTTTTTCCAGAGGCATAAATTTCATGCAGTTATTTTCTTTTTTAAGTTTCCAATCTGAAGTTTAATCCATAACTTCTTTCCAATGCCTGCAGGCAACCATATTTTACGAAGCTGCTTAAATGTAAATTTGAAGAGAAACATTGCTGAAAAAAAGCCTTGCTTTGAATAAACATGCATTAATCTAAACACCCTGTGTCAGTTTGCTGTCGGAAGTTTTTAGAATGTCAAAATGACTTCGTAGAAAATTTTGGAAGGAAATATGTATGAATTCTTAGAGGCGCCTGAGATAAAAAAAATCCTGGATATTTGTTTTAAAAGAAGCAGAAAAGACCTCTAAGTTACATTTTAATTATTCTGTTATACATGCACAGCATAATTTATATGTTTTCATGATAATTTATATATATGCAGCCTAATTTATACATAATTACATTGTGCAGCATAAATTATAAATTTACATTATACATTTTGCATGAACAGTACTATTTATAAAAGTGAAGCATGTGCAAAATGTTGTTTTAAATAAACATGCATTAATCTAAACACTCTGTGTCAATTTGCTGTCGAAAGTTTTTAGAATAACTTCGTAAAATATGAATAAAATTTTTAGAGGCGTCTGCGATTAAAAAAACTGGATATTCGTTTTAAGAGAAGCAGATAATACCTCTAAGTTACATTTTAATTATTCTGCAACTTATAGTTATACATGTACAACATAATTTATATGCTTGCAGGATAATTTATATATGTCCAGCCTAATTTATACATGTACAGCGTAAATTATAAATTTACAATATACTTTATATATATTGAGTACTGTTTATACATGTGAAGCATGCTGCAAAATGTTTTGAATAAACATGCATTAATCCAAACACCCTGTGTCATTTTGCTGTCAGAAAATTTTAGAATGATATCGTAGAAAATATTGGAAAGGAAATATATATAAAATTTTTAGAGGTGTCTGAGATATAAAATAAAACTGGATAATTGTTTTAAGGGAAACAGATAATAGATGTAAGTTGCATTTTAATTATTCTGCAAAGTATGGGTCTACATGTAAAGCATAATTTATATGTTTGCAGAATAATTTATATATGTGAAGCCTAATTTATGCATGTACTTCAGTATACTAGTAGAAAATTATTTAAACATGTGAAGCATGTTGCGAAATGTTGTTTCGAATAAACATGCATTAATCTAAACACCCTGTGTCAGTTTGCTGTCGGAAGTTTTAAAATGTCAAAGTGATTTCGTAGAAAATATTAGAATAAAATATGTATAAATTTTTACAGGCGTCTGAGATAAAAACAAAATCCTGGATATTTGTTTTAAAAGAAGCAGAAAAGACCTCCTAGTTATATTTTAATTATTCTGCGACGTATGGTTATACATGTACAACATAATTTATATGCTTGCACGATAATTTATATATGTGTAGCCTAATTTATACATAATTACCTTGTACAGCATAAATTATGCAGCATAAAATTTTACAGCATAAATTATAAATTTGCATTATACTTTATGCATGTACAGTACTATTTATAAAAGTGAAGCATGTTGCAAAAAGTTGTTTTCAATAAACATGCATTAATCTAAACACCCTGTGTCCGTTTACTGTCGGAAGGTTTTAGAATAACTTCGTACAATATGTATAAAATTTTTAGAGGTGTCTGAGATTTAAAAAAAAAAAACCCATAGGTATTTGTTTTAAGAGAAGCAGATAATACCTTCAAATTATATTTTAATTATTATGTATCTTATGGTTTATAGGTGTACAACATAATTTTTATATTTTCAAGATAATTTATATAACTGCAGCCTAATTTACACATGTACAGCATAAATCATAAATTTCCAGTATACTTTATGCATGTACAGTACTATTTATAAAAGTAAAGCATGTTGCAAAATGATGTTTCGAATAAACATGCATTAATTTAATCACCCTGACTCAGGTTGCTGTCGGATGTTTTTAGAATGTCAAAATGACTCGTAGAAAATTTTAGAAAGAATTATGGAAGTTTTTAGAGGTGTCTGAGATTTAAAAATAAACCTGGATATTTGTTTTAAGAGAAGCAGATAATACCTCTAAGTTATATTTTAATTATTCTGCAACGTATAATTTATACATATACAGTATAATTTATATATGTGCAGCCTAATTTATACAGGTACAGCATAAATTATAACTTTGCAGTATACTTTATGCATGTACAGTATTATTTAAAATATGAAGCAAGTTGCAACATGTTGTTTTGAATAAAAATACATTAATCTAATCACCTTGTGTCAGTTTGCCGTCGAAAGATTTTAGAATGTCAAAATGACTTCATAGAAATTTTTGGAAAAAAATATGTACAAATTTTTAGAGGTGTCTGAGATGAAAAAAACCTGGATATTTGTTTTAAAAGAAGCAGAAAATACCTCTAAGTTACATTTTAATTATTCTGTGACGTATGTTTATACATGTACAACATAATTTATATGCTTGCAGGATAATGTATACATGTGCAGCATAATTTATACATGAACAGCATAAATTATAAATTTGCAGTATACTAACATGTAGACTAACATGTAGAATACTATTTTACATGTGAGACATGTTGCAGAATGTTTTGAATAAACATGAGTTAATCTAAACACCCTGTGTCATTTTGCTGTCAGAAGTTTTTAGAATGATATCGTAGAAAATATTGGAAAGGAAATATGTATAAAATTTTTAGGTGTCTGAGATTTAAAAATAAAACTGGATAATTGTTTAAAGGGAAGCAGATAATACCTCTAAGTTACATTTTAATTATTCTGCAACCTATGGTTCTACATGTAAAGCATAATTTATATGTTTGCAGTATAATTTATATATGTGAAGCCTAATTTACGCATTTACTTCTGTATACGTTATATATGTAGAATATTCTTTAAACATGTGAAGCATGTTGTAAAATGTTGTTTTGAATAAACCTGCATTAATTTATACACCCTGTGTCAGTTTGCTGTCAGAAGATTTTAGAATGATTTCGCGGAAAATTTTGGAAGGAAATATGTATAAAATTTTTAATGGTGTCTGAGATAAAAAAAAATTTTTGATATTTATTTTAAGAGAAGCAGAAAATACCTCTAAAATACATTTTAATTATTCTCTGCAACGTATGGTTATACATGTAGAGCATAATTTATATGTTTGGAGGATAATTTATACATGTGTAACCTAATTTTTATATGTATATCATAAATATAAATTTAACTTATACTGTATTCATGTACAATACTATTTAAACATGTGAAGCATGTTGCAAAATGTTGTTTTGAATAAACATGCATTAATCTAAACACTATGTGTCCGTTTTCTGTAGAAAGTTTTTAGAATGTTAAAATGACTTCGTAGAATATTTTGAATAGAAATATACATAAAGTTTTCCTTAAGTGTCCAAGAGAACGCTGCATTCTTTACCTTCCTTCTTTCTCTCAGGCAACCCTATACTATTCATTATCCTGTTCGTTGTTCCGTTGTTCTTTTTACAATGTGTCTTTTCCCGGCTCTGCGCAGAAGGACCGGGACTGCAAGGATGGTCCTGAATAGCCTCCTGGAGACCAATCACAATTCTCCAAAACTTGGTGAAATTTAAGTGCAATTATTTTCACTGGCCACACCACTAGCTTCCTGGAGTCGCGAAAAATAACTTGGGCATTCAACCCACAACGTGTGAGTGCGGCGAGCAAATCAGTTTCGCAATCCTTATCGCAATCCTTAAGCAATTTTGTTGGTATTTGGCTTCGAAAGGTTGCTTCGGTTCAGGTCCTTGCTGGTTAAATCTGAGCAATTTTTTTTCCACTCGGCCATAAAGGAATGGATTGACGCCAGTGAATTTTCTGTGTTTCACAGTTGATCTGTATTTCAGCAACATTCTATTATGATCAATTTCATTTCCTTGTATTGAGAGTTAGCACTTACGCAGTATTATTTCTAAAATGTATGGTATGTGTTCAAGGAAGATAGACCTTGCTAACTACCTCCTACCAAATGGTAATTAGCAAGATTACTTCGGATCACGTCCTTGCTGGTTAAATCTGAGCAAATGTTTTCCACTCGGCCAAAAATGAATGATAGGATTGACGTTAGTGAATTTTCTGTATCTCACCGTTGATCTCGCTTTCAGCAACATTCTATCACGAGCAATTTCATTTCCTTATATTCAGAGTTATCACTTACGCAGTATTATTTCTAAAACGTACGGTATGTGTTCAAGAAAGATAAACCTTGCTAATTACCTCCTACCAAATGTGTTGTTTCATTCGAGAGTAACTTTGATATATACATATTCTACCTAGAGTAAAATTCCACATCTCTATAGATTGTTTTACATTTAAGCTAATTTCAATAAATCTGTATGTAAAAATGTCTCGAATTTGTTGAATTTAAATTGAGTTTCACTTAAAAGAAGTCGTAATTTTACAAGAACACAGGTGTTTATTTAAATGCACGTAAGTTTAAATAATCCTGGAATCTATAAAATATTAAGATGTAAGGAATATTTTATGTAATAACAAAACATAAATAACACAGGCCTGCGAAATTGAAATTTTTGAAAAATACAAGAGAAGTTTTTTCTTATTTTTAAGTTATTTGGTACGCTGATTTCGAAAATGACCTTTTTTTTCCATCACGTCAGGATTTTTTGTAAAATTGATGTATATATTACTGGTAATATCCTATATGGAAAAAATGCTCTCGAACTGTTAGCTTGTACTGACTGGCAACAGTGGGTTTTATCTATTCATGTGAGTTTATTTAATCTGTTTATGATTAGGCATATTAATTTTTAAACAACAATTAAAATTAAAAATGTATACATTTTGTATATAAAGAATGAAAACCATCGCAACCAGAACGCATGAGCTGCACCAGAGCGAGACAAAAAGTTCCCTCGTTATTAAATTTTTTACATTACTTTTATCAGAAAAACACTCCTAGAAAAACCCCAACTACCTGTTTTTACGTTTTATTAAGGTTTATATATAATAAAAATAAGTTTGAAATATATTTGAAACTCAATACGAAACAAAGACATTTAAATTTAGTTATGTACATTTTTTCCGTTAAAATTTCTTTTTGACGTTCTTCTTTTATGTTCAATCTTATCTTCATCTCTTGCTAACATACAACAATAGTCGGCAAGCATATTCTTATTCCACCTACCTTGATATTTTCTTTCCATATCCTTCATGTCTTCGTGGAACCTTCTCCCTGTTCTTCGCTGACGGATCCTAAATTTTCGGGGAAAAAGTCCAAATGCGATTGGAGGAAATGCAATTTTACACACATGGAGCAGCCCAACACTTGAAATTTTTCTAGCATGTTGCCAACAATTCTTTTAAATTTAGGATCATTGTGATTGCAAAGAAATTTTTACACAACATCTTTGAAGGCAACCCAAGCTTCTCTTTCCTTTAATGTCATAGTTGTCTCAAATTTGTTATTCCTAATAAGTTTTCGGATGTCTGGTCCTACGAACACTCCCTCTTTCAATTTGGCTTCAGAAAATCCAGGAAACTTTTTACACATATATTTTAAGTACTCACCATCTTTTGGAAGAGCGTTAACAAACTGTTTCATAACACCTAATTTTATGTGCAGGGGTGGGGGAGTAATATTTTTTTGATCAATTAAGCTTTATCGATTTACATTTTTGGTGTCTGGCGCAAGATTTTGCATTTTGAGCCAATCTTTTCTGACCCAATATTGTGTTTTGTCACGGCTGTCTCACTCACAAATAAAACACGGAAATTTTGTATACCCGTTTTGTTGATCGAGAAGCATAGTGATGATTTTTAAATCACTGCAAATGATCTAGCAGTGGTTTTCATTTTATTTTGTTGAGAACGAGAGCTAGATTTTCATACCTTTCTTTTAAATGCACCGAGTATTCAACTGGCACAGACGCCCATTGGTTTCCTTGATGAAGTAGGACAGCTTTAAGGTTCCTTTTTCACGAATCTATAAAAAGCCTCCATTCATCTTTATTGTAGGGAATCTTCAATTTTCTCATCAATCCAGGAACATCTGAGCAATAAATGAGGTTCTCGTCTTCATCAAAATACTGAATAAATTCCTTTTCACGATTCCTGTACCAATAAAAAGTGGTTCCTTTGGCCAATATGTTTTTTTCTTTCAATCTGGAGCCTAATAAATGAGTTGCCTCTTTTACAGACTAAGTACTGGTGCTTACATGAGGTCACTGATAAGGATTCGAGCTTCGCTATAGGTTAACAGCGATTGCGACGGGAGAGAGGGATGATGAAGAGGTACATTCCACGTTCCTAGGCTCTTCCTAGGCTCCGGCGCTTCCAGGAATCTGTCTAATTGGTGATCTGAATCAACATTGAAGCTTTAAAAGCCCTAAAATACTAACTGTGCTGTTGTAGTTTACCACAGAAGGGTAATTTTGAGGGTTTCATCACGGTAAAATGTCAAAACACGAAGGAAAGTATGAAAGCAAAATACGTAAAAATATTCATAAAAACCACATAAAATTCAATTTTTCAAACAAAAAAAAAAAAAAAAAAAAAAAAAAAAGTGACGTGATAGACATTTTTAATGATTATTTTCAAAATCAGTACTAAAAAATACGTTAAGTTTAGATGTCACA
>CM063509.1:89618916-89621416 GCA_032207245.1 Pardosa pseudoannulata | reverse complement strand
TATATATTCATTTTCGCGTCTGAGTGCGGTGTTTTTTCTGCCTTTAACCCCTAAATTAATAATAATGTTTTCAAACCAGACATATAAGTGTAAATGTATATATATTTATATATATATATATATATCTATATATCTATATATATATCTATATCTATATATATCTATCTATATATCTATCTATCTATCTATCTATCTATATCTATCTATATATATATATATATATATATATATATATATATATATATATATATATATATATATATATATATATATATATATATATATATATATATATATATATATATATATATATATATATATATATATATATATATATATATATATATATATAAATATATATATATATATATATATATATATATATATATATATATATATATATATATATATATATATATATATATATATATATATATATATATATATGCAACTTGAACCAAAATAAATGTGTTAAACATTTTAAAGACATTACGAACATAATCTGATTTCATATGCCCTGCTACTATTAATGAACAAATCGAATTTTTTTCCGCTTCCAGTTCCGAACTCGCAACCCTTCGTTTATAAGATCTCTGTTTTTACCGTCTGAGCTACCATGACTTAGAATACGACCAAACGCCAACCTGTCAATATTGAAAAAGCAATAGCTTAAGATTCCTTGCCACAAAGATGAATGAGCTAATATTTCCAATGATAAAAATTTGCTTTTTTTTATAGTTTTATTCATGTGCCAACCTGAACCAAAATAAATACGTTAAAAATTTCGGCACAATCGTCATCGGTAAGGGGAACCCGAAACATAACGCTTTGCCTTTTCCAACTATTTCAGATTCATGAGTGATAAGTCCTTGAAACTAATTTTTAAATACAAGGTTTCAAAGGCGTCATCACACGCCAACCTGTAAATATTGAAAAAGCAGTAGATTCTGCTTAAGATTCCTTATCACAATTATGAATACACTGATATTTAGAATGATAAAGAAAAATGAATATTTTAATGTTTTAATCACGTGTCAACGTAAACCAAAATGAATACGTTAAATATTTTTTCCACACAATCTACATCGGTAAAAGGAAACCTAAAAATAATGTTTTTTCTTTTTCCAACTAGTTCAGTTTCCCGAATAAGTCCTTGAAACTAATTTTAAATACGAGGTTTGACACGCCTCATCACACTCTAACCTGTAGATAATGAAAAAGTAGCAGATTCCGCTTACGATTCCTTATCACAACGACGAATACGCTGATATTTCGAATCATATAGAAAAATTTGGATGTTTTTAATGGTTTAATCACGTGGCAACATGAACCAAAATAAATACGGGTAACATTTTTCAGCACAATTTTCATCGGTGAAAGGAAACCTAAAAATAATGTTTTGCTTTTTCCAACTAGTTCAGTTTCACGAGTGATAAGTCCTTGAAACTAATTTTTAAATACGAGGTTTTGAAAGGCTTCATCACACGCCAACCTGCAGTCATTGAAAAAGCAGTAGATTCTGATTACTATTCCTTATCACAATGATGAATACCCTGATATTTATAATAATAAAGAAAAATGATTTTTTAATGGTTTAATCATGTGTCAACGCGAACCAAAATAAATACATTAAATATTTTCCCGCACAAACTTCATCGGTAACCGGAACCCTAAAAATAATGTTTTACCTTTGCCAGCTAGTCCAGTTTCACGAATGATAAGTCCTTGAAACCAATTTTTAAAAACGAGGTTTGAAAGGCTTCATCACACGCCAACCTGCATTTATTGAAAAAGCAGCAGATTCTGCTTACGATTCCTTATCACAATGATGAATACGCTGATATTTAGAATGATTAAAGAAAAACTTGAAAGTTTTTAATTGTTTAATCACGTGTGAACGTGATCCAAAATAAATACGTTAAACAGTTTTCCGCCCAATCTTCATCGGTAAGAAGAACCCCAAACATAACTAGTTCAGGTTCACGAATGATAAGTCCTTGAAACTAATTTTTAAACACGAGTTTTGAAAGGCCTATTACACGCCAACCTATAGATAGTGAAAAAGCAGTAGCTTACGATTCCTTATCATAGTGATGAATACGCTGATATTTCAATTAATTTAGAAAAATTTGGAATTTTTTAATGGTTTAATCACGTGTCAACATAAATCCAAAATTAATACGAGTAACATTTTTCAGCACAATCTTCATCGGTAAAAAACCCAAAAATAACGTTTTGATTTTTCTAACTAGTTCAGTTTCACGAGTGATAAGTCCTTGAATTTCAAATACAGAGGAAACTAATTTCATTTTTTCTAACATAAAATTGCTTCCTAATCTCATAACTTACGATGCTTATTTGCGCTTAAAAGTACCGGTGCTGCACCGGCGCGTATATTTCAGCCTGAAAAACGAAATTTAATTAGGAAATAAAACAGGCCATTATTTCGTTTATAATGCAACCTCATATAAGGAATTTATAGCCGTAATTTTACTAAAAT
>CM063509.1:89613916-89616416 GCA_032207245.1 Pardosa pseudoannulata | reverse complement strand
GATCATGTATATGCAATATAGTTAATTGTGTATCATATGTACTATGAAAACGTATAAAGCATTAAATAGATATATCATATGTGACGTGAAGGACAAACAAAGTGTTAACCCATCCACCGACCACCCTCCCCACCTTTTTCCCTTTCAAAACAGTCACCCTTTTCGTAAATTCCAGACGGAACTTACCGTACCATACTAGAGTTGCCGGTTTAAAAGTTGTCAGGCTACTTTTAAGTTATTTTCCCTGCAAGGTAAAGGAGTTCCGTTACGCAAAATTAGTTTCTTTCATTTATTATCGCTTTGCAATATTTTTTTTCCTCAAAAGTGTGTTATACGAGTGCGAACGAGAAGGGGTCGACAGGTCCGTTTTCGAACAGGAATTCGCTGTCGAACCCCGGTCGACGCGTCCGTTCAGTGGGTTAAATAACCATACTATATTTCATCTAACGAAAGTATAAACTTCAATAAAGTTTTTAAGACTGAAATTGAAACTAAATACATAAAAACTAAATATATAAAAATCACCCCTATTTCGTGCCGAACGACGACCGAAAGGTTAGAGCATTTATCTTCGGAACCAGAATTCAAGGGTTCGAATTCCACTGTAGAATGGATGTTCGTAGCCATTCGGAATCGGCTTTAAGCAGTAGGTTCCGGTTTCATTATTCCTCGTGTTACAAAATAATAGACCTTAGTACTGAAAACCAAACCAAACCAAACCTGTTATTTGGTTGATAATTTCTACCATTTTATTGTTGAGCAAAATATCTGTAGTGCTCTTATTTTATTTGCATTTGAATGTGCATAACGTGAAGCAAATTTATTTTCAATCTGCGAAGACGTACGCCGGATATCTGAGCGTTATAAAAAACATTTCACACCAAATCATCCAATAGAAAAAAAAACCCAAATTTTCAGTAGTTGTCTTAAAGGCCTTCTAGACCCCCCCCCCAAAATATGCATTTCCGCATTTTTCTCTGAATATTTTTTCCAGACAAAGATAATTTTAATTTTTTGGGGATCCAGAAACCAAATTCCCAAGCTTTTGCATTTTTATTTATTGTTTGTGGTCAGAGGAGACATGCTGCATGCATACATCATTATTTGATTAAACATAAAGATGTGATATAAATTTCTAACTTGTGTGTCTCGTGCTTTCGGAATGCTAAAAAAAAAGACAGTCAAAATTACTTTTAAAAACTAATATTTTAAGTAATCCGAAATATATTTTAAACTTTTAATAAGTATATTTGGCAATGGAAATTTTCTGTTCATCATCAACAGCAATTTTATTGGTAGCAATTTTGCTTAAAAAGGTTGCTCCTGCTAGCGTTATCGTGTAACGAAGCCGGTTATATAGTATTAGTTTTATACCTACAATTTACCAGCACAATCCATGCTGCAAGCTAAACGATATTTTACCACATGAGAAAGACACAATTACAATCTTGTGGACAATGTTTAATGCATAACACAGAACTATATTTATTTCGAGTATCATATTGACTTCATAAATTAAATATAGAAGATATAAATATAGGAAAATTACGAAACAAATGTTTTGTTTCGTAATGTTACTAAAAAGAAACATTAATTTCAAAGATATTCTAACACTCGTACCTCCATTTGCATTCATTAACGCCACGTAAAGTTTTGCTGAATTTTCATTAATTACAAAATAAATGTTTCCCAGCTAAAAACAATAATTGGTATCTTACAGATTGTGCTAGCTTTCAGAATAAAAATTGCTTCTATTAAATATGTATATATATATATATATATATATATATATATATATATATATATATATATATATATATATATACATATATATATATATATATATATATATATATATGTATATATAATATACATATATATATAATATATATATAATATATATGTATATATGTATATATGTATATATGTATATATATATATATATATATATATATATATATATATATTATATATATATATATACACATATATATATATATATATATATATATATATATATATATATATATATATATATATATATATATATTATATATATATATATATATATATATATATAATATATATATATACATACATATATATATATATATAATATATATACATATATATATATATATATATATATTATATATATATATATATATATATAATATATATATATATATATATATATAATATATATACATATATATATATATATATATATATATATATATATATATATATATACATATATATATATATATATATATATATATATATATATATATATATATAAATATATATATATATATATATATATATATATATATATATATATATATATATATATAATATATATATATATATATATATATATATATATATATATATATATATATAATATATATATATATATATATATATATAATATATATATATATATATATATATATATATATTATATTATATATAATATATATATATATATATATAT
>CM063509.1:89593916-89608916 GCA_032207245.1 Pardosa pseudoannulata | reverse complement strand
GTGATATAGTAAACTGTTTTAAACTGCTAAACTCTTATTTGATTTTATTGCATACACAGACATCTATAAATTTGCATTTCTTCACATATATAAAATATTATTTATTTATTTGCTTATCTTTGTGTATGCATAGCGACATAAATTTGGTAACATTTTTATACTCATTTAAGTCAAAAATGTTTCGATGAGAAAAGTACGTACAGAATATATTGAAGTTAATTGGTATTTACAAGAAAAATATGTTAAATTTTGTGTTGCAGTAAGCTGTGTTAAACTGCTAAACTCTTATTTGATGTCATTGCATATACAGGCATCTATAAATTTGCATTTCTTCACATACATAAAATATTATTTATTTATTTGCTTATTTTTGTGTATGCATAGCGACATAAATTTAATAATATTTGTATACTCATTTATGTCAAAAATGTTTCGATGGGAAAATGACGTACAGAATATATTGAAGTTAATTGGTATATATATTTTATATAATCTCTGTGGGGTTAAATACAAGGTACAATGAATCGAAATATCAATGCTAGAAAAAAAATGAGAACGGTATATCGATGTTTCCCTGAGCACATGCCTGTGAATTTAGGATATTAACTTATATTTGTTCTATATTAAATAGAATTAAAAGTAGAAACATACAGCAAATGTAGTAAAACAACAGCAATGGTTTTATGAGAATAAATTCAGAGCCAAGTAAATCAAACGAACATGATAAATCAAATGATAAATCAAAGTCAGACTATACACTAATATCTGATTCAGTGATTATCGTAGATATCGTTTAATTATTAGATAACAATTACAGCGGATAAGTAAGATGAATGAGATAAAAAAAATAGTTGTATGTGGAGGAATTCTGTACTAAATGAATGAAACAATGCAGGAAAACAGATCAACACTCTTCTTTGAGTATTTCGTAGATTATCATATGTTTAATTTATTTATTAAACAACACTAAATACAGATAAATATATATTATACAGTATATATACAGTATGTTTCATAAGAGCGTGCCGTCTATTTTTCTGAAAATAAAAACGAATTAGTTAAAAATATATTTGTACCGTGTAGTATACATATTAAACTGAAATGCATTTTACCTCATAAGTTCTCCAGTCCCCATTATTATCGATTATGCAAGAATCACTTTATCATTCGATTTTGACGTTGAGCTGCGTTTACCCCGTTCCGGTAGGTCGTCAACATATTACAAACAAATAATGAAGGAACAACGATAGAAGGAGGATGGTCTGTATAGATGCCTCTGTGTATCAGTAGTTATCATATATATATATATATATATATATATATATATATATATATATATATATATATATATATATATATATATATATATATATATATATATATATATATATATATATATATATATATATATATATTCTGTTAATTAAATTTCTTTATATGCAGATGCATAAGACGAATACAGTAAAAAATGACATTGGATCTGCGGAGATAAATTCATCACCAACTAAATCAAACGATGAATGCGGAAAAGCGAATAAGGAGGGAATGATAAACTGATGTTCAACTGTATATACGTTTGTGTGTGTATCGGTGATTAACAGATATACTTCCTAATTATGAAATAACATAAAATGTGGATAAAGTGACTATGGCTATTTATTAACCCTCTAAGTGGTTCGCACGTACAATTCCGACAAACCGATGATGTCTTCAAAGTGGTGAACACGTAAAATTTTCGACCTCCAAAAACGTTCCGAAAATGGATGTAATGTACATTTCTGCCAGTGTTTGAGGTAGGGGGGGTCAGGTCGAATTTTTAGAAACTGCATCCCTCTTTGACTGACATTTATTGCGGAAATGCACTCATACTCCCTGAGACACAAAAACGCTGATAGTTTTTCATGCCTTTGTAAATTCCTATTTCGAAGTATTTCGTTTGCGGTAACAGATGTATCTCTAATTGCACCACTTAAATATCATGGATAGCTTTCGTAAAAAGAATATAAATAATTTTCTTAAAGAATATTTTTAGTTGTACTTTTAGAATTCATTATTTCTTATGAGATGGTCTTCGAGACTTAACTAGCTTTATGTGTATTAAAAATTAACAATCTGTAATATATATTTATATAGCTATTTATAACCGGAAGTAAAGGGACAGTAACGAGGGTGGGTTTCCCGTATTCCATTCTAGTCGACACAATAAACCTTTAGCGTGTATTTGGAGACTTTTTTTAATCGGCGTGTTGCACTCAGGGGGTTAAATAATATTAAATGCTGATACATACAACAAATGCAGCAAAAATAACATTGGATCTGTGTAAATAAATGCAGGATCAGACTTCTCGAGAGATCAATTCAGAAAAACGAATGACGATAAAGATTCCATTGTACACACATCTGTATTTGTGATAGTTGATTATTATACATTTATTTTAATTATTAGATAACAATAAATGCGGATAATTACAATGAAAATATACTGTTTGCATAGGGAAAATTTAGAGACTAAATAAATGAAACGATCAATGCAGTTAAATAAATAATGAAGGAACAACGATAGAAGGAGGTTGGTCTGTATAGATGCCTCTGTGTATCAGTGGTTATCATATATATATATATATATATATATATATATATATATATATATATATATATATATATATATATATATATATATTCTGTTAATTAATTTTTTTTACATGCAGATGCATAAGACGAATGCGGTAAAAAATGACATTGGATGTGCTGGAATAAATTCAGCACCCAGTAAATCAAACGATCAATGCGGAAAAGCGAATAAGAAAGGAACGATGTTCTAAGGTTTAATTTGTATGTGTGTATCGGTGATTAACACATATCTTTCCTAATTATTAACCCTCTAAGCGGTTCGCACGTACAATTCCGCCAAACAGATGATGTCTTCAAAGCGGTTGTCACGTACAATTTTCGACCTTCAAAAACGTTCCGAAAATGGATGTATTGTATAGGGATAATTCAGTGTTTTCCCCCATGGAGTTTTGAGGTAGGAGGGTCAGTTCGATTGTTTAGGAACTGCACACGTACTCCCTGAGGCACAAAGACGCTGATAGCTTTTCATGGCTTTGTAAATCTCTATTTCGAAGTACTTCGTTTGCGGTAACAGATGTATCTCTAATTGCACCACTGAAATAGCTTGGATGACTTTCGTAAAAAAGATAGAAATAATTCTCTTAAAGAATATTTTATGTGTTCTTTTAGAACCCATTATTTCTTATGGGATAATCCTCGAGACTTGACGAACTTTATGTGTATTAAAAATTAACAATCTATAATTTCTATTTATATATCTATTTATGGTAAGAAGTAAATGGACAGTAACGAGGGAGGGTTTCCGTATTCCAATCTAGTCGACAAAGGGTGAAGTAAAAAATCATAGAACACTTTGGTCACTGACACAATGAAAATTTAGCGTATTTTTTGGAGACTTTTTTCCTCGGTGTGTTCCACTCGGAGGGTTAAATAACATAAAATGCGGATATATTTGGAGACTGTGGCTATTTATTAAATAGCATTTAATGCAGATACATACAACAAATGCAGTAAAAATAACATTGGATCTGCGTAGATAAATGCAGGATCAGACTTATCGAGAGATCAATCCAGAAAAACGAGTAACGATAAAGATTCTATTGCACACGTATCTGTATATGCAATCGTTGATTATTATTTATTTATTTTAATTATTATATCACAATAAATGCGGATAAGTACGATGAAGGAGATGAAAAATACTAATGTTTGCATAGGGAAAAATTAGAGACTAAATGATGAAACGATCAATACAAATAATGTAGGAACGATAGAAGTAGGTTCGACTATATAAAAGTCTGTGTGTTTCAGTGGTTATAATATATTCATTCCATTAATAAAAGATTTTTAAATGCAGATAAATATGACGAATGCGGTGAAAAATAACATTGGATCTGCGTAAGTAAATGCAGGATCAGGCATATTGATTGATCAATTCAGAAAAACGACTGACGATAAATATTCTATTGTATACAAATCTGTATATGTGATCTTTGATTATTGTATATTTATTTAAATTATTAGATAACAATAAATGTGGATCAATAAGATGAATGTAGTGTAATATATTAATGTTTGCATAGGGAAAAATTAGAGACTAAATGAATGAAACGATCAATGCAGTTAAGCAAATAATGATGAATGATATAAATTTCGCTCTGTATAGACACCTGTGTGTTTCAGTGGTTATCATATATTTGTTTTATTAATAAAACATATTTAAATGTAGATACATATGACGAATGCAGAAAAAATAGTACTGATTCTACTGTGATAAATTTAGGATTAAGTAAATCAAACTATTAATGTGGAAAATTGAATAAGGAGGGAACAATAAATTTAAGTTCAATTTTATATGCGTTTGTGTGTGTATCGATGATTAACGCATATCTTTTCTGATTATTAAATAACATAAAATGCAGTTATATAAAGTAGCTTCGGCTATTTATTAAATAGCATTTAATGCAGATGCATACAAATGAAGTAAAAAATAACTTTATATCTGCGTAAATAAATGCAGGATCTTAAGGGAAACTTATCGAGAGATCAATTCAGAAAAAACGAGTGGTAATAAAGATTCTATTGTACACACATCTGTATATGTGATCGTTGATTATTATATATTTACTTAAATTATTAGATAACGATAAAGGCGGATAAGTACAATGAATACGGTAAAAAATATTAATCTTTGTACAGGAAAAAATTAGAGACTAAATAAATGAAAAAAATAAATGCTGAAATATGGATCGATATATCAAGATCTCAATATACATACGACATGTGTTACTTTTAGAGATTATATTTATTATATTTATTAAATAATAACAAATACAGAGAAATATGTAACTAATGTTATTCTCTAGAATAAAAAAGGCGTCAATATAAAAGCTGATATATTAAGTTTCTCTCTTTGCTTTATAAATGGTATTATTATTAAAGATAACATGTGTATATGAAACCTTCTCTAATTAGGTTGACGTAATTAAATACTTCTTATTACGTGGGCGTGTGTTATTATACACTTTACTTGTGCCAGTTTCGCTTGAATTACGATCAATAAGGGAGGGATGCATAACTCTTATTTAATTTTCTGATGGAATATAAAGATTTAGAACAAAGGAGTGATCGGAATATAAATATTTATATTTTTTGAAAGTGTTACACGTATTCAAATAAGTGATACATTAAACTAAAGAAAAATATGTCACATTTTTATTGTCAGTTACAAATATTCAGTGCGTAAACCTTTTGTTATATGACAAACACCTAACCTATAATCAAGTTTGTTTCACACATTTTGTTTAATCACATTGCCAATAGCGTCCAATCCTGCACAAACGTTTCTTTTTATATGTTGCACACGTTGCATGTGTTTTTGCATACGGTGATTCCTAAATAGTGTCCCTTATATCTTTATATATAAAATACTTCTCTTCGTGTGTTTGTAATAGAACTCCTTCTAAACGTCTGGACTGATTTTAAAGAAATTTGTATATGTAGTTAAGTTGATTCGTAAATGGTTTATATTCACAATTTGCTCAGATAGAAGATGTTTTCTTATTAAAATTCGTGAATTGCGAGCTTATTGAGATTATTACACTGCCGCTTGAAATTCTTCGTTTTTAAAGTATGAGTTGTCAGCTTTTCCCAGACTAAAAGCAAAAATCTTAAACATTTGAATACTCCATTACAATTAGAAAAATTATTATTTTATGTAGTTTTTTTTTAAGTTGTCAGTAATCCAAGGTGTTTACAAACATTTCTATTATAACTTACCAATTAAATTGTTTTATTAAATCTTTTCACTTCCTTTGCACCCTGAAAGACACTAAAAGATTCTTTTCTGCAAGTGTACGAGCTCTCAAGCTCATATCATACGGTTTCGCTTAATGCCTTTCCTTCCCCTAATCAATACACTTCCTCAACTGAAGACAATAATCTCAAAAATTTCAATGCTAAATTACAATTAGAAAACATTAATTATTATTTTTACATAGTTTTTTTAAGTTGTGAGTAATCAAAGGTGTTTACAAACATTTCTATTATAACTTACCAATTAAATTGTTTCATTAAATCTTTTCACTTCGTTTGAACCCTGAAAAACTCTAAAAGATTCTTTTCTCCAAGTGTACGAGCTCTCAAGCTCATATCATACGGTTTCGCTTAATGCCTTTCTTTCCCCTAATCAATACACTTCCTCAACTGAAGGCAATAATCTCAAACATTTCAATACTAATTTACAATTAGAAAACATTAATTATTATTTTTATGTAGTTTTTTTTAAGTTGTCAGTAATCAAAGGTGTTTACAAATATTTCTATTACATAAATTTCCAATTAAATCGTTTCATTAAATTTCTTCACATCGTTTGCACCCTCAATGATTCTAAAAGGTTCTTTTCTGTAAGTATACGAGCTTCCAAGCCCATATCATTCAGTTTCGCTTAATGCATTTCCTTGACTAAAGGCAATAATCTCAAATAATTTAATTTTCCATTACAATTAAAAAACTTTAATTATTATTTTTAAGTAGTTTTTTTTAAGTTGTCAGTAGTCAAAGGGGTTTACAAAGATTTATATTATACAACTTTCCAATTAATCGTTTTATTAAATCTTTTCACACTGTTCGCACCCTGAATGACTCTAAAAGGTTCTTTTCCTTAAGTATATGAGCTCCGAAGCCTCCTATGCATTTCTCCGACTAAAGGCAATAATCTCAAACATTTCAATGCTAAATTGCAGTTAGAAAACATTAATTATTATTTTTACGTATTTTTTTAAGTTGTCAGTAATCAAAGGTGTTTACAAATATTTCTATTACATAACTTTCCAATTAAATCGTTTCATTAAATCTTTTTACGTTGTTCGCACCCTTAACGACTCTAAAAGGTTGTTTTCCTTAAGTATATTAGCGCCGAAGCATCCTAATGCATTTAAAAGACTAAAGGCAATAAACTCAAATATATCAATACTCCATTTACGTTTAGAAAACCTGAATTATTATTTTTTATGTACTTTAAGCTGTCAGTATTCAAAGTTGTCATGCATTTTTTCCTCAACTGAAGGCAATAATCTCAAACATTCCTATACTCCATTACAAATAGAAAACTTTAATTATTATTTTATGTACTTTAAGTTGTAAATAATCAACGGTGTTTGCAAGCATTTCTATTATATAACTTTCCAATTAAATCATTTCATGAAATCTTTTAGCGTCTTTCGCACACTTAATGACTCTAAAAGCTTTTTCTCTGCAAGTATATGAGCTCCAAAACCCATATCTGACGGTTTTGTTTAATGCCTTTCTATTTCCTAATCAATGGATTTCCTTGACCAATAATCTCAAATATTTCAATACTCCATTTCAATAAGAAAATTTAATTATTATTTTTACTTAGTTTTTTTTTTAAGTTGTCAGTAGTCAAAGGTATTTACAACATTTCTGTTATGTAATTTTTCAATTAAATCGTTTTATTAAATCTTTTCACTTAGTTTTCGTACTGAAAGATTCTAAAAAGTTATTTTCTTTAAGCACATGAGCTCCCAAGCCTCCTAATGTTTTCCCCTAATCAATGCATTTCTCCAACTAAAGGCAATAACCTCAAACATATCAATACTCTATTACAATTAGAAAACTTGAATTATTATTTTTAAGTATTTTTAATTTGACATGATTAAAGTTGTTTACAAACATTTCTATTACATAACTTTACAATTAAATCGTTTTATTAAATCTTTTCGCATCGTTCGCACAACTCTAAAAGTTTCTTTTCTGTAAGTATATGAGTTCTGAAGCTTATATTATACGATTCCGCTTAATGCCTTTCTTTCCCCTAATCAATAATGTACTTCCTCGATTAAAAGCAATAATCTCAAACATTTCAATACTCCATTGCAATTAGACAACTTTAATTATTTTTTACGTAATTTTTTTAAGTTGTCAGTAGTCAAATGTGTTTACAAACATTTATATTATACAAATTTCCAATTAAATCGTTTTATTAAATCTTTTCACATTGTTCACATACTAAACGACTCTAAAAGGTTCTTTTCCTTAAGTATATTAGCTTCGAAGCCTCCTAATGCCTTTCTCAGACTAAAGGCAGTAATCTCAAACATATCAATACTCTATTACAATTAGAAATCTTGAATTATTATTTATATATATTTTTTAGTTGACATAATCAAAGTTGTTTACAAGCATTTGTATTATATAACTTTAAATTTAAAATGTTTCATTAAATCTTTTTAAATCTTTCGCAACCTGAAGAACTCTAAAAGTTTCTTTTCTGCAAGTATATGATTTCTCAAACCTATATTATACGATTTCTCTTAATACCTTTCTTTCCCCTAATCAATGCATTTCCTCGACGGAGGCAATAATCTAAAATATTTCAATACTCAATTGCAATTATAAAACTTTAATTATTATTTTATATATATTTAATTTTTATATATTTAATTTGTCAGTAGTCAAAGGGGTTTACAAGCATTTATATTATATAACTTTCGAATTAAATCGTTTTATTAAATCTTTTCACACTGTTCGCACCCTGAATCACTCTAAAAGTTTCTTTTCCTTAAGTATATGAGCTTCGAAGCCTCTTAATGCATTTCTCCGAATAAATCAATAATCTCAAACATATCAATATTCTGTTACATTTAAAAAACTTAAATTATTATTTTTATGTATTTTTAAGTTGGCATAATCAATGTTGTTTACTGCAAACGTTTCTAGTATATAAATTTCAAATTCATGCGTTTCATTAAATCTTTTCACGCCAGTCGCAACCTCAACGACCCTAAAAGGTTCTTTTCTGCAAGTATACGAGATCCCAAGCCCGTATCACACGGTATTCGCTTAATACACTTTCTTTCCCCTAATCAATGCATTTCCTCGACTGAAGGCAATAATCTAAAACATTTCAGTACTCCATTGCAATTTGAAAACTTTAATTATTATTTTATATATATTTAATTTTTATATATTTAATTTGTCAGTAGTCAAAGGGGTTTATAAACATTTATATTATATAACTTTCCAATTAAATCGTTTTATTAAATCTTTTCACACTGTTCGCACCCTGAATGACTCTAAAAGGTTCTTTTCCTTACGTATATGAGCTCCGAAGACTCCAAATCCATTTCTCCGACTAAAGGCAATAATCTCAAACATATCAATACTCTATTACAATTAGAAAACTTGAATTATTATTTTTATGTATTTTGAAGTTGACATAATCAAAGTTGTTTACATACATTTCTATTAAATAACTTTCAAATTAAATCGTTTCAATTAATCTTTTCACACCGTTCGCACCCTGAATGACCCTAAAAGGTTCTTTTCTGCAAGTATACAAGCTGTCAAGCCCGTATCACACGATATTCACTTAATACACTTTTTTCCCTTAATCAATGCATTTCCTCTACTGAAGGCAATAATCTAAAACATTTCAGTACTCCATTGCAATTTGAAAACTTTAATTATTATTTTATATATATATTTAATTTTTATATATTTAATTTGTCAGTAGTCAAAGGGGTTTACAAGCATTTATATTATACAACTTTGAAATTAAATCGTTTTATTACATCTTTTCACATTGTTCGCACCCTGAAAGACTCTAAAAGGTTCTTTTAATTAAGTATATGAGCTCCGAAGCCTCCTAATGCATTTCTCCGACTAAAGGCAATAATCTCAAACATTTCAATACTAAATTACAATTAGAAAACATTAATTATTATTTTTACGTAATTTTTTTAAGTTGTCAGTAATCAAAGGTGTTTCGAAATATTTTTATTACATAACTTTCAAATTAAATCGTTTCATTAAATTTCTTCACGTCGTTTGCACCCTCAATGATTCTAAAAGTTTCTTTTCTGCAAGTATACGAGCTTCCAAGCTCATATTATACGGTTTCGCTTAATCTTTCTTAATTATTGCATTTTATAAGGCAATAATAAACATTAATACTTTCCAAAAATTTTTCTAACAGAAAATGTTCCGATTATATCTTTAAAGGAAAAGACTAAATATAAATTAGAAAAACACGTTTCGCATTAAACTCAAGACAGAAAGTGCGACGCCCATAAGACGTCACGCGGCAAATTGCGTTAACGAAAAAGGGTCTGCTTAAAAGTTTTCAGGTTCAAAAAAAAAGAGAAGAAATTCTAACAAGGTCTCGGTTAAGTCTTAAGTAAAATTACTTTTTATTTCTTAATTCTGCACTGGTTTTGTTTATCTTTAAAGCAGTTTGGAAATGCTTCAACGTAAAATAAAGCTGCCATTTATTCTTAAGATAGATGAAAACATAAACAATTCGGAAACTTAATTGTGTATTAATGTGGAAGGTCAAAATTTTATTTCCATTATATATATACAACTTAGCATTTTCACAGTCAAAAAAAACATTTATTCTTTGTAAATAAAATTTTATAAATATAACTTGTTATTTTATATGTCTATTTGCAATGAAGTGTTACAATAATTAATTATTTTTCAAATTAATTTATAGTAAGTTTTTAATTTTTCAATTTCACTCACACTATTAAAACTTTGTTTGACTTTGATTGTGACTTTATATATATATATATATATAAATATAAATATATATATATATATATATATATATATATAAAATAATATATTATATTTATATATATAAAATATATATATAAAGTTATAATAATATTATATATATATATATATATATATTATATATATTGTATATATAATAAATATATAATATATATATATAATAAATATATATAAATAAAAATATAAATATATACAATATCAATATATATATATATATTATAAATATATATATATAAATTTATATAACTTTACATATATATACATCATATATATAAACATATATATATAACATTTATATATAATATAATCACAAAACACATAACACATTATCTAAATATATTATATATATTATATATATTATATATATATATATAATATATCAAAAATAAAATATAAATATAAAATTATATATATATATAAATATATATATAAAATATATAATATAAAAATATATAAATATATATAAATATATATCTATACAAATATATACTAAATATATAATATAAAAAAATATATACATAAAATATAACATACAAATATACATACATATATAATTACATATATATATATATATATATATATATAATATTTTATATATAAATAATAAAAAATATAAAAATATAAATATATAAATATATATAATATAATATATATAAATATATATATTATATTATATATATAATATAATAATAAAAAAAATATATCTATAAAATATATATATAAATATATAAATATATATATATATATATATATATATATAGAATATATATAAATATTTTTATATATAAATATATATATATATAATATATATATATATAAATATATATCTAAATATTATATATAAAAATAAATATATATATAATATATATATATATATATATATAAATTAAATAATATATAAAAATATATAAAAATATATATATAAAATATAGTATATATATGTATATATATAATAATATTATTTTAAAAATATATATATATATATATATATAAATATATCTATATATAAAAAAATATATTATAAAATATATATATATAAATATATATATATAAATAATATATATATATAAAATATAATATATCAGTATATATATATATATTATATATATAAATATATATATAAATTATATATATATAATATATATATATATAAGCAGACATATTCATTTTCTTATATGTTTTTATAATAGATAAAGAAAGAAAAAACTGCAGTAAACACTGGCGATATATTAATCGATTCTTACATTCAGCTCTTTTTTATTTTTTTATATCGGAACATTTCCTTTGTGTTCCTTTTTTTCTTTTGAAAATACCATTTTCTTTCTTTCCAAGAATAAACTTAACATCTGCGGTCCTTGTTTCCATGTTCTAAATTATAAGTGAGCTCGTTTCTCATCTTACATCTGCTTGTAGAAATGTCGTTATATTTTTTTGGTAACACCATAGCACGTATGCTTAAATCTTAATTTTCAGCATGTCTATGCCTGTTATAATATACAAGTTACTTTGTAAATCAATTGATCACATATTCCCTATTCTATTATTATTTTTTTTTGTAAGTTTTTATGTCATTTCTCTTTCATTCTTATTTTTATTACTTACGATGTAGCATTCTAATTTTATCTTGCTATTTTATTCTATACCTTTACATTTCTATTTAGTAACACATATATACACATATATCCAAATGTATGTATACACATACATATACACACACATATATATATATATATATATATATATATATATATATATATATATATATAAATATATATATATATATATATATATATATATATATATATATATATATATATATATATATATATATCTATATATATAATATATATACACACACATATATATATATATATATATATATATATATATAATATATATATATATATATATATAATATATATATATATATATATATATATATATATATATAAATATATATATATATATATATATATATAAATATATATATATAATATATTATATATATATATATGATCTATATATTATATATATATATATATATATAAATATATATATATATATATATATATATTATATAGATATAAGATTAGATAATATATTATATATATATATAAAATAAGACAAAACATTTATATTATAAATGTAAAAAAAATAATTTATTTTAATTTAATTATACATTTTAAAACAATTGTATATATAACTTATATACATAAAGATATAGAATATATAATAAAGAATACGATATAGAAGAACAAAGCAATAATATATATATAAAAAAGACAAAGCATCCAGAATTTATGTTACATCGTAAAATTACAGTTTAGATTTGGAAACATTAACTTAATCCTATTATATATTGAAAATAATTATTCAATTATTAAAAATAAAGTAACTTAGCATTTTAGCTAATATAATAAAGATTAATATAGAATGAAATATAACAGTATTAATATGGAGATTCATTCGCTGTAAGAATATTATAATATTTTACGTTTAATATATATAAGCATGTATTCCAGTTACAAATATATTAATATATTAGACAACTTTAATTATTTTTTACGTAATTTTTTTAAGTTGTCAGTAGTCAAATGGGTTTACAAACATTTATATTATACAAATTTCCAATTAAATCGTTTTATTATTAAATCTTTTCACGTTGTTCATACCCTTAATGACTCTAAAAGGTTCTTTTCCGTAAGTATATTAGCGCCGAAGCATCCTAATGCATTTAAAAGACTAAAGGCAATAAACTCAAATATATCAATACTGTATTACAATTAGAAATCTTGAATTATTATTTTTAAGTACTTTTAAGTTCACATAATCAAGGTTGTTTACAAACATTTCTATTATATAACTTTTAAATTAAACCGTTTCATTAAATCTTTTTAAATCTTCCGCAACCTGAAGAACTCTAAAAGTTTCTTTTCTGCAAGTATATGATTTCTCAAACCTATATTATACGATTTCTCTTAATACCTTTCTTTCCCCTAATCAATGCATTTCCTCGACGGAGGCAATAATCTAAAATATTTCAATACTCAATTGCAATTATAAAACTTTAATTATTATTTTATATATATTTAATTTTTATATATTTAATTTGTCAGTAGTCAAAGGGGTTTACATCATTTATATTATATAACTTTCGAATTAAATCGTTTTATTAAATCTTTTCACACTGTTCGCACCCTGAATCACTCTAAAAGTTTCTTTTCCTTAAGTATATGAGCTTCGAAGCCTCTTAATGCATTTCTCCGAATAAATCAATAATCTCAAACATATCAATATTCTGTTACATTTAAAAAACTTAAATTATTATTTTTATGTATTTTTAAGTTGGCATAATCAATGTTGTTTACTACAAACATTTCTAGTATATGACTTTCAATTTAAATTGTTTCATTAAATCTTTTTACATTGTTCGCACACTGAACGACTCTAAAAGGTTCTTTTCTGCAAGTATACGAGCTCCCAAGCCCGTATCACACGGTATTAGCTTAATGCCTTTTTTTCCCCTAATCAATGCATTTCCTCGACTGAAGGCAATAATCTAAAACATTTCAGTACTCCATTGCAATTTGAAAACGTTAATTATTATTTTATATATATTTAATTTTTATATATTTAATTTGTCAGTAGTCAAAGGGGTTTATAAACATTTATATTATATAACTTTCCAATTAAATCGTTTTATTAAATCTTTGCACACTATTCGCACCCTGAATGACTCTAAAAGGTTTTTTTCCTTAACCCCTTAACGCATTTGCCCGTGTCTGACACGGGCAAAATTCAAAATAAATATGCAATCAAATCGTTTACACTTTGTTTGTGTAGCAATTTTTTACCCCCTTTCTCGCTCTCTAGTCACCACTCAGAACTAAAATTGCAAAAAAAATAACTTACACTATACTTATATATTCTTTTTCTGTCTTAATGCAAATAATTTTTTTGTCAGATTTTCCTAAAACAATTCGTGCTTTAAGGGGTTAAGTATATGAGCTCCCAAGCCTCCTAATGCATTTATAAGATTAAAGGCAATACACTCAAATATATCAATACTGTATTACAATTAGAAATCTTGAATTATTATTTTTAAGTATTTTTAAGTTGACATAATCAAAGTTGTTTACTACAAACATTTCTATTATATAACTTTTAAATTAAATCGTTTCATTAAATCTTTTCACGCCAGTCGCAACCTCAACGACCCTAAAAGGTTCTTTTCTGCAAGTATACGAGCTCCCAAGCCCGTATCACACGGTATTCGCTTAATTCCTTTTTTCCCCCTAATCAATGCATTTCCTCGACTGAAGGCAATAA
>CM063509.1:89571416-89591416 GCA_032207245.1 Pardosa pseudoannulata | reverse complement strand
ATATGTATCTATACATATATATATATACATATATATATATTTACACACATATATATATATATATATATATAATATATATTATATATATATATATATATATATATATATATATGTATCTATACATATACAATATACATCTGTATACATATATATATATATATATATAATATATATATATATATATATTATATATATATATATATATATATATATTATATATATATATATATATATATATATATATATGTATCCATACATATATATATATATATAAAATATTATACATATATTTACATATATATATATATACATATTATATATATATATATATATATATATATATATATATATATATATATATATATATATATGTGTGTGTGTGTGTGTGTGTGTGTGTGTGTGTATATATGTATCTATACATATGTATCTATATATATATATATATTATATATATATATATATATATATATATATATAGATAGATATAGATAGATATATAGATAGATAGATATAGATATATAATAAGAAACGGAACCAAAACACTATAATTCCATTAAGCCCAGTAAATGTAAAAAAGAATAGGAAGTAAGTTGGATTGGGTGTGGAAGGTTTACGACTTCGATACAGTGTTAAAACAATTGTTTGATCAGGCCTGAACTTTCCCAAACACCCCAAAGACCTGAAGAATATGAAATGAGAATACGAATCAGAAGAACAAAGCATCCCTAAAGCTATACAAAAAGCCAAAGCAACCAGAATGTATGTTGCCACAGTGTCAGTTAAAATTGGAGTTAAAATTACAATTTGAGAATTGGAAACATTAACTTTATATATATATCTACTATTATAATATATATATATATATATATATATATATATATATATATATATATATATATATATATATATATATATATATATATATATATATATATATATATATATATATCAGCGAAAAGAAAATCACATTTGTAATATAACGGGTGTGCAATTTTTTAAAGATGTATGTAATCCTAATATTGCTTTATATTAGGAATTTTATCAGACTATTTTTAAACGACTTGTTTATATCCGATTTAAGCTTATAACAACTATTTTCTCTAAATTTTCAAGCAATTTGTTATGTTCAGGAATCCAATTTATACAATGCCCTGGATATTTCCGAAATTAAATCTGCTGTAATGTGTGTCAGGCATGTTGAGCATACTAGGACAATGATTTGAGCGACTCAATTCCCATCTAGCATTACACAAGAGCATTAATGGGCTATTCATCTTGAGTAGAATTAGCAACGACAAGAATTCATCGGGAATATAGTACGTATATTTAGGTAACCCCCTGATAATTTCAAGTCTAAAATACTTTGACACTAAATCATCTAGTGGACTTAGGAATAGAAAAAATTGGCCATTTAACAAAAATATTTTGAAATCACTTAAGAGCAGTATATAAATCCTAATATAAATCAGTATTAGTCTGTTTCAGATATGTCAGATATAATAGGAAAATATTTGGGTGACTCGAGATTCACAAAGATAGATATGAATGCGGTATTCATCTTTAATAGAGTTAGTAACCACAATAATTGAGTATATAATACACAGGTTTGGAAATACCCATAACACATCCACGTCAGAAATATTTCAAAAATTAATTTTCCTGCGAATTAAGTAATTGTTTTAATATTTCCATCTAACAAAAATATTCTGAAGGTACATATGACCAGCATATTTTCCAAACATAAATTAGTACTTGTGTATCTCAGACATGTTACACATATTAGGAATTTGATTTGTGTCTAGACCCCCTCCTACCACCATGCAAGAGCATCAATGCACAATTCATCGTCAAAAGAATTAGTAACCCCAAGAATTCCTTAAGAAAATAATACATAGATTTAGAAGTACCCATAACACTTTCACGTCTAAAATATTTCGACAGTAAATCTTCCTGTGAAGTTAGAATTAAGGTTAAATTTCTCCTTTAACAAAAGTATTTTAAAGACACATATGGCTAACATATTTTCCTAATATAAATCAGTACTAGCGTGTATCAGACATGTCAGACACACTGGAAATTCATTTCGGTAACTGGAGCCTCACCAAGATTACGCAAAAGTATCAATTCACTATTCATCGTCAACTTAATTAGTAATCGGAACAACTCCTTAAGAAACTAATACACAGATTTAGAAGTACCTATAACATTTTCCGATCTAAATATTTCGACAGTAAATCTTCCTCTGGAGTTAGAATTTAGGTTAAATTTTCCCTTTAACAAAAATATTTTAAAGCCACATATAGCTAACATATTTTTCTAATATAAATCAGTACTAGCGTGTTTCAGAAATACTGGAAATTGATTTGGGTAACTGGTTCCTCACCAAGGATTACGCAAAAGTATCAATGCACTAGTCATCGTCAACAGAATTAGTAACCTCAAGAATTTTTAAGAAAATAATACATAGATTTAGAAATACCCACAATACTTTCACGTCTAAAATATTTCAACTGTAAATCTTCCTGTGAAGTTAGAATTTAGGTTAAATTTCTATTTTAACAAAAATATTCTAAAGACATATATGACCAACATATTTTCCGAATATAATTCAGTACTAGCTTGTCTCAGTCATATCAGACATACTCGCAGTTGATATTTGTGATTAGAGCCCCACCAAGAATTACGCAAAAGCATCAATGTAGTATTCATCGTCAACAGAATTAATAACTCGAAGAACTCCTTAAGAAAACAATACACATATTTAGAAGTGCTTATAACACTTTCACATCTAAAATATTTCAACAGTAAATCTTCCTGTGGAGTTAGAATTTAGGTTAAATTTCCCCTTTAACAAAAATATTCTAAAAACACATATGACCAACATATTTTCCAAATATAAATACGTATTAGCGTGTCTGAGACAGGTCACACATACTAATAATTGAATTTAAATGTCTCGAACGTCACCTAACCTGACGCAAAAGCATCAATGCACTATTCATCGACAATAGTAACCGCAAGAATTCCTTATGAAAAACAATACACAGATTTAGAAGTACCCATAACAGTTTCAAGTCTAAAATATTTTGACTGTAAATCTTCATGTAAAGTTAGAATTTAAGGTAAATTTCTCCTTTAACAAAAATACCCTATTCATTGTCAATAGAATTAGTAACCGCAAGAATTCCTTAAGAAAACAATACACAGATTTAGAAGTACCCATAAAACTTTCACATCTAAAATATTTCGACTGTGAATCTACATGTAAAGTTAGAATTTAGGGTAAATTTCTCCTTTAATAAAAATACACTATTCATCGTCAATAGAATAAGTAACCGCAATAAATCCTTAAGTAAACAATGCACAGGTTTAGAAGTACCCATAACACTTTCACGTTGTGAAGACCCCTTTGTTCGGAACGCTAATTACCGAAATCAGCTTAACTGGGTCTGTAACCCTAACTGGAGTTCACAAGTAACTGGGACCGTAACTGACCTCCAGGTATAAAAAGCCTAGATTTTTGCGACTAGTGGCTTATCGACATTTTTTACGTAGGTGTTTTGACCTCTTGGAGGCTTGCGCGACTTTTGGACCAGAGCCAGAAGTTTAGAATTACGTTCATGAGACTCGTAAGGTCCGCTCATGTAAGGAACGGCAGGGTCTTGGACACCGAACGGGGGATAGATTGGGTTCGCGTTGCACCCTGGAGAAATCTCCACATCATGTGAGAAAATTTAATTCTTTTTTACGACTGTGATCATCGTGGATATGTTATCCAAAGAACAATCCTTTACATGTTTTTTCGGGGTATTAGAATCCCTTTGTATATAGCCAGTATTTACTCCAGAAATAACAGTGATTTCGACTTCTGTTATGTCTGTGATCCTTCTTCACGCTACCTCTTGACTCAAGAACATTGAAGGTGTCAGAAAATCTAAAATATTTCGACTGTAAATCTTCCTGTGGAGTTAGAATTTAGGTTAAATTTTCCCTTTAATAAAAATATTTTAAAGACACATATGGATAACATACTTATCTATTATAAATCACTACTAGTGCATTTCCGACATACTGGAAATTGGTTTGAGTGACTGTAGCCCCACCAAGGATTACGCAAAAGCATCAATGCAGTATTCATTGTCAACAGAATTATTAACCCCAAGAATTAAGAAAATAATACATAGATTTAGAAGTACAGATAACAATTTCACGTCTAAAATATTTCGACAGTAAATCTTCCTGTGAAGTTAGAATTTAAGTTAAATCTCTATTTTAACAAAAATATACTAAAGACACATATAACCAAACATATGTTCCGAATATAATTCAGTACTAGCGTGTCTCAGTCATGTCAGGCACACTGGAAATTGATTTCGGTGACTAGAGCCCCACCAAGGATTACGCAAGAGCATCAATGCGCTATTCATCTTCAATTGAATTAGTAACGGCAAGAATTCCTTAAGAAAACAATACACATATTTAGAAGTACCTATAACACTTTCAAGTCTAAAATATTTCGACACTAAATTTTCCTGTGGAGTTTGAATTTAGGTTAAATTTCCGCTTTTAACAAAAATATTCTAAAGACTCATATGACCAACACATTTTCCGAATATAAACCCGTACTAACGTGTTTAACACATTTCACACATATTAGTAATTGAATTTAAATGTCTCGAACCCCATCTAACCTTACGCAAAAGCATCAATGCACTATTTATCGTCAATAGAATTAGTAACCGCAATAATTCCTTAAGAAAACAATACACAGATTTAGAAGCACATATAACAGTTTCACGTTGTGAAGACCCTCTTTGTTCGGAACACTAAACCAGCGAAATCAGCTGTAACCTTAACTGGAGTTCTCAGGTAACTGGTTGAGAATATTTAATTCTTTTTTACGACTTTGATCATCGTGGATATGTTATCCAATAAACAATCCTTTACATTTCGGAATGTTTTTTTGGGGATATTAGAATTCCTTTGTATATAGCCAGCATTCACTCCAGAAATAAAAGTGATTTCCAATTCTGTTATGTCTGTGATCCTTCTTCACGCTACCTCTTGACTCAAGACCATTGAAGGCGTCACAACGTCTAAATTATTTCCCCAGTAAATCTTCATGTGGAGTTAGAATTTAAGGTAAATTTCTCCTTTAACAAAAATATAATAAAGACACATATGACCAACATATTTTTCACATAAATTATCATGTCTCACACATATCACACATATTAGAAATTTGATTAAGATGTCTCGAGCTTCAATTAGCCTTATGGAAAAAGATCAATGCGCTATTCATATTTTATTGAATGTGTAACTACAACAACAATTCATTGAGGATATAATAAACAGATATGGAAATGCCTATCTGGTGATTACGCAATTTGTCGACGATTGACGTCATACGCATCTTCGTCAGTGTCTTGTATATTTTAGTCATTATAAAGTGTTTTGTAATTTATTGTGATGTATTTTGACGTGCTGTAATATGAATTAATTGATCTATATTCACATTTGTAAAGTTTTATGATTGTAGTTTTATTTGTGGCAGCACACCATTGTAAATATGCAAAATATCTGTCTATGCTGTCTGGCTATATAAAAGTCAGTGTGCCAGTAGCACAGAGGCTCGTTTTCATCGAGGGTGCTGATGTTTGTTTATTGTTTATATCATCTTAAATAAATGCGTATGCCTAGAATTAGTTGTGTTATTTTAAATCCACCGTGTGAATTCCTTCTGAGCATGGTTATATGAATGTAGTGATCCCTGTGGATACTTCATTTAGCATCGTCGAGCCATAGCAGGGGTCTCCATACCTATAACACTTTAATTTCTGAAATATTTCGAAAATAAGTCTGCTGAGTGTTTAGGATTTGGGATATTTTTAGTTATTAAAAAATACTATAAGTTCCTTAGCCCTATTTGATGATCAGACCATGATCTTTCGTGAACAAACCTCATTTTCATACAAGCAATTGAAATCTGTGTAACGTTTTCCAACATACGTTTATACCAAGGGAATAAAAACTACCAAAAGTTGAGCTTAAAATATGTATTTCTTTTGTTAAATATTTTTCAAAGATGCTTATGATGCTAATATGTTCATTAAGTTACCAATACTGCCATATTATAATTCGAAGTAAACATTTCACTAAATAAAATTGCATAAATGATTAAAAGCGTTGATTTAAATCTGGTTAAATTAATGCTGGTATTCCCTGCAGTAAACAAATAAACTGAATAGAAAGTTAACTCATTTACAGCAAACTGTATTCTAGAATAAAAATATTTCTAGTTTTGAAATTATGAAAACATAAAATGTCCTCAGTGATTTATATTAAAAGATATTTTGAGATAATTATACTATGGGGAATTTTTCAGTGTATACTATCATTTGCTATCTCCATAATAATTATGGAGTAAGTTTGAATAAGTTTCCTTTATGTGCAGTTTCAACACAGATGTATATATTCCTCAATAAGGGACTGTTTAATTATATTATAATTTAACTTGGAAATGAATCATTATGTAAGATTACTGATTGCAAACAATAAATTTAATGATCTGTTGTTTAATAATTATTCATGAAGCAGCCTGATTTCTTAAAATTAAACGTCATTTGAGGATTGAAATTTGTTGAATTATAATGATTTAAATTTTCTATTTATATAGTAGAAAAATAAGCAAAATAAGCAGGCGAATTCAGTTTATTTTCTATTTTTTTCATTTCTTTTATTTACTCGATAGTTTTAATAATATCTAAAATACTTCTTTTAATTCCATAATATATTCTGTTATTATTCTTTTATGATGTCTTCATAAATATTAATATAATATTCCTTTGAATAGAGTAGGTTTGGAGACTTTTTTAAAATTTTTAAACCATTTGAGAATGCGAAGAAAAATTATGATGTGTAAGCTTTTTTGTATTTTTAAGACTAAAAAGGTCTCATTTAACATAACATATTAACAGATTGACACTAGATTTAATTTGATAGGTATTGCCTTATCATAAATGCAGATTAAATGAAAATACCAGAGCAAGATTATATTTTCATTAAAAATAAAACATAATTACGAAGCCAAGATTATGTATACACTCAAACCTGTTTTTGTGCGGTCTTTTTTTGTGAGATTTTTTTTGTGCGGTAATAAAAATGTCAATCAAATTGACCATAATTCACGAAGTTATCGAAGTTATCAATAATGACATCGACGGAGATGGGTTTGAAAGTTTTAATGAAAATGATCTTGTCGAAATGATTCAGGATGACACCGTAAGGGAAGATGAAATTATAAATTACGTAACAGATGTTACTGATGGGCAAGAAGAACCCGATCATATGACAGCAGATAAAATCTATGCAGGACTCATTCAAAATGTCATTTTTTTTGCAATCGATACCAATTCTGAAAGAACTTCAAAATTCCAAAAGGAGCTTCAGTCGTGCATATCTGGCTACCGGGACATATACAAGCGTCTAGCGAAACAACAGTCGTCGCAAAAACTAATCACTGACTATATGGTACCTGAAAAAAAGTCAACTCTACACAAGTGCGAGATAGTATCTTCTACTGACGAAAGCGATTTTGAACCAGTTTATCAAAGGAAAGTTCGCGTATTGTCAGACTGCGAAGGATAATGTTTATACGTTTTGAAAAGTTTTGTATGTGTAAAATAATCACATAATATGTAAATAAAATATTTAAAATGTTCGCAAGTGTATTTTTTAAATCAAATTCCAAAACGTTTAGCTAAATTCCAGGTATGTACTAGTTATTTCGTAAGGTTTTGAGTTATTTTAAACGTGAGACTTTTTTTATGCGGTCCCTATTCACCACATAAAAAAAAATTAATTGTGTTCCGAAAACTACATTTTTTATCGCTATTCGTGAAGTTTTGTGCAATTTTTCATGCGGTCCCTATCCACCGCAAAAAAAACAGGTTTGAGTGTATCTAGATTATAAACAACACCCCATGCATATACCACACGAAATACCTTGCATGCAATACCAAATGAACAGGATAATGAATAATCAAAGAAAAATTTTCCTGTGCCAGAGCATGATTGGCTATTGACGCATGGCTCCAACCAACCACTAGAGTATGATTCACACATTGGCTATAACACCACAGTACGCGTTGGCGCGTGATTTGCAGTCAATGTGTTAACCCCTTCCCTGTATAATATATTTGAGAAAAACGTGGCAAAAATGTCATTTTTTCTCTTTAATTTTATTCGTTGTTACCACCAAAATTTTAGATATAGATTATTTAAAAAAAATGCAAAATTTTAAATGAAATAAATAATATATTCAATATTTTCGCATGTATGGGAAATATTAATGGAATACAGTAGTTTTTGCTCGAATTATAGCAAAATAAATCAAATGACATAATTTTCGAGATAAATACAGGGTTTCCCAAAAGGTCGTTTACAAACTTAGCATGCTGGTCTGTCATATCACAATGAACAAGATTTGCGTAGGAACTTGTGTCTGAAAATGCAAACTGCGACCGCTAGAGTGCTGCGATCACGAGTGTGGAGCAGGAGAAAAAGAATGATATCGACAGCGGTGTTAATATGATTTTTACTACAGATTAGGATTAAATCACAGCAACTGCTCGAAATTGCTTCCCTTCGCCACAATGCACGTTACACAACGTCGGCGCATGGATTCACAAACCCTTTCAATTTAGCCAGGAATATCACGGACACGTGCTGCCGCTTCCACGATCCTGGCGATAAGATCCATGTCCGAAGTTAGGACAATATCCAATAGATATCCCCATAAATCTAAAATTATATTACGATAAAATCCAAGATGATATAATAAATGAAGGATTAAAAATCTTTACAGATGGAAATAAAATGGAAACAGGAATGGGTTACGGTTATGTAATAATAAAAAGAAATAAGATAGTATATACCTGTAAAAGAAAATTGCATTGTCATAATACTGTATTTCAGGCTGAGGGATCTGCAATACTTGATTCGCTCAGAAAGATAAAATATTTGAGTGAAGACAATATATATTTATATATTGACAGTTTTTCAGTAATCAAGAGCCTAGAACAATTAGTACCGAAATCAAAATTAATTACCGAAATACAAAAAGAATGTAAAAACATGAATAATCGAACAATTAATATAATTTGGATCAAAGCTCATACGGGGAATACCGGTAATGAATATGCAGATATTTTAGCAAAGAACGCCACGAAATCAATAAATTACAAACCAATACAGCTTCCAGTATCAATATTTAAAAAATATATGAAAGGAAACATAAATAAAGATTGGCAAGATTATTGGGACAATAGTGAAAAAGGAAGAGCAACCTATACTATAATGTCTAAAGTAGAACAAAAGTTACAATTCGAAAATAACGTATTAAATTATTTCATTACCGGTCATGGAAGTTTCCCAACCTTCTTGTACAGAAATGGAAAATTAGATTCACCAAACTGTAAATGTGGAATGATAGGCACCCCTCAGCATTACATGCAAGTAAGATGTAATCTAGTTCCAATGTGTATTAAAAAATACGAAAACGAAACACAGATCGAATACTTAAAAAAAATAGACAATAATCGTAATCATATTAAAAAGTTAAAGGAAATTTATAATATATTAAATTCAAACTACTCTTATATACAAAATAAATTTTAAAAATTTTAAAATGAGGGAAAATACTTGGTAAAAATAGTAATAGTGATAAAAAAAAAGTGTTTTAAGTTAATAATTCAGTGTATAACATTAAAATGAATAATGTCGAAAGGTTCTCCCCACCCACTTAGGATTTTGCATCCATAAACTTTTTAGTTGGATGTGGGTGTGGGTCATCTAAGTCTAAGTCCGAAGTTAGGGTGTCTCGTACACCATGGACTTCATGTGTCTCCACAGGTAGAAATCTAGGGGAGTCAGGTCGGGGGAACGCTGAGGTCCGCCTTTACCGATCCAGCGATTTTAATGCAATTATTGCCCTCTAGCGGTCACATTTTGCATTTTAGGACACAAGTTCCTATGTAAATCTTGTTTATCATGATATGACAGACCAGCATGTTAAGTTTGTAAACGACCTTGTGGGACACACTGTTTAATAGATTAATACAACAATATTATTATGTACATCAACTGTCATGAATTACATGTCCCTTAGATTCAATTGAATTTCAGAAATCCTTTATAATATATGACAAATGTCACGAAACTGCCTAACTTTTCTCGGGGAAGTACCGCTAATTATTAAGAAAATGGTAAATTATATATCATGTTCAGGCTTCATGGAATTGAAGCAATTTTTTCTAGCATGAATTTAGGTGGGGTATTCCAAATGTGACGCATTTCAGTTGTTCGAACTGAGCTCGGGCGTCACAGGTTAAACAGGAATAACAGGAACAAAATAAACGCGGAATAATATAAAATATCCTTAACACGGCATAATTCTGTTGATAGCACGGAGCGGCGTGACGATAACGGAATCTCTAGTCTGAATGCCCCCATGTAGCACAATGTTGCATCTTTCGCTTGATAACCAAAAAGAATATAGCAGATTGACGATGGCATTCAAATGAATTAGTATATGTGATGAGGCGATTTAGATCAGTTATATAATTTATTCATTCATACAAGAAGTAAAATGTTCGGGATCTAAATCTGACCTCATCACATCTTTGTAAAAGACAGAGGAACATAAATTTATATTCAACGGATATTGTTGTCTTGTACGGTGGTCTCGGACGGGGTTCTGATCCCAGTCCCAGATTAGAATCCGTACTTGACATTAAATAAGAATGTACCTTTGTGGAGTTATTTATGAGTCCCTAAGGAATTAGAAGGGGTAAGGTTTTCCACGTTGGCGGTCTGAAGGTGGGCTTTAAGTAGACCAATTAGATTCTTACAACTATTTTGATTGGACGATAAGAAGGAAGAGGGGACAAGGATGAAACTAATAAAATAAGAAATATCTAGAAGGTGAAGGTGTTCGATAGTCGAGACGAGGAGAAAGTCCGACAGAAGAGGTTCGGGAGTCGAATAGACTAGACAAGTCCGACGGAAGGTGGTCGGAAGACCGAAGGTGAAGGTGTTCGATAGTCGAGACGAAGAGAGGAGTCCGACAGAAGAGGTTCGAAAGACGAGACGAGGAGACTGTCCGACTGAAGGTGTTCGGTAGTCCAGACGAAGAGAGGAGTCCGACGGAACGAGTTCGAGAGTCCAGCCAAGTCTGACAGGAAGTGTTCCTGCATCAAATAGCACGGCTGCACCCCAAAAACTCAGGAGGAAGCCTCTGACCAGACCGACGAAAGATCCATAGATACCCATCAACCAGCAGTGTTCCGGGCACACCTTTTTCACTCCCCAAAGTTACAACCTTTTACATACATTTTGAAATTGAGATTAGGTCCTCTCTCTTATATTTACATAATTACTTAAGTATTAAAAAATTATTGTCAGAACTAATTTAGGAGATGTTGATAAAGCATATTTTAGGAAAATTAGCATCAGTTTTGCATGTACATAGATGTATATATATATTATAATAAATTAATTTTTTTATATTAAGCTAGTTTCGGATGCTGTTAATTTAGCTTTTAGTTTAGTTTCATATCTTATGTCTGTAATTTCTCAGAACCTGTGGTTAAATATAGTACTAAAATACTTTTACACAACGCAATCAAAATAAAATCCCACTGTACATTTGATCACAGGTTAATACTCAAATAAAAACGAGGACTACACGACAGTATATAATTCGTATTGTACACAAGAATAGTAGTCTTAACACATTGTTGACCGGTTACGAGTTAACTCGTGTTTTATGGCCGTGTTTATGGCTCGTGTTTTATATATATATATATATATATATATATATATATATATATATATATATATATATATATATATATATATATATATATACTACCGAACACCATTAAAAAAAGGAAAAATAATTCCACATTTTTCTCAAATATATTCCACAGGGAAGATAATAAAAGTGTCTCAGATAAGAAGCCGGAGAAAATACTTATAGACTCATTATGAACGAAAAAACATTCATTTGTGACTTTCACTGAGAACAAGGTTCAAAAGGCCAAAAAATGTCATAAAAATTATGAGAACGTAAAAAACAATAGTTCCAATCCATGAGATTCAATCAACATTTCAATGCAGTAAAAACTCCGTAGATGGCTACTAAATGGCCACTCCTCTTATAAAAGGAAATATAAAATTGTTCTCCTAATTTTCGAAACCTTAATGAATTTTCATATTGAAAAAAAAAAAGAAAAAAAAATGTTCTTCTGCCCGAAATAAATGTGGGTCCTAAACACGCTAATGAACACGTATGATTTTAAGTAAGAATAAATAATAACTTTCCTAATTACTCCTGTGGTTTTCAGAAGTATCATAGAAACGTAGTCGGATTAAACGGTTAAAGTTGTATCGGAAATACCATAAAATTCGTTTGAGAACGAATTCGTTCCATTCCTACTAGGAAAAGAGTTCGAAAGGTCGGCATGTGGTGTGAAAATTATGTGAACGGTAAGAAACAATCTTTCCCATCTCTGAGTTATCACTCAACTCTGTAATGCCTTAGGAAACCTGCAGATGTGATATAATCTGGCATAACAACCTTGAGATAGAGGAACAAAAATACAGGTGGAGAGTAGCTCATGATATGGGGTATTTCTTACTATTTTCTACAGTAAAATCAATATACTACAAATAATGAGTGAAAAGGGTATCAGAGTAACTCATATGAGGTATTTCTTTCTATTTTCTACTGTAAAATCAGAACACTAGAGATAATGAGTGTAAAAGATATAGAAGTAGCTCACAATATGGGGTATTTCTTATTATTTTCTACTGTAAAATCAAGACACTAGAGATAATGAGTGAAAAAGATATAAGAGTAGCTCACAATATGGGGTATTTCTTATTATTTTCTACTGTAAAATCAAGACACTAGAGATAATGAGTGAAAAAGGTATCAGAGTAGCTCATAATATGGAGTATTTCTTACTATTTTCTACTGTAAAATCAATATACTGCAGATAATGAGGGAAAAATATATCAGAGTAGTATATATATATATATATATATATATATATATATGTGTGTGTGTGTATATATATATATATATATATATATATATATATGTATATATATATATATATATATATATATATATATATATATATATATATATATATATATATATATATATACATATATATATATATATATATATATATATATATACATACATACATACATACATATATATATATATATATATATATATATATATATATATATATATATATATATATATATATATATATATATATATATATATATATATTAAAGAGAGATTAGTGGTTACAAAGGAGAAAGCAAAGACACGTGGGATATTTGTTTTTGAATTTGGATTTGAAAACTCCTGAGCATTTTTTCCGGATTTAATGAAAGCTTTTTATTATAAATTAACGTATTTGAACTATCAGATTACGGGAAGTTATTTGGAGTATATTTCTTTAAGGCCGTTTTCAATTTACTGATTTAGTATACTTTTCCTTACAGATATGTGTGTGTGGGTGTGTGTATTTATTGTCTACCAATAAGTAGAATATGAAATTGGATAAAAACATGAAGTATTATAAATATCATTTCGCAACATAAATTTAATAGCAATACGAAAATGTGAACATTTTCTCTATAATTTATCTGATAAATATTGATGAACTGTCTGAGTTTTTTTATGTTTTCGCATATCTGAATGACTGCAGTTCTTTGAATAATATCGATTCCATTTCACTGTTAAAACCTCTCGCATAAAAAGCAAAATAAACAGACAAATGACGTCCTAATTTATATATTTATGTTTTCTTTATTTGCCTGATAACATTAAAGCAATCCCTAAGTACTTCACCGTGCTTCCTTTGATTTGATGATGTTCTCTTTTATATATTTCGGCATCATTCCTTTCTGAAATCTTCATAAATATTAATAGAGTCGTGATTTACATAGAGCAGGTGAACATTTGGCGAAAGATATATTAGATCTTTCAACGTAAATTTGTTCCAAGTAAATGAAGAAGATGAAAAGTATCACTGAATATGAATGTTACTATTTTTAAATCTAATTTTTTAAAATAAGTCTTTTAATATTTATATTAACAACGAAATATTTTATGTTATGTGTTTAAAATAAATGTGCATATTTACGTAACAATTTTTTATTTAACGAATATTTTTTGTTTAATAGTTTTTAATGACGGTGTTAATATTAATATGAAGAAATTGCGGAATTATATTCTATTTTATGTGTTCAAAAACATGTATGTTTATGTAATAACTTCTTTTTTAACGATTTTTTTAGTTTAATAGGTTTTTATGACGGTTTTAATATTAATATATATATATAATGAAATTGCGAAATTATATTCAATTTTATATGTTTGAAATAAATATGTATATTTAAGTAACAACTTCTTATATAAAGAATTTCTTTAAATTTTTTTCTTAATAGTGTTAAATGACGGTTTCAGTATCAATATATACAACAATATACACAATAAAATTGCGAAATTATATTATATTTTATGTATTTAAAATAAATATGTATATTTACGTAACAACTTTTTATTTACCAAATTCTTTTGTTTAATAATCTTAATGACGGTTTTGTTACCAATATATAAAATGAAATTGCGAAATTATATTCTATTTTATGTGTTTAAGTAACAACTTCTTATATAAAGAATTTCTTTAAATTTTTTTCTTAATAGTGTTAAATGACGGTTTCAGTATCAATATATACAACAATATACACAATAAAATTGCGAAATTATATTATATTTTATGTATTTAAAATAAATATGTATATTTACGTAACAACTTTTTATTTACCAAATTCTTTTGTTTAATAGTTTTTAATGTCAGTTTTAGTGTCAATATATATAATGAAATTGCGAAATTATATTTTATTTTATGGGTTTAAAATAAATATGTATATTTACGTAACAACTTCTTATTTAACAAATTCTTTTGTTTAATAGTTTTTAATGTCAGTTTTAGTGTCAATATATACAATGAACTTGCGAAATTATATTCTAATTTATATGTTTGAAATAAATATATATATTTAAGTAACAACTTCTTATTTAAAGAATTTCTTTGAATTTCTTTGTTCCATAGTTTTTAATGACGTTTTTAGTATCAATATATACAACAATATATACAATGAAATTGCCAAATTATATCCTATTTTATGTGTTTAAAATAAATATGTATGTTTACGTAAGAATTTCTTATTTAAGGAATTTCTTTATTTAATAGATTTTAATGATGATTTTAATATTAATATATACAATGGAATTGAGAAATTATATTCTATTTTACGTGCTTAAAATAAATATGCATTTTAACGTAACAACTTCTCATTTAACGAATACTTTTGCTTGATAGTATTTAATGACAGTTTTAGTACTAATATATTCAATGTAATTGCGAAAATATATTTTATGTGTTTAAAATAAATATGTATGTTTACATAACAACTTATTTAACGAATATCTTTTTAATAGTTTTTAATGACGGTTTTAGTATCAATATACACAATAAAATTGCGAAATTATATTATATTTTATGTGTTTAAAATAAATATGTATATTTACGTAACAACTTATTTAACGAATATCTTTTTAAATAGTTTTTAATGACGGTTTTAGTATCAATATATACAATGAAACTGCGAAATTATATTATAGTTTTTTATGTGTATAAAATAAATATGTATATTTACTTAACAACTTCTTATTTAACGAATTTCTTTGTTTATTAGTTATTAATGACGGATTTAGTATCAATATATGAAACTGTGAATTATATTCTATTTTTAATGTTTAAAATAAATATGTATATTTAAGTAACAACTTCTAACTTAAAGAATTTCTTTGAAATTCTTTGTTTAATAGTTTATAATGGCACTTTTAGTATCAATAAATACAACAATATATATAATGACATTGCAAAATTATATTCTATTTTATGTGCTTAAAAAATATGTATGTGTACGTAATACCTATTTACTTTAAGATTTCTTTGTTTAATAGTTTTTAATGATGGTTATTTGTATCAATATATACAATGAAATTGCGAAATGATATCATATTTTATGTGTTTAAAATAAATATGTATGTTTAAGTAACAACTTCTTATTTAATGAATTTCTTTGTTTAATAGTTTTTAATGACGGTTTTAATATCAATATTTACACTGAAATTGCGATATTATATCATATTCTATGTGTTTAAAATAAATATGTATGTTTACGCAACAAATTCTTATTTAACAAATTCCTTTGTTTAATAGATTTTAATGTCAGTTTTAGTGTCAATATATACAATGAAATTGCGAAATTATATCTATTTTATATGTTTGAAATAAATACGTATATTTAAGTAACAACTTCTTATTTAAAGAATTTCTTTGACCTTTTTTGTTTCATAGTTTTTAATGACGTTTATAGTATCAATATATACAACAATATATATAATGACATAGCAAAATTATATTCTATTTTATGTGCTTAAAATAAATATGTATGTTTACGTAAAAACTATTTATTTTAAGATTTATTTATTTAATAGTTTTTAATGACGGTTTTAATATCAATATATACAATGAAATTGCGAAATTATATTCTATTTTATGGTTTTAAAATAAATATGTATGTTTACGTAACAAATTCTTATTTAACGACTTATTTTCTTTAATGGATTTTAATGATGGTTTGAATATTAATATATACAATAAATTTACTTAAATTTTAACGTGAATGGCTAAATAAACATTTAACTAAATATCATCGAAAAACTAATTAAGAGAGATGATAGAAAACTGCTTTACTTTAAAAGGAAATTCCTTACAACAAACAACAAAAGTAGAGGTAAATTTAACTTGGTTACAGTTAATTCTAAATGTAGAGTAAGCAATTTTTTTAAAATTATTAAAGAATAAAATCTCGCTTTGTGTACATTAAAGTGAATTTGATAATTATCCCAAGAGTATTTTTTGTGTTTACCCTCATACATTGAATATCTATAATGATTTGAAAATTAGTAAACCCTGTTCAAATGCGCCAAGTTATCGTTTACTAGTACGTGAAATATAAATTTTGTTTTAAGATTTATGATTGGAAAACACACTGATTTGTTATTTGCTAAATGTAGAAGTATTTTGAAAAGTATTTAATTCATTTTTATGTTCTATATTTGTTCAACTATCTATAAGGAATAATGAAATCATTTACAAATACTTCAGTGACATGTAAGTTACTTCTGTGCCATAGGGTCTGCAGTGAAGCGTGTACATTTTATTTCATATAACCAACCCAGAAAATTGATACTATTGATGAAATTATGACTCGATAGAATCTCTATATTTCTTTAGGCAATTGTCAATTCGTGGGATGAGTTTGAATATTTTAACTTTGTAAAAAAAAAAAAATTCCTTAGATGTTCACTCACGTTGTCGGAAACTGTTTCGATTCCTGGATTGTCAGATTCTCAGTCTCTTAGATGCTTTATCATGCATATATTTAAGGTTGGGGGTTCGTAATCCGAGCCGATCTAAGATACATATGTGTATATATATGTATATATATATATATATATATATATATATATATATATATATATATATATATATATATATATATATATATATATATATATGTATATATATATATGTATATATATATATATATGTATATATATATATATATATATGTATATATATATGTATATATATATATATATATATATATATATATATATATATATATATATATATATATATATATATATATATATATATATATATATATATATATATATATATATATATATATATATATATAGCGGGTACAATACTCCCCTCTCCTTTTTTACGATAGGTGGCGCTAGAAAGCCATCGAGTGTGTGTTCTAATATAGTGTCAGTGGTCTATGAGAGTGTGTTTTGTGCTCTTTATTGTTTTATGTTCTGTGTTGTGGAACTTTGAAAGGAAATAAAAATGGTTCCTAAAAAAATGACTAAATTAATTCAAAACGTCTTTTGAAATAAGAGTCTCGTCCTTCTACAGTGGCGCCCAAAGTGAAATTTTAAAAGAATGGAAAAGTGTCATCCAGACACATGCCATTTTTTTCTCCCGTCCTCGGAAATAGTAAAATTCTGTTAAAGTATCGATTCATCTCGACATGTGTTGCCCTAACACGATGTGAAAATTTTTGTTTGTTTGTTCTACAGTGATTTTTGCCACTTCCACCAAGAATTGTGTGCTTCAGCTAGTGTGTGCTTTCGTTTCAGTGAAAGTTCCGTTTTCAACGAAATTGATTCTTCCAAGAATTTTGTGTTGCATTCGTATAAAAATGAAATCTCCATAAAGCTGTGCTCTGAAAAACATCTTTATGACTAAATGCACTGCTAAAGAAACTACTAAATGAAGTCTTCTTAAGATATGGAATACCCTGTCGTTTAATAAGTTGCACAATTATCACTTATTAGACGACGTACTCAATTATTTTTTACTCAATTTGTTAGTGCAATCATGCAACAGTTGTGTTATGTCCTAAACATCAAGCAAAATTTAATTCCTGTTTGCCATCCACAGGCCAACCCAGTTGAGCGTAAAAATAGAGATTTGAAGCCTCGTTTGGCAGTCTTGATAGGTAACAATCATACCTTATGGAAGGAGCAATTACCAGCCATTAGATTTGCAATGAACACTGCAAAATGCGAAACTACTGGATGCACTGCAGCATACTTGAACTTTGCCCGAGAATTAAGAACTTTAGACGATGTAACTACTGACATGCGATCGGTTATTCATAACGATAATTTTGTCCCAGAATTCACTCCTTATTTAAAACGTTTTGAAAGTAATATCTCACAAATTAAAGAAAATATTGAGAATAATCAGGATCGTCGAAAAACATATGCAGATAAATCACGTAAATCAAGCCGTAATTTTAAACCTGGGGATTTAGTTTGAGTAAAGATTCATCCATTAAGCAAAGCAAGCCAAAGCGTAAGTGCAAAATTGACGCCGAGGAAAGATGGCCCTTACATCATTTTGTCCCAAAAATCCCCTACTACCTTTTTCATAGCCAGTTGTGACAAACCTGATGAACCTTTAGGTGCATACCACGCATCAGCTTTAACACCTTTACAAAATGTCACACAAAAACAATCTCCTGTGGTGCAGCTGAAGAAAAGAGGTAGACCCCCGTAACAGACCCTCCTGTTTCTGTGAAAACCGAAAACAAATCAAAAATCCCACCACCTCGCCGAGACGGTCTTCGGAGGTGTAGGGGGAGGATGTAGCAGGTACAATTACTCCCCTCTCCTTTTTTACGATAGGTGGCGCTAGAAAGCCATCAAGTGTGTTCTAATATAGTGTCAGTGATCTATGAGAGTGTGTTTTGTACTCTTTGTTGTTTTGCATTCTGTGGAACTTTGAAAGGAAATAAAAATGGTTCCTAAAAAATGACTAAATTAATTCCAAACGCCTTTTGAAATAAGAGTCTCGTCCTTCTACATATATATATATATATATATATATATATATATATATATATATATATATATATATATATATATATATATATATATATATATATATATATATATATATATATATATAATATATATAAATATATATATATATATATACATAATATATATACATATATATATATATATATATATATATATATATATATATATATATATATTTATATATATATATATTATATATATATACTATATATATATATATATATACATATATATATATATATATATACATATATACATATATATATATATATATATATATATATAATATACATACATATATATATATTATATAATATATATATATATATATATATATAATATAATTTATATATATATTTATAAATATATA
>CM063509.1:89563916-89568916 GCA_032207245.1 Pardosa pseudoannulata | reverse complement strand
TATATATATATATATATATATATATATATATATATATATATATATATATATATATATAATTTTACATTCTCAGGCTGAAACCACCCCAGGAAATTATTTCTTAATTTGCACAAATAATCATTCTTAATAATTTCAAATGAATTCAACTACCTTTTTAATTCTATACCCTAGCCATTTCCAATAGCACCTTTGTCTGTATTAGCACTGAGCTACAAAGCCTACAACTACTAAATTCGATCCTTCGATAAAGACCGAGTCGTTATAACAGTTTATTATCAATCAGTGCATTATGGTTTTTAATAAATAAAGAATACTATGTAACATCACATTTCTGCATAAAGTTTAAATAAACTGAAGAATAATCTGCCACGAGAATCTGCTTTAAATACGAAACAACATTTCTGAAAAACAAAACGTGATCTAGATATATTATGGAGATGCAACTGAAAAGAGTAAACCGAAAATTCCCCCTTGGTATAATTATCACAAGTTCTCTTTTAATATATATCACGCAGGGCATTTTATCTTCCACTAGTTTCAAAAGTTGAAAGATTTTTATTCCGGAATAAAGTTCATTGTAACAGAATTAACTTTGTATGTTGTTCACATTTGGGAATCTCACTTGAAATTCAAGTAGTTTGTGTCAACTCTTTTGATCTTTTCCAATATATTCAGATGAATGGTAACGTAGAAATATAGTTTGGAATTAAACCATCAACGTTCGTATAATTTTGAAGAGCTCTCTGAAAAATCGTCTAAATACTTAAATAGTTTTAAATATTTTTATTGAAGAAAATGGCACAGAAACTCATATTTAGTGTAACTCAGGAGGGCGTGCCGTTGGGAGGACGTCTGAGGTTCGAGCGTTATAAAAACGTTCCACACAAAATCACCCAATAGGATAAAAACTCCAATTTTTTAGTAGCTATCTTTATAAGTTTTCTCTACTCCAATAACATTTAGTTCCATAATTTTCTCTGAGTATTGTGAAGACTCCCCTTTGTACAAGTACTCGCCAAAACAGCTGACCGGAGTACACCTGTGTACGGAGTACAATAGCGCGGTGTCGCAGAGTCTAGAATCTTGATAATCGGACTGAATAGACGAATAAGCATTTGATGGATCGCGTTAATGAATACTCGGAAATTCCGTGAGGGGACAGCCAGCGAATGAGACTTCAGCTAAAAAATATAACTGTAACTTTAACTGGGGTTCTCATGTAACTGCGATCTTAACTGACCCAAAAAACAAGTGGCGGAACCGTAACTGACCCCCCAGGTATAAAAAGCCTACAATTTTGCGACTCAGGACTTTTCGTCATTTTTTTCGGAGGTGTGTTGACCTCATGGAGGCTTTCGCCTTTTTTACCAGCGACAGCTTTCTAGTTCGGGAGATTCGTAAAGTCCGCTCATACAGGGAGCGGCAGAGTCTCGGATACCGAACGGGGGATAAATTGGGTTTGATTGCACCCTGAAAAGCCTCCCCATTTGTAAGAGATTATTAAATATCTTGTTTTTCTTTCTACTGGGATCGTCAAGAGGAAGTTTCACCGGCAACCGTCCTTTACAGCTCTACATGATTCAGGAATTAACATTCCTTTGTAAATAGCCGTACTTAATCCAGAATTAAAGTAAATTTCCAATTTTATCTTTGACTGTGATCCATTATTCACGTTACCTCTCATTTGAGAATATTGAAGGCGTCATAGTATTTTTCTCAGAAAGATGTGCTTTTAATTTATTCGTGCTCCTTGTGCATGCACATACACTTTTGCATTTTTATTTACTGTTTGTGGTCGGATAACATATGCTGACAAATTACATCGTTATTTGATTAAAAGGATTAAATATAAAGATATAGTTTAAGTTTTTAACGTGTGTGTGTCTTATGTGTGTGCTTTCGAAATGCTGATAGGAAAAAAATCTACAGTTCGATTTACACAGTGGCTAGGATGTTCGTAGCCTTTCGGAATCGGTTTTAAGCTGTAGGTCCCGGTCTCATTAGCCCTCGTGTAGCCAAAAGTAGACCGTAGCACTCCAAACCAAACCAATTGTCTGATTTTTATAATTGTGTTTTTTCAGACAAATACTCTTCTAAATTGTGAAAAGCAGAGGTGAAATAGGATACGAGTTTATTATCTCACAACAAGGCAAAGCAGAAGAGATGCAATCCTAAATGCATATTCCATTTGACATCTGAGGATGCTATGAAACCATTAAACACAATTTTATCCATTTCAACTTTAATAAATAAGAAAATAATTATACAATAACAAAAACATCCCGATAACCACTGAAATCTTAATCTGGCAACCTCAGCACGAGCTTTCAATTTGAAAAATGACGGCTTCGTCGAAAAGCAAATAAGTGATGGTATATCAGGCCTGTTTAGATGTGGCTTGAACTGACAGAACAATTGGCTTTAAACAGAAATATAACAAATGAAAGAGAGGGGATTTGGCAGAGCACCCAAAACATGTTTCATTACGTAATTTTAAGAAATATAGGAGGGTTTTTTTTTGGGCAGAAAAAAGTGCAATATGTTTTCAGTTTAACTGAATTTTACTTGGAAAACATTCTTTTAGTTTTCGTCAAAAATGAAATATGTGATAATAAACTGCTTTATATTGTGAAACAAAACTGTCTCTGACGGCAAATTTTATTTAGTGTTATTTGCATTAAACGGTATGATAATTTATTCACTGCAGATACTTATAATTCACGTTTAATTTATGCTATGAACATAAAATATAGAGCACTATTTCCTAGAATTAATATTGAAAGTGCTATCATTATTGTAAGGAACTACAACTTCTTCTAGCGTACACATCTTTTGGTTTTTGATTAGTGTTGTGAAAGGAAGGTCGTTGCTCAGCTCTGTGATGAGATGATGTAAAATTTAAATTTTGGGATTAATTAAAGTATCTTCAACACGAATTGTGGAGTCTTATGTACGACTGGTGTGTGTTTTGTTGGCCAACAAATCTAAAAAGGAATAAAAGGAATTGCCAATTCATGGCATTAGTATCGTTTATACTGGAATGGTCCACTTAAGTAAAATAGAAATATATTTATATGTACAGACAGATATATTTATTAAGACATTAAAGTGGATATAAATACACAAAAATGAAGATGGATGAGAGATAAAGAAATAGAGATATTACAGAAATAAAGTTTTAAAATTAGAATTCGGTAAATAAAAACTCTGATATCTTAGAGATGTTAAGATAGCTAGATATAGAAATACGAAGAAATAAAGATATAGATTGATATAACAATAGTTAAATATATTACGCAAAAATAGATATCAATATATTCAAATACATTGACATATACATCCATAATCGGATATATTGACAAAAATAGATACAAAGAAAAAGTACAATTGATAGCTATTTTCTAGCATATATTAAAGTCTGCCATCAACTGTCTGTTTGTCTGTCCAAAAAAGAATCACATTAATTTTAAAGAATTAAGTTCAATGACTTTCAATATTAAGTAGTTATTCATCAGATAAAACTCATTACAAATTATTTCTAATTTCAACTATTTACAATATTTCTGATGTATGTGATTCTCGAATATTTTCAAAAGAATTTCAGAAGCGATATTAGAGTTCGCGGGTTCGAATACCGCTGTGGCATGGATGTTCGTAGCCTTTCGGAATCGGCTTAAAGCTGTTGGTCCCGGTCTCATTAGCCCACGTGTTGCAAAAAGTAGACCGTAGCACTCCAATACAAACCAAACCAAACCAAAAGAGATATTTTTGAAAAGGGCGATCTTATTCAATCCCTCCGGGGGTTTATACTACTTACATAAAAATCAGACTTTCTAAATACCTATCTTCATTATATGGTGCTTCTAAATCCAATCGTCTACTACGCAAAAATTAAAAAAATGCTACTGACCATAACGGAAATTTGTGAATTATCTAATTTCAAGACAAAATAATAAGTATGCTTAAAGAATGAGGATGTTAGGTATGCTGGCATTTGTTTCTGGCCACGAAAATGTTGCCAACTGGCGCGATAATACTTTTGTTAGTATTTTATCAGCAAAGATATATATATATATATATATATATATATATATATATATATATATATATATATATATATATATATATATATATATATATATATATATATATATATATATATATATATATATATATATATATATATATATATATATATGACAAGTAGTGGAGTTAAGGCGAATGGACAACAGTCTTCTTGATAATAATGTTTTATTAACTCATCGTTCTTAAGGAAAGCAACATGCACCATTTCCATTAATCGACGAGGAGCTATGCATGAAGGTGTTGACCGCTTCATGTACACGCGCCAAATCAAACTTATTTGCTTGCAAGCTCATCAAATAGCTGAGAAATTCTTCCTCCTGACCGGATGATCCTGAAACTTACGCGAGCATGGGTATTTTTCATTTATTTTATTATTATAAAAGAGTTATCTTTATAAAATCGTTTTTAACTTACATAATTTCCAACTACCCCTTTTTTAGACCTGACATATATATATATATATATATATATATATATATATATATATATATATATATATATATATATATATATATATATATATATATATATATATATATATATATATATATATATATATATATATATATATATATATATATATGTATATGTATATATATATATATATATATATATATATATATATATATATATATATATATATACATATATATATATACATATACATATATATACATATATATACATATATATACATATATATATATATATATATATATATATTATATATATATATATATATATATATATATATATACATATATATATATATATACATATACATATACATATACATATATATACATATATATACATATATAACATATATATACATATATATATATATATATATATATATATATATATATATATAATATTATATATATATATATATATATATATATATATATATA
>CM063509.1:89556416-89558916 GCA_032207245.1 Pardosa pseudoannulata | reverse complement strand
ACGGTTGAACTTTGTTTCTCTCCTTACCTTCTTCCCTCTACTGTCTCTCTTTGAGCAGCAAATAATCTAGTAGCGAAAAAAGTAAGCAAAAGCATTCGGAACCATAAAAAGCACATATGAGATAATTCGGGAAAGACTGATTGCACAGTGTAAAATTTCACAGTGGCCGACCTACACTCGGGATAAGCCAGGATGGTACATTTCGCCTGCCCGAGTTTAGCTCGGGAAAACCCGGGAAGCGGTTAATAAGAGATTTGAAAAAAAAATTTCAATTTTACAACTCCTCTTCAACCTCCACTCAAAATACAGATTCTTTTAAGTCAAAGAGTTTTTTGCTGGATGAGATCCCGCCTACCCTCCCTCATCCCTTTGGACTAACTTTCTCTTGGTATTTTCCAATTTTTTTGTGAATTTATTTCTATTAACAATCTCGTTTAGGTCTATACTGTTCACGACGTTTTTAAAGTCTAGCAGCCTTTTGAGTTTCTGTTTTCTGTTTAACCATTTTAAATTTGAATGGTATATTTTTATATAAATTTTTCTTTATTTTCTAAGTAAATAGAGCGATCTTAATAGAACTCGTTAGATACTTGGTAAATTATTTTTCCAATTTTTAAGTAAATCGACCGATCTTTGCAGAACACGTTAGATACTTATTTTTTATTTCAATTTTTCAAGTAAATCGACCGATCTTTGCAGAACACGTATTTTGAGTGGAGGTTGAAGAGGAGTTGTAAAATTGAAAAATTTTTTTCAAATCTCTTATTTTAAATTAATTTTACAATTTACACTAAATCACAAATTTGTGATGAAAATCACACTCAGTTTATTTAATTTGTGATTAAGTGAATGTTTCAGTCTATTTAGTATGAATGTTATGTGTTTTCTTTGTTAATTCAATTAGATTTTAAATATTCAATTTTTGTAAAATTTTTCCTCAAAATGTTGTTTTTGTTTATGTATCAATTTGTTGAGTTATGATCCCCTCGCCAGATTTCAAACGCCACGCTGCAAGCACGCCAATTTCGCCAAATGTGGTTGAAGCACCAACAAGATCCATGATTAGAAACAGGAGAGTGGGCTAAGAAGGAGTTGATAAAAGGGGAATGTAGCGTTGTAAACTAAACTTGATACCAACGGAAATTTAATAAATTAGAAGACTGCAGCTTATAGAATGCAGCTTATAGTAAAGCTCCGTATTAATAATTTCTAAATAATATAGTTGTATATAATTTATAAATAATATAAATCCTTGTAATACTTTTTATCTAAAATACTTATTTTCTAAAATATTTCTAAAATATAATTTTCTTTAATTATTTTCTAGTCAAAACAGCAGTCTGTAAAAAGTAATGTGCTCAATAAAAACGTGCATTGATTATTGAAATCAAAAGTCGCAGTTAAAATTAGATTTTGCATTCCTTCGCATTTGCGAGTAATCTAATCTACATTAACAGGACGCAGAAACAAAAAAACACACAAAATACACACTGAGCAAAAACAATACCCATTTTCCTTTACGGTCCATGGAAAAGTAACTTTGTTTAAGATTTCTGGCTCCCGTGATCGATTTTTGGAGAGGAAAATGCAAAATCTATAAATAAATAAGAAGAAAAGAAGAAACAAAATCAAAGTAGATCTTTAGTTTCACAAACAAAGATTTCCCGCAAGAAGTTACGCGTTCTGTTTATGTTGAGGCGAACCGGCTGAATTTTTGTCGAAATATTTTGTGTTTGGTTTGTATTTTTTTTTCCATCGCAGCTTTTGTTCTAAGCTCAATTCTGCTGACGTTTGTTTGCTTGTAGTTTTTAAAGCTGAAATATCCGCTTTATTCTGTAAGAAAATATATTTTGGAGATATAATTCTGCAGTTACGATAAGCGTTTTAAACGATATCATATGTGCAGCATCAAATACATACACACACACACACACACACACACACATATATATATATATATATATATATATATATATATATATATATATATATATATATATATATATATATATATATATATATATATATATATATATATATATATATATATATACATATATATATATATACATATATATATACATATATATATACATATATATATATATATATATATATATATATATATATATATATATATATATATATATATATATATATATATATATATATATATATATATATATATATATATATATATATATATATATATATATATATATATATATATATATATATATATATATATATATATATATATATATATATATATATATATATATATATATATCTTCAAAATATAAATCTTCAAAAAGCACTGTAAACTATCTTAGAACTCCTGATAAAAAACAAATATTTTATACGAGCAAATCTAAAGTGCCATTGAGGATGAAGTCTTAGAAATAGCAAGATTGGCAATTGCTCTTCTATGGCTCTATCCCTGTTATATACATTACATATTTCAATCAAATAAGATTAATTATCAGTTTATAAATAAGTA
>CM063509.1:89536416-89546416 GCA_032207245.1 Pardosa pseudoannulata | reverse complement strand
TACGTTTAGCTGCTAGCTGGACATATATATATATGTATATATAAGTATATACATATATATAGATATATATGTATATATATATATAATGTATATATATATAATGTATATGTATATATATAAATATACATATACATATATATATATGTATATGTATATTTATATATATATATATATATATATATATATATGCATATGTATGTATATATATATGTATATATATATATATATATATATATATATATATATATTATATATATATATATATATATATATATATATATATATATATATATATATATATATATATATATATACATATATATATATAACTCCTATTACTTCACCTGCTCTTGTTGACTTTTGAACATTTAAACACATATAATCAAATGTTTATTTATCTGAAATTTCTAATTGTGTAACTTTAACAGAAAACACAACAATTTCAATCAGTATCATCGCATATTGTTTACCCTCTTAACAATAAGTACGTTCCAACATTATTAATGCATATATATACACTGAAAATGTATTAATTTTAAAAGTCCCATCCCATTTTTTTTAAATAAACATGCGTATATTTAATTTTTTATCTAATCTTCAACCAACGAAGAAAACAAAACAATAAAACCGAACCTGAGCTAAATCTAGGGAAAGAAAACAAGGGAAGTACTGAAGCATGACGTCAAGTGTTTTGTTTCAGAAGACATCTGGTCGATGGAGCGGGAAATACTTTCTGTAAATTTCCTTTTCTTTTCCTCTCCATTTGAATTGGAACTTTTTCGGAGAACTGTGCACATAGAATTCCGAGCTTCACGAAAATATTTTTTTGACATGCAGAGAAAAAAAATTATACGATCTTTGTATTAAATATTTTTGTATGCATTTGAAAAGTATGTGTTTCTCTTGTTTGTAAAAATATTTCACCTTTAAATATTGACATAATATTGGGATAAAATATTAATATTTTTCATTTCAGCTGTATAATTTATCTTAGCATTTTTAGTTCTCTCAGTTACAAAGAATCAAGCTCGGTTTCTTCATGGTATATTTGTAAAGATACAAAGCAAATTTCACGTTGAAAAGTCTTTATTACGATAACATTTAGGTAAAATATTGAATTTTTTCGTTTTAACATTTTATATTATATGAATATTTTCATTTCTATCTGTTACGGTTCTCGGTTTCTTCATGTCATTACGCATAAAAGTTTATTTCTATAAAGAAACAAAGTAAATTTCAAGCTGAAAACTCTTCATTAAAATAACATTTAGGTAAAATATTGATATTTTCGGTTTTAACTGTTTAACTTATATGAATATTTACCTTTCCATTTGCTACATAACTCAGTTTCTTCATGTCATTGCACATAAAATTTAATTTCTCTAATAAGAGAAAGCAAATTTCACCCTGAAAATTCTTCATTAAAACAATATTTACATAAAATATTGATATTTTCCGTTTTAACTGTTTAATCCTATATGAAAATTTTCTTTTCTATCTGTTACATTACTCGGTTTCTTCATATCAAAATTTTATTTCTTGAAAAAGACAAAGCAAACTTTACCCTAAAAACTCTTCATCAAAACAATATTTAGGTAAAATATTGATCTTTTTCTTTTTAACTGTTTAATTTAGATGAATATTTTCCTTTTTATCTGTTACATTACTCGGTTTCTTCATGTCATTAGTTATAAAATTTTATTTCTATAAAAACACAAAGCAAATTTCACCCTGAAACTTCATCAAGACAATATTTAGATAAAATATTGAACTTTTCCGTTTTAACTTTTTAACTTATATGAATATTTACCTTTCTATCTGTTACATTTCTCGGTTTCTTCATATCAAAATTTTATTTCTCTGAAAAGACAAAGCAAACTTCACCCTGAAAACTCTTCATCAAAACAATATTTAGATAAAATATTGATCTTTTTCGTTTTAACTGTTTAACTTACATGAATATTTTCATTTCTATCTGTTACATTACTCGGTTTCATGTTATTAGTTATAAAATTTTATTTCTGTGAAAACACAAAGCAAACTTCACCCTGAAAACTCTTCATCAAGACAGTATTTAGATAAAATTTTGATCTTTTCCGTTTTAACTGTTTAACTTATATAAATATTTTCCTCTCTATCTGTTACAGTTCTCGGTTTTTTCATGTCATTAAGCATAAAAGTTTATTTTTGTAAATAGAGAAAGCAAATTTCACGCTGAACACTCTTTATTAAAATAATATTTAGATAAATTATTGATCTTTTTCGTTTTAACTGTTTATTTTATATGAATATTTTTCTATCAGTCTGTTACAGTGATGGGTTACTTCATGTTTTCACGCATAAAATTTTATTTTTGTTAAAAGAAAAAGCACAATTCAAGTTGAAAACTCTTCTTTAAAATAATATTTAACTAAAATATTGATCTTTTTTGTTTTAGCTGTTTTACTTACATGAATATTTTCCTTTCTATCTGTTACTTGACTCGGTTTCTTCATGTCATTACGCAAAAAATTTAATTTCTCTAAAAAGACAAAGCAAATATAATATTTAGATAAAATATTTATCTTTTCCGTTTTAACTGTTTAACTTATATGAATATTTACCTTTCTATCTGTTACAATACTCGGTTTCTTCATATCAAAATTTTATTTCTCTAAAAAGACAACTAAAAAACTTCACCCTGAAAACAATATATAGATAAAAACAATAAATAACATAATAATAATAATATTATTATTAAAACAATATTATAATAATATATAATAATATTAAAAAATTATATAGATAAAATATTAATCTTTTGCCTTTTAACTGTTTAACTTATAAGAATATTTTCCGTTCTATCTCTCCCATTACTTGGTTTATTCATGTCATTACTTATAAAATTTTACTTCTGTAAGTAAACAAAGCAAACTTCAAGCTGAAAAATATTTATTAAGATAACATTTAGGTAAAATATTACCTTATATGAATATTTACCTTTCTATCTGTTACAGTGCTCGATTTCTTCATGTTAGTACGCATAAAATTTTATTTCTGTAAAAAGACAAGGCAAATTTCTCTCTGAAAAGTCTTCATTAAAGTAATATTTAAAATATTTATTGATATTTATTGATATTTATTGATATTTTTCGCTTTAACTGTGTAACTTACATGAGTATTTTCCTTTCTCGCTGTTATAGTGCTGGATTTCTTTCATGCCATAACGCATAAAATTTTATTTTTGTAAAAAGACAAAGCAAACTTCAGGCTGAAAACTCTTCATTAAAATAATATTTAACAAAAATATTGATCTTTATCTTTTTAACTGTTTAACTTATACGAATATTTTCCTATCTCTCTGTTACAGTGGTGGGTTTATTCATGTCATTACGCATAAAATTTTATTTCTGTAAAGAGGCAAAGCAAATTTCACCTTGAAATGTCATTATTAAAACAATATTTAGATAAAATATTAATCCTTTTCGTTTTAATAGTTTAACTTATATGATTATTTTCCTTTCTATCTGTTAAAGGGCTCGATTTTTTCGCATAAAATTTTATTTCTTTAAAAAGACAAGGAAATTTTACACTGAAAAGTCTTCATAAAAAAATATTTAAATAAAATACTGATCTTTTTCGCTTTAACTGTGTAATTTACATGAATATTTTCCTTTCTCGGTGTTACAATGCTAGATTTCTTCATATCATTAAGGATAAAATTTTATTTTTGTAAAAAAACAAAGCAAACTTCAGGCTGAAAACTCTTTATCAAGATAAAATTTAACTAAACAATTGATCTTTTTCGTTTTAACTGTTTCACTTATATGAATATTTTTCTTTCCAGCTGTCGCAGTGTTAGGTTTATTCATGTTATTATGCTTAAAATTTTATTTCTTTAAAGATATAAAGAAAATTTCAAGCTGAAAAGTTTTAGTTAAAACAATATTTAGATAAGCTATTGATCTTTTACGTTTTAACTGTTGAAATTACACGAATGTTTTCCTTTCTGTCTTTTACAGTGCTGGGTTTCCTCATGTCGTTAAGCATAAAATTTTATTTCTCTAACGAAGCAAAGCAAATTTCAAGCTCAAAAGTATTCATTAAAACAACATTTATATAAAATATTGACCTTTTCTTGTTTAACTGTTTAACTTACGAATATTTCCCTTTCTATAAGTTGAATTACTCTGTTTCTTTATGTCATTACGCATAAAATTATATTTCTGTAAAAAGACAAAGCAAACTTCACTCTGGAATCTCATCATTAAAACAATGTTTAAATAAAATATTGATCTTTTTTGCTTTAACTGTGTAACTTACATGAATATTTTCGTTTCTCTCTGTTACAGTGCTGTATTTCTTCATGTCATTACGCATAAAATTTAGTTTTTGTAAAAAGACAAATTGAACTTCACGCTGAAAACTCTCATTAAAATGATATTTAACTAAAATATTGATCTTTTTCTTTTTAACTGTTTTACTTACATGGATAGTTTTCTTTCTACCTGTTACATTGCTCGGTTTCTTCATGTCATTATGCATACAATTTTATTTTTGTAAAAAGACAAAAAAGACAAAGCAAACTTCACCCTGTAAACTCTTCATTAAAACAATATTTAGATAAAATATTGATCTTTTTCGTTTTAACTGTTTGACTTATATCAATATTTTCCTCTCTATCTGTTACAGTGCTGGGTTTCTTCATGTTTTTACGCTTAAAACATTTCTTCTGGAAAAAGAAAAAGAAAATTTCCCACTGAAAATCTTATTAATATTATTATTCTTATAAATATTATTTATTAAAATAATATTTAAATAAAATATTGATCTTTTTCGCTTTAACTGCTTAACTTACATGAATATTTACCTTTCTCAATGTTACAGTGCTGGATTTCTTCATGTCATTACTCATAAAATTTTATTTTTGTAAAAAAATAAAGCAAACTTCACTCTTAAAACTCTTCATTAAAATAATATTTAACTAAAATATTAATTATTTTCGTTTTAACTGTTTGACTTATATGAATATTTTTCCTTTATATCTGTTTCAGTGCTGGGTGTCTTCATGTTTTTAAGCATAAAATTTCATTTCTGGAAAGAGACAAAGCAAATTTCCCGATAAAAAGTCTTCATTAAAACAATATTTAGATAAAATATTGATCTTTTTCGATTTTACTGTTTAACTTATATGAATATTTTCATTTCTATCTGTTACGGTTCTCTGTTTCTTCATGTCATTATGCATTAAATGTTATTTTTTAAAGATACAAAGTAAATTTCAAGCTGAAAAGTCTTCATTAAAATAATATTTATATAAAATATTAATCTTTTTGGTTTTAATAGTTTAACTTAGATGAATATTTTTCTTTCTATCTCTTACAGTGCTCGATTTTTTAGCATAAATTTTTTTTTGTAAAAATACAAGGAAATTTTACTATGAAAAATCTTCATTAAAATAATATTTAAATAAAATATTGATCTCTTTCCCTTTAACTGTGTGACTTACATGAATATTTTCCTTTCTCGGTGTTATAGTGCTGGATTTCTTTCATACCATTACGCATAAAATTTTATTTATGTAAAAAGACAAAGCAAACTTCACGCTGAAATGTCATTATTAAAACAATATTTTGATAAAATATTGATCTTTTAAGTTTTAACTTTGACTTATATGAATATTTCCCTTTGTATCTGTTACACTGCTCAGTTTCTTCATGTCATTATGCATAAAATTTTGTTTCTGTAAAAAGACAAAGCAATCTTCACCCTGAAACCTCTTCATTAAAACAATATTTAGATAAAATATTGATCCGATTTAACTGTTTAACCTATATGAATATTTTTCTTTCTATCTGTTACAGTGCTAGTTTTTTTTATGCCATTATGCATTACACTTTATTTTTGTAAATAGACAAAGCAAATTTCAAGCTGAAAAGTCTAAGTTAAAACAATATTTAAACAAAATATTGATGTTTTTGTTTTAACTGTTGAATTTATATGATTTTTTTCCTTTCTATCTGTTATAGTGCAAAGTTTCTTCATATCATCACGCATAAAATTTTATTTCTGTAAAGAGACAAAGCAAATTTGAAGATGAAAAGTCTTGATTAAAACAATTTTTATATAAATAACTAGCTGCTTCACACCCAGCCTTTGGTCTGTATAATAAATGAATTCCAATAATGTTTTGGAACCACTACTATAGATTAACACATTCATAAAAAAAATCAATCTCGTGGGATGCAAAATGTTCACGAATATGACAGTTTATTAGCAACTGAAAGTCCAGTACGTGTAGTGTTTTGCCCGTGAGCCGTTGATTAATAATTCCAAATGCCAGGACTTACTTTACTGTAAGAGTTGAAATTTAACATATTGTGAATATTAATATATTATGAACTGTTTTGAATGTGGTAAGTCATTTCCATATTTTATCATCCAGATTTATTAATAAAAATTTGTATAAATATTTTTGAAACGAATATAAATTGCAAGCAAATGTAATTTATTACGTTCCCTTTTTTACACGTCATTTTTTAAGCGCATAGAATAGAAGTTCCTTTTACGAAATGAAGCTCCAAAATGCTCAAATATGATTCGTTTTTCAAGTCATTTTTAATAATGCAATGTATTTAAATAACGCAATGTATAAACTTTAAAAGATAGATAATATATACTTATTTTAGTGCGGTAGATGAAGTGTAGGTCTACATTTGCAGGTTCTGAAAATTTTGCATTTTTCTCATTTCAAAATTTTTGAAAGTTTATTTTTCACATTTATATATTTCTTGTTCTTGTAATCTTTTACAAGTTATTTTGCAAACATTTTGGTTGCTAACGGCCAAATAGTTGACCTGTCAGAAATATTGAATACATAGTACATATGTCTAATTGAGATCTTAGCATGATTGTAATTATGGTATTTTAATGGTGGAAATAGTTTACGTATTCGGTGAATTGTTATATTCACATCCAAATCCATCGATGTTTATAAATGAATTAATTTACACTTAATTGTAATAGTATATAGATACATATATTTTATACGAAGAAAAATTCAAGGTGAAGAGTCATCATTAACACAATATTTAGATAAAATATTGATCATTTGGCTTTAATTGTTGATGTTATATGAGTGCTTTCCTCTCTATCTGTTACAGTGCTAGGTTTCTTCATTTTTTTGAGGATAAAATTTTATTTATCTTAGGGATCATATCAAACGTCAATCAGAATTCTAATGAACGTCAAGTCAAATACATAACAACATATAGATAAAAAATTAATATTTTTTATTTTAGGTGTTTAACTTATCTAAATACTTTCTGTTCTCTGTTGCAAAGCAAAACCCTCTTTATTTTTCAACTTATCTAGCATAAAATTTTCTTTCTGTGAAAGACATAGCAAACTTCAAGCTGAAAAGTTTTCAGTATAACAATGTTTATAAAAATATTAATATTTTTCATTTTAAGCTAGATTGTTTTTAAAGCATTTGCTAAATATGGCATTCTAAAAAAAGCAGAATATATTCTATTTGTGAAAATAATCTTATAATAAAAATTACTTTATAAAATAGTTTGTGTAATAAAATAGATAATTAACTTCATTTTAATATGAAAACCGTTTCTTATTTACTTCTGTAAAAGTTACATTATATATACACGAATAATGAACTGACAAAGGATTTTACTTTATTAGCTATATATAGCTTTTAATTTTATATTATCTTTTATTTTATTAGCCTTATGTAATTTTATATACTTCTTGAAATAACTTAACTAAATAAAATTTATACCTATAGTGTTTTTAAAACATTTCTTAAAAATTACATTCTAAAATAACAAGAATATTTTATATTTGGATAGAGAAAACCTTGTTATAACTAAGGTTCCGTTATAAAATAGTTGATTTACGTTATAAAATAATTTGATAATTTCAAAAGTTACATACCAAGTACATGAATTTAATATTTTCACTTGCTGTATATATTTTTCTATTATTTAAAAATATGCTTCCAGAAATCACAAAACTCAAATATTTTTGAAACCAGGAGTTTTTTTATAGCACTAGTGAAAAGTTTCATTCTAAAGGATGTAGTAGATTTTATTTTTAATAAATAAAAGAAAGCTGTTATAATACATGATATAATACATTCAATACCCCCTTAATGTAAAATGTATAAATATGTATATATTAAATAATGCGTACTATGTTACAAATTTCAAATTTTACATTACAGCAAAAATATTTTACAGATTCGTTTGTGTTGGACAGCTTAGAATGAAAATTTTATAAAGGTTTTTGATGTAATGCGGAAAAAAACATGCGAAATACTGTAAGACATACGAATACTGTACAGTATACGAATACTGTACAACATACAAATACTGTAAAACATACGAAAGTAATAGAAATAAGAAGTTTTATGCGTGGATCTGATGGAAGTCTTTACCTCGAAATCCTGTTGACTCATAATTAGTTTTTTCAATTCATTATATCTCCTAATTTTAGGAAACGAAGGAGATATTTTCTTTAGATAATAAAGGAAACTAAATTATATTAGAAAATCACAAATTAAAAAATATATGAGCATAATGTTCTTTACTTTCGACGTATAAATATATGGAACGGAAATTATCTTTGTTTAAAATCTGTTAGTGCAAAGTTCAATTAATGGACAAGATACAATTAGTCACTAAAGATAGATATATTTAAATTAAACATTCAGGTGCCAGTTATAATTATTAAAATTTGGGCTTAAGTTTTCCTTAAAAACTGTAAAAATAAGGATATATACAAGTATAATTTTGTTTATCCTAGGCTAAATTTTTAAACATTTTTTTTATTATTCTAAAAACGATCATAATAAAAAAATGTAAATCATTCCAGGTAAAAGCCTAGTTTATTCTTATTCATAATACATGCATCCCTTATGCAAGATTATAACTACATAAATGATAATAATTTTAAGATGATTTGGTTTGGTTTGAAGCGCTACGGTCCACTGTTTTGCCCTCGAGGGCTAATGAGACCGGGACCTACTGCTTAAAGCCGATTCCGAACGGCTACGAACATCCGTGCCATAGTGGGACTCGAACCCATGAACTACGGTACCAACAATCAGCTCCCTAACCAATCGGCCAGCGTTCCGCAATTTTAAGATGAGAATTGCATACATTCGATTAATTCAAGCTAAATGTAGGAGAAAAATATCTATAATTTCCAACAAAAGTGCGTATATATATTCTCTAAAATAATAGTTGCTCTTTTTAGAAAAAACAAACGTATTATTGTTAAAAACCACATGGTTAAAATTTAATTAAATCATGAAATTCATTATATAATTTGCAGCTGTTTTCATATTGCTTTGTAGCAGAATGAAACAGTCTTTCAGAAAGTAAATAAAAAAATTGATTCCTAATTTCTAACAAAAATGTTAACTAATCCTTCTAAAATAACATATTTAATATTTATAGATAAAATAAACTTATAATTGTTAAATACACATGGTTAAAATTTAATTAAATCATGAAATTCATTATATAATTTGCAGCTGTTTTCATATTGCTTTGTAGCAGAATGAAACAGTCTTTCAGAAAGTAAATAAAAAAATTGATTCCTAATTTCTAACAAAAATGTTAACTAATCCTTCTAAAATAACATATTTAATATTTATAGATAAAACAAACTTATAACTGTTAAATACCACATGGTTAAAATTTAATTAAATCATGAAATTCATTATATAATTTGCTGCTGTTTTCATATGGCTTTGTAGCAGAATGAAATAGTTTTTCAGGAAGTAAATAAAAAAAATTTGATATCTAATTTCTAACAAAAAATGTTAACAAATCCCCTCTAAAATAGCATATTTAATATTTTTAGATAAAACAAATTTATTATTGTTAAATACCACATGGTTAAAATTTAATTAAATCATGAAATTCATTATATAATTTGCAGCTGTTTTCATATTGCTTTGTAGCAGAATGAAACAGTCTTTCAGAAAGTAAATAAAAAA
>CM063509.1:89486416-89511416 GCA_032207245.1 Pardosa pseudoannulata | reverse complement strand
CATAATAGCTTAAGTTATCTGTCCATCTGTTATATTATACAGCGGATGAACCTGGATTGGAAAAAGGCATCAATATTGGATTCTTGATGAGTTAGAGTTAGCAAAATTCAAAGCGAGTAAAGTTTATCTTCTCTTAAACTATCGATCTGATTATAAAGTAAAATGGTATAAATATGCTTAATATCTCAGCAAAAAATACTGTCGCTTTAAAACGTTCGAAATCCACTCCTTCGAGCGTTTAATGCCATTATTTCAAGCCCTATTTTCCCAAGTTAAGAGCAGGCGATTAAATTTATCAATTTATCACATAATAAATAGGTAAAAATAACATTTTTTCTACCATTATGACGTCATTCCTTTAACTATCTCATTTAATCATTAATTATTTTAAATTATTTAATTAACTTCTGCAATATCTCCAAACGTTTTATCACTGAACTTAGGTATTACGTAATTAATTTTCTTTTATATTTACTTAAATAATACATTAGGTATATATGATAATATTAATCATCGATTATATTTTGTTGAATTAAAATTCTCAGCCAAAAAACAAATTATTTCCTTTCCTACCTTATAGAACACTTTACAATTCTTGGAAAAAAATTACTGTTCCCTACATATGACGGGATGTATGCTTGTTAAAAATTATTATAGCATTATGAATCGTTAATAATTATTATGAAATAATATCGCAGTAAACATGGTGGCATATCTTTTGAACGTGATAAGGAGTCAAGATATAAAAGCCGAAGTCATGGAAAAAGTAAAGTTTGGTAGATACACACTAAGAGAAAAATTGACGCATGACAGCCAGAGTTTCTTTTCAGCTGCTTCCTGATTCTGTCTGTGGAAAAGCTATCTATAAATTACTTTCTTTCCAAACCGTAAAGAGTGATTTCAGGAATTGTATATACTTGGATTTAAAAGATCACAGGATCCTTTTTCTCTGTCAAAAGAAGAATGCTTTCAATTGGTATTAAAGAAACTTCATTAATACTGATAAAAGGATGGATACTTTTTAGTCAAAATGATGAAAGTCATAAAGTTGAGTAGGAAACCAGTATTTTCACAGGGAGAAATTAAAAAAATTATAAGATTTTTGAAAACTTGAAATCTACCAAATATTTTTCTAATATTTTTAATTATTTTTCCATATATAATAAAAGCGTAAGTTATCTGTCCGTGTGTCCTTATTAAGCGATTGGATCTGGAATGGATAAAGGCATCTATATTAGATTCTTGATTAGTTTGGGTTAGCAAAATTCAAAGCGAGTAAAGTTTATCTTCTCCTAAACTATGAATCTAAATCTAAAATAAATGGATATAAATATGCTTCACATGATAGCAAAAAATACTGTAATATTTGAAACGTTTGAAATCCTCTCCTTCCCCCCTTTTAGACGTTTAATTGCATGATTTCAAGCCATATTTTAACCCGTTAAGAGAAGGTGATTAAATTTATCAGCTTATCCCATAGTAAATAGGTAAATATTATATTTTTCTAGCTTTATGACGTCATTCCTTTAACCACCTCATTTAATCATTGTTTATTTTTAATTATTTAACTATCTTATAAATTATTTTCATGTTTATATCACTGAACTTATTACGTAAATAATAATATATATTAAGTAAATAATTTTATTTTATATTTGGATTAAATAATAGATTAGGTATATATGTGGTAATTTTAAACTTAATCATCGATTATTTTTTGTTGGAAGATAATTCTCAGCCAAAAAACAAACCATTTTTTTACCTGCCTCAGAGGGTACTTTACAATTTTGGAAAATTAAAAATTTTACTGATTCCGTCACATGACGTTCTATATGCTAGTTAAAAATTAATATCGCATTAGGAATTATTGATAATTATTACGAAATGATGTTACAGTAAACATGTTGACATATCTTTTGAACGTGATAACGAGTCTAGATATAAAAGTCATCGATAAAGAAAAGTTTGGCAGATACACACTAAGAGAAAAATTGACGCATGACAGCTAGTGTTCCTTTTCAGCTGCTTCCTGATTCTGTCTGTGGAAAAGCTATCTATAAATTACTTTCTTTCCAAACCGTAAAGAGTGTTTTCAGGAATTGTATATACTTGGATTTAAAAGATCACAGGATCCTTTTTTTCGGTGTCAAAAGGAGAATGCTTTCAATTTGTATTAAAGAAATTTCATTAGTACTGATAAAACAATGGATATTTTTTAATCAAAATGATGAAAGTGATAAAATTGAGTAAGAGATAAGTATTTCTATAGGGATAAATTAAAAAAAGTAAAAGATTTTTAATAAATCTAATAAATAGTTTTTTATTATTTTTTATTTTTATCCCTTATATCATAATAGCTTAAGTTATCTGTCCATCTGTTATTATACAGCGGATGAACCTGGATTGGAAAAAGGCATCAATATTGGATTCTTGATGAGTTAGAGTTAGCAAAATTAAAAGCGAGTAAAGTTTATCTTCTTCTAAACTATCGATCCGATTCTAAAATAAATTGGTATAAATGTGCTTCATATCACAGCAAAAAATACTGTCGCTTTAAAACGTTCGGAATCCAGTCCTGCCCCCCTTTTCGACGTTTAATGCCATTATTTCAAGCCCTATTTTCCCAAGTTAATATCAGGAGATTAAATTTATCAATTTATCGCATAAAAATAGGTAAATATAACATTTTTTCTACCATTATGACGTCATTCCTTTAACTATTTCATTTAATCATTAATTATTTTAAATTATTTAATTAACTTCTGCAATATCTCCAAACGTTTTATCACTGAACTTAGGTATTACGTAATTCATTTTCTTTTATATTTACTTAAATAATACATTAGGTATATATGATAATATTAATCATCGATTATATTTTGTTGAAGGATAATTCTCAGCCAAAAAACAAATTATTTCCTTACCTACCTTATAGAACACTTTACAATTCTTGAAAAAAAAATTACCGTTCCCGACATATGCTTGGATGGATGCTTGTTAAAAATTATTATCGCATTATGAATCGTTGATAATTATTATGAAATAATATCGCAGTAAACATGGAGGCATATCTTTTGAACGTGATAAGGAGTCAAGATATAAAAGCCGAAGTCATGGAAAAAGTAAAGTTTGGTAGATACACACTAAGAGAAAAATTGACGCATGACAGCTAGAGTTCCTTTTCAGCTGCTTCCTGATTCTGTCTGTGGAAAAGCCATCTATAAATTACTTTCTTTCCAAACCGTAAAGAGTGTTTTCAGGAATTGTATATACTTGGATTTAAAAGATCACAGGATCCTTTTTCTCTGTCAAAAGAAGAATGCTTTCAATTGGTATTAAAGAAACTTCATTAATACTGATAAAAGGATGGATACTTTTTAGTCAAAATGATGAAAGTCATAAAGTTGAGTAGGAAACCAGTATTTTCACAGGGAGAAATTAAAAAAATTATAAGATTTTTGAAAACTTGAAATCTACCAAATATTTTTCTAATATTTTTAATTATTTTTCCATATATAATAAAAGCGTAAGTTATCTGTCCGTGTGTCCTTATTAAGCGGTTGGATCTGGAATGGATAGGGGCATCATGCATAATCGATTCTTGAGGAGTTAGGGTTAGCAAAATTCAAAGCGAGTAAAGTTTATCTTCTCTAAACTATCAATGCGATTCTAAAATAAATTGGTATAAATATGCTTCACATGATAGCAAAATATACTGTAATCCTTGAAATGTTCGAAATCCACTCCTTCCCCCCTTTTTGACGTTTAATTGCATGATTTCAAGTCCTATTTTTCCCAGTTAAGAGAAGGCGATTAAATTTATCAATTTATCCCATAGTAAATAGGTAAATATTACATTTTTATAGCTTTATGACGTCATTCCTTTAACCATCTCATTTAATCATTCCTTATTTTTAATCATTCAATTATCCTCTAATTTATTTTCATATGTTTTATCACTGAACTTATTACTTAAATAATAATATATATTAAGTAAATAATCTCATTTATATTTGGCTTAAATAATAGATTAGGTATACATGTGATAATTTTAAATTTAATCATCGATTATTTTTTGTTGGAAGATAATTCTCAGCCAAAAAACAAACCATTTTTTTACCTGCCTCAGAGGGTACTTTACAATTTTGGAAAATTAAAAATTTTACTGATTCCGTCACATGACGTTCTATATGCTAGTTAAAAATTAATATCGCATTAGGAATTATTGATAATTATTACGAAATGATATTACAGTAAACATGTTGACATATCCTTTGAACGTGATAACGAGTCTAGATATAAAAGTCATGGAAAAAGTAAAGTTTGGTAGATACACACTAAGAGAAAAATTGACGCATGACAGCCAGAGTTTCTTTTCAGCTGCTTCCTGATTCTGTCTGTGGAAAAGCTATCTATAAATTACTTTCTTTCCAAACCGTAAAGAGTGATTTCAGGAATTGTATATACTTGGATTTAAAAGATCACAGGATCCTTTTTCTCGATGTCAAAAGGAGAATGCTTTCAATTGGTATTAAAGAAATTTCATTAGTACTGATAAAACGATGGATATTTTTTAATCAAAATGATGAAAGTCATAAAGTTGAGTAGGAGACGAGTATTTATATAGGGTGAAATTTAAAAAAAAATATAAGATTTTTGAAAAACTTGAAATCTATCAAATAGTTTTCTAATATTTTTAATTACTTTCCCATATATAATAATAGCTTAAGTTATTTATCCGTGTGTATTTATTAAGAGATTGGATCTGGAATGGATAAAGGCATCCATAATCGATTCTTGATTAGTTTGGGTTAGCAAAATTCAAAGCGAGTAAAGTTTATCTTCTCCTAAACTATGAATCTGATTCTAAAATAAATGGATATAAATATGCTTCACATGATAGCAAAAAATACTTTTATCCTTGAAACGTTTGAAATCCTCTCCTTCCCCCCTTTTCGACGTTTATTTGCATGATTTAAATCCATATTTTCCCCCGTTAAGAGCAGGTGATTAAATTTATCAGTTTATCCCATAGTAAATAGGTAAATATTATATTTTTCTAGCTTTATGACGTCATTTCTTTAACCACCTCATTTAATCATTGCTTATTTTTAATTATTTAACTATCTTATAAATTATTTTCATGCTTTTTATCACTGAACTTATTACGTAAATAATAATAGATATTAAGTAAATAATTTTATTTTATATTTGGATTAAATAATAGATTAGGTATATATGTGGTAATTTTAAATTTAATCATCGATTATTTTTTGTTGCAAGATAATTCTCAGCCTAAAAACAATACATTTTTTTACCTGCCTCATAGGGTACTTTACAATTTTGGAAATTAAAAATTTTTCTGATCCCATCATATGACGGTCTATATGCTAGTTAAAAATTAATATCGCGTTATGAATTGTTGATAATTATTATGAAATAATATCACAGTAAGCATGGTGGCATATCTTTTGAACGTGATAACAAGTTTAGATATAAAAGCTGAAGTCATCGATAAAGAAAAGTTTTATAGATACACACTAAGAGAAAAATTGACGCCTGACAGCTAGAGTTCCTTTTCAGCTGCTTTCTGATTCTGTCTGTGGAAAAGCTATCTATAAATTACTTTCTTTCCAAACCGTAAAGAGTGATTTCATGAAATGTATATACTTCATATTCACTAGATCACAGGATCCTTTTTCTCGGTGTCAAAAGGAGAATGCTTTCAATTGGTATTAAAGAAATTTCATTAGTACTCATAAAATGATGGATAGTTTTAATCAAAATGATGAAAGTCATAAAATTGAGTAGGAGACATGTATTTATAAAGGGAGAAATTAAAAAAAAATGTAAGATTTTTGAAAAATTTGAAATTTACCAAATGGTTGTATAATATTTTTAATTATTATTCCATATATAATAATAGCTTAAGTTATCTGTCCGTGTGTCCTTATTAAGCGGTTGGACCTGCAATTGATAGGGGCATCCATATTAGATTCTTGATGAGTGAGGGTTAGCAAAACTCAAAGCGAGTAAAGTTTATCTTCTCCTAAACTATCAATCCGATTCTAGAATAAATTGGTATAAATATGCTTCATATTACGGCAAAAAATACTGTCGCTTTAAAACTTTCAGAATCCACTCCTTTCCCCCTTTTTGAAGTGTAATTGCATTATTTCAAGCCCTATTTTCCCCGGTTAAGAGCAGGGGATTAAATTTATCAATTTATCCCATAGTAAATAGGTAACTATTACATTTTTCTAGGATTGTGACGTCATTTCTTCAAACATCTCATTTCATCATTCCTTTTTAAGTTTAAATTTATTTACAGTAAACAGCTCACGCGCATATATTATTAACTCCTTTCAATATATGAATTTTTTTAAACGGATTGTTTCAAAATGTGCAGAACCAAATTGTTTCTACCATTTATTCTTTCTGAAAAATCGATTTTTTTGTCGATTTAACCCCTTCCCTGTTTTGCCCAAACCCCGTACGTGCACAGCTTTCGGGCCTTTACTTATTTGCCCTTACGGAGTATGGGCAATCTGATTTCTATTTCGCTAGCGCTGTTTCGGCTGTATTTTTTTCCAGTTTTATTAACAAATTATTCGTATGGTAATTTATTCGTCCAGTAAATGATAGTTTGCAGTTTATTGTATTTTCTACTCTGATTCGTTTAAAAGCGCAGGTTTTTTTCGCATGTTTTGTATCAGAAGACGAATTGTTATCTTTCAGTGTATAGCTTTCTGGTTATATTTTACTAACCGCCTGATAATTTTATTGACGTAAGAGTTGAATAATATATTTTTACTTTTAAATAATGGATAATTCAGAGCGTATGGAGCTAATTTCTTGTGATTCGAACTGTGACTCGGAATCAGAAACTGAATTATCTGTAAATGATAGTAGTGAAAGTTTACTAGATGACCTGGATAGTAGTGACTCTGATAGTAGGAATCAGTCAAGCAAGACAATTTTTTTAAATTAATTGTGATAATCCTTCGAATCCGACTCCTAGATTTGCTTTCAGTGGAATTCCAAAAATTAACTTGGATATCGATGAGACTAAAGGTAAACTTCAGTTCTATGATGCTTTCATAGAAAGAAAAAAAGTTGTAATAAAGGCTTAAAAGTATTAGAAATGTTAATTTTAATAACATATCTTTACTTAAAAATGTAAATTGAAGAAAAAAAGGCAATAAAAAAATGTGACATTTTTTGACCGAATTCTGGAAAACAATGAAACTGTCAAAAGGTTAACAGTCGTACAATACTTTAAATTAGACTAAATATTTTCTATTACAATATTACATTAATATTTTTCTGGGTAAATGTTAAGAACCGAATGCCTTCTCACATATATTCTTTCTAAAAAATCGAGATTTTTGTCAATTTAACAGTCTTATGTCCCCTTAACTTTACCAGTTTTTGTTTTTCGAGAATTAAATTTTAAAAAGGTCCCATTTTTATTTCCCATTTATTATTAATTTCTTAATTTTAAATAGCAAAATGTTAAAGTTAACCAATGAAACTGAATTTAAAAGGAGTTTGGAATTTATTAAGTCATTTTGTTAACGCATTTCATTGACTTCTACTAATTTTAGAGATCCGTAGAGGAAAAGCAATTCCAATGCATGGTATGCAGTTATTATATTAATATTAAAAATTGAAGCAAATATTACTTTAAAACTTTATGAATCTCAGAATTATATTTTTAAAAAGGTCCCATTTTTATTGCCATTTATTATTAATTTCGTAATTTTAAATAGGAAAATGTTGAAGTTAACTAATGAATTTGGATTTAAAAGGAGTATGGAATGTATTAAGTCGTTTTGTTAATGCGTTTCATTGATTTCTACCGATTTTAAAGATATATAGAGGGCAGGTAACGCCAATACATGGTACGCAGTTATTATATCAATATTTAAAATAGAAAGAAATATTACTTTAAAACTTTACCAGTCTCAATTATTCGAGAATTATATTTTTAAAAATGTCCCACTTTTATTGTCATTTATTATTAATTTCATAATTTTAAATAGGAAAATGTTGAAGTTAACTAATGAATTTGGATTTAAAAGGAGTTTGGAATGTATTAAGTCGTTTTGTTAATGCGTTTCATTGATTTATACCGATTTCAGAGATCCGTAGAGGACAAGCAATGCCGATACATAATACGCAGTTATTATATCAATATTAAAAATTGAATCAAATATTATTTTAAAACTTTACCAGTCTCAGTTTTTCGAGAATTAAATTTTTAAAAAGTCCCATTTTTATTGCCATTTATTATTAATTTCATAATTTTAAATAGGAAAATGTTAAAGTTAACCAATGAAATTGAATTTAAAAGGAGTTTAGAATGTATTAAGTCGTTTTATTAATGCGTTTCATTGATTTCTACCGAATTCAGAGATCCTTAGAGGACAAGCAATGGTACGCAGTTATTACATCAATATAAAAAATTAAATCAAATATTATTTTAAAACTTTACCAGTCTCAGTTTTTCGAGAATTAAATTTTTAAAAAGGTCCCACTTTTATTGCCATTTATTATTAATTTCATAATTTTAAATAGGAAAATGTTGAAGGTAACTAATGAAATTGAATTTAAAAGGAGTTTGGAATGTATTAAGTCGATTTCTTAATGCATTTCATTGATTTCTACCGATTTCAGAGATATATAGAGGAAAAGAAATGCCAATAATGGTACGCAGTTATTACATCAATATAAAAAATTGAAGCAAATATTTTTTGACCAAAATCTGGAAAAAAAATGAAACTGTCAATGTGTTAACAGTCATACAATCCTTTAAATTAGACTAAATATTTTCTATTACAATATTACTTTAATATCTTTCTGGGGGAAATGTTAAGAACCGAATGCCTTCTCACATATATTCTTTCTAAAAAATCGAGATTTTTGTCAAGCTTATGTCCCCTTAAAATACACTAAACAATTTTCTATTATTAAAGTAAAAAAGGCATATTTTGGTTTTTGATAACAATAGATATTTTTGATATTTTTCCCAGAAAATATTCATTAAACATATATTATTTTCCACGATAGAGCTAAAATGATTCGTTTATTTATCCACTGGGAAACACACATCATGCTTTCCTCACAGAAGTAAGCCGGCTTTTATTCATCATATCTTCCACTAGTAAGGGATAAAACCTCCCGGAAACCAGACGCCAAGCAGAAATGTGCTATAAACTCACCAAAGGCCCAAATTATATTCCGCGTCTAATCTGATCGAACGCAAAAGAATGAATAATGATTCCGACTTCTTTCTGGGAGATAACAGATATTTCGGCTGACCATTAGGGATGTGAACTCTTTGGGACGATGCGACATTTGGGTTTGAAATAAACGATAACAAATGGACGCGAATATTCCGGCTAACGATTCGAAATGACGAGAATACATGAAAACTAATGAAATTGAATTTAAAAGGAGTTTGGAATGTATTAAGTCGTTTTGTTAATGCGTTTTATTGATTTCTACCGATTTCAGAGATCTGTAGAGGACAAGCAATGCCAATAATGGTACGCAGTTATTACATCAATATAAAAAATTGAAGCAAATATTACTTTAAAACTTTACCAGTCTCAATTTTTCGAGAATTAAATTTTAAAAAGGTCCCATTTTTATTGCCATTTATTATTAATTTCATAATTTTAAATAGGAAAATGGGGAAATTAACTAATGAATTTGGATATAAAAGGAGTTTGGAATGTATTAAGTCGTTTTGTTAATGCGTTTCATTGATTTATACCGATTTCAGAGATCCGTAGAGGACAAGCAAGGCTAATACATTGTACGCAGTTATGAAATCAATATTAAAAATTGAAGCAAAATCGTAACATATGCACAGGAATATTCCAGCTATCGATCCAAAATGACGAGAATACATGAAATACATGAAAACTAATGAAATTGAATTTAAAAGGAGTTGGGAATGTATTAAGTCGTTTTGTCTATGCGTTTCATTGATTTCTACTGATATCAGAGATCCGTAAAGGACAAGTAATGCCAATACATGGTACGCAATTATTAAATTAATATTAAAAATTGAAGCAAATATTATTTTAAAACTTTACCAACCTCAGTTTTTGAGAATCAAAGTTTGAAAAATTCCCATTTTTATTGCCATTTATTAACTTTAAATAGGGAAATCTTATTAAACTATTTCTAACTAGCATATAGACCGTCATATGACGGGATCATATGACGGGAGCTTTAATTTTCCAGAATTCTAAAGTACTCTATGAGGCAGGTTAAAAAAATGGTTTGTTTTTTGGCTGAGAATTATCTGGTATATGCTCAATAATTTGCTTATCTTCGTACTCCTCTAAAGTCTCCCGATACTGTGAAGGCAGTTTAGAATCACCTTGAATTCATTTAAAATGATAATTCAAAGTTTTCTTAGCTACGTCGAAATTATCGTTAAGTTCTTCCAATTCATTTTTGTTGCCACAGTAATTAATGGAAGTAAAGGAATGAAACTATCATTTCTACTACACCCTGCAGGTAGATAGAATTTGTTGTTAATACCTGTGATAAAATTTTCATTGCAAGAAAAATAATCGATGATTAAATTTAAAATTATCACATATGTACCTAATCTATTATTTAAGCCAAATATAAAAAATTATTTATGTAATATATAAGTTCAGTGATAAAACGTATGAAAACAATTCAGATGATATTTAAATAATTTTAAATAACGAATAATTAAATGAGATGGTTAAAGGAAGGACGTCATAATGCTAGAATAAATGTTATTTGTACCTATTTATTATGTGATAAATTGATAAATTTAATCGCCTGCACTTAACCGGGGAAAATAGGGCTTGAAATAATGGAATTATATGCTTGAAAAGGTGGGAAGGGTTGGATTTTGAACGTTGCTAACCCTAGCTCATGAAGAATCTAATATGATTGCCTCTATCCATTCGAGGTCCAACCACTTCCTAAATTCGAGGACAGACGAACAGATAACTTAGGCTATTATTATATAGATGATGCTTTTAAGAATGCAGGGTAAATTTTTAACTTTAATGGAAATAACAGCGTTTTATAAAAGTAAAATGGCATTGTTTATATTTCCAAAGGTGAAACTATATATCACTTTTCTTTAGAGATAAGTCGGTTTTAACGTTTTACTCGTTCTGTAGGAGTTAAATCCTCTTAGATATCCGGTTTCTAATAGAAAAGTACTGTTGTACACCACAAAGGCAAAAGGGAGTCATTATATTAGGTACACCTAATCTGATGGAACCCCAAAAACATTAAAAATTGTCTAATCTTCTTTCTGGAATACAATGTTTATTTTAGACTTACATTGAGGGAAGTGAACATTTTCGTACAAAGCTACATATAAATAACAGAAAACAATGCAAAAAGCTACTCTTAAAGTGTTTTTGACTTATTTAAAAATGGTGTGGAACATTATATAGAATTTATTTATTTTTGTTATTTTTTTTTGTATTTTTAATTTTTAATTTTATATTTGAAAAAATATAGAAAATATAACAACAATTAAATTAGCAAAATTATATTTTTACACTTCAACTTGACTGACTATTGTGATGATTGCTTATTTCACATCTAAAGATGAGAGATTCATTACAATTTTAAAAAGTTAAAGTTTAATGCATTAATATAATTTTTTTCGAAATAGTACAATAGCATTACAATAAATTTAAATTTTTATGTAGTTTTTTTTATATTTCTAAATTTTAGTAGAATTAAAATGTGTTTTTTATATGAATGATTAATTTTTTGTTATTAGATTTAATTGATATAGCACTTACTATGAATATCTCTAATTAATTCATTCACAACGTGTAAAATTCTGTAATGCTGCAATATGTAAGCAAAATGCGTACGAAATAGTACTTAAAAATAGAATGTTACGATAATTTTATAAAATTTTAATACTAATCTTTAAATATATATTATTTACTCGAAAAAAGTAAAATATATTCAGCATAATGTTTTTGTATATCTCGTAAGCATGGTATAGGATATGCCATAAACCACGCTTTCTACATAGAAAAAATAAATAAATAAAAATTTAAAAAAAAGTAAATTAACCAGATTTACTGATAAATAAATAAATAACTGATTAAGTGTCGAGTAGGGTAAATCCTCTCCGGAATCGAACGTACTGATTTAAAGCTACAGAGGGCAAAATACCGGAACTATATTCTGCACTTAATCTCCTGGAACGCCAAAAAATGAAACATTACCTAGAATTATTTCCTGACTATAGCGTTCGTTTTAAACTGACCATTAAGCAAGTCAACACTTTCTTACGACTCTGCGTTTGGGTTTGAACCAAACTATGCAAAATTTAGGCTAATTTTCCTAATGATTATTGTGATAATTACCTAATGATTATTGAAATCCGTAAAAGTAAGAGAACAAGAATATTAAGATACAGTTAAAATATTTTCAATGCATTAAAATATGTATCAAATCTTATTTAAATTATTTATGTTATTTCTTTTGTGTGTAACACAAGAGTTGTATATTTGCAACATAAAGTTGTATTTAGAATGAATCTTAAATGAACTTTGGGATGATATTTTATGTGTGATAATAAGAAAGACACTACCAATGAAGAAAATTTATGTTTATTCCATTAATATGGTTTTTATAAAATAGAGCAATCCCCTATATAATAATAGCCTAAGTTATCTTTCCGTCTGTCCCTGAATTTATGAAGTTGTTGGACCTGGAATGGATAGAGGCATCTATATTGGATTTTTGAGGAGTTAGGGTTAGCTAAATTCAAATCGAGTAAAATTCATCTTCTGAACTATAGATCCGATTCTATAAAAAATTATGTAAATATGCTTCATATCACAGCAAAAAATACTGTCTTTTTAAAAAGGTTCGAGATCCACCCCTTCACCCCTTTAAAAATATATTTTTTTCTAGCATATGATTTCATTCCTTTAACCATCTTGTTTAATAATTTCTTATTTTAAATTAATTCTGTATTATTTTTATACGTTTTATCACTGAACTTAGATATTACGTAAATAATTTTCTTTTATATTTGGCTTTGAATAATAGATTAGACACATGTGATAATTTTAAATTTATTTTTTGTAGCAATCAAAATTGGATCACCGGTATCAACAACAAATTTTGTCTACCTCCAGGGAGTAGCGGAAATGATAGTTTCATTCCTTTACTTCCATTAAGTACTGTGATAAAATAATTGGGAAAAACTGAACGATATTTTCGACGCAACTAAGAAAACTTTAAATTATCTTTCTAAATGAATTCAACATGATTCTGAACTCCATTCTCAGTGTAGGGAGACTTTAAAGGAGTATAAAGATAAACAAATTACTGAGCGTGTACCAGATAATTCGCAGCCGAAAAAAAAAACTATTTTTTGCCTGCCTCATAGGGTACTTTACAATTTTGGAAAATTAAGAATTTTACTGATCCCGTCATATGAAGGGCTATATGCTAGTAATGTTATAATTAGATTACACATTTTAGCAAATTTTTATGTTTCCAATTTTAGTAAATTTAAAATGTGTTTTGACTAAACGTCATATTAATAAAGAATATTTAACACTTAGATTTAATTAAAATATTATTTATTCTGACTTTGTATAATGAATTTCTCCCACACAATGGAAAACCTCAGAGTAAAGTTGTTACCAAATTTTATTTAAAAATTAAATATAAGATAATTTTATAAATAAGCAATAAATGTACTAATAAGTAATACTAATATAAATAAGCACCATTTGTCGTTATTTCTTGGATATTGCAAAGCTGTGGTGATCACGAAATTTGCCGAAGATTGACGTCATACGCATAATTTCTGATTAAGGCCGTTGACGTAATGTTCAATCTTTGTAAACAGTGTCTTATATATAATTTAAATATTGTAATGTAAATTCACATACTGTAACATTAATTCATTCATTTGTATTAATATTTGTAAAGTTTGCCAATTTTGGAATTTTCAACGTGAGTTCGGACAAGAGAAAAAATCTTATTTCAATTTCGTGAACCCCTAAATTGGTTCAACCGATACATAATATTTAATTTGCCATTTTACAATAGACAGAGATACTTTCCAGCAAAAAGTTCGGCATTTTTCCATCACAAAGCATTGCAAAGCTGTGGTGATCACGAAATTTGCCGAAGATTGACGTCATACGCATAATTTCTGATTAAGGCCGTTGACGTAATGTTCAATCTTTGTAAACAGTGTCTTATATATAATTTAAATATTGTAATGTAAATTCACATACTGTAACATTAATTCATTCATTTGTATTAATATTTGTAAAGTTTGCCAATTTTTGGAATTTTCAACGTGAGTTCGGACAAGAGAAAAAATCTTATTTCAATTTCGTGAACCCCTAAATTGGTTCAACCGATACATAATATTTAATTTGCCATTTTACAATAGACAGAGATACTTTCCAGCAAAAAGTTCGGCATTTTTCCATCAATTGCAAAGCTGTGGTGATCACGAAATTTGCCGAAGATTGACGTCATACGCATAATTTCTGATTAAGGCCGCTGACGTAATCTTCCGTCTTCGTAAAACAGTGTCTTATATATAATTTAAATATTGTAATGTAAATTCACATACTGTAACATTAATTCATTCATTTTGTATTAATATTTGTAAAGTTTGCCAATTTTGGAATTTTCAAACCTGAGTTCGGACAAGAGAAAAAATCTTATTTCAATTTCGTGAACCCCTAAATTGGTTCAACCGATACATAATATTTAATTTGCCATTTTACAATAGACAGAGATACTTTCCAGCAAAAAGTTCGGCATTTTTCCATCACAAAGCATTGCAAAGCTGTGGTGATCACGAAATTTGCCGAAGATTGACGTCATACGCATAATTTCTGATTAAGGCCGTTGACGTAATGTTCAATCTTTGTAAACAGTGTCTTATATATAATTTAAATATTGTAATGTAAATTCACATACTGTAACATTAATTCATTCATTTGTATTAATATTTGTAAAGTTTGCCAATTTTGGAATTTTCAACCTGAGTTCGGACAAGAGAAAAAATCTTATTTCAATTTCGTGAACCCCTAAATTGGTTCAACCGATACATAATATTTAATTTGCCATTTTACAATAGACAGAGATACTTTCCAGCAAAAAGTTCGGCATTTTTCCATCACAAAGCATTGCAAAGCTGTGGTGATCACGAAATTTGCCGAAGATTGACGTCATACGCATAATTTCTGATTAAGGCCGTTGACGTAATGTTCAATCTTTGTAAACAGTGTCTTATATATAATTTAAATATTGTAATGTAAATTCACATACTGTAACATTAATTCATTCATTTGTATTAATATTTGTAAAGTTTGCCAATTTTGGAATTTTCAACCTGAGTTCGGACAAGAGAAAAAATCTTATTTCAATTTCGTGAACCCCTAAATTGGTTCAACCGATACATAATATTTAATTTGCCATTTTACAATAGACAGAGATACTTTCCAGCAAAAAGTTCGGCAGTTTTGCCCCATTTGTCGTTATTTCTTGGATATTGCAAAGCTGTGGTGATCACGAAATTTGCCGAAGATTGACGTCATACGCATAATTTCTGATTAAGGCCGTTGACGTAATGTTCAATCTTTGTAAACAGTGTCTTGATATATAATTTAAATATTTGTAATGTAAATTCACATACTGTAACATTAATTCATTCATTTGTATTAATATTTGTAAAGTTTGCCAATTTTGGAATTTTCAACCTGAGTTCGGACAAGAGAAAAAATCTTATTTCAATTTCGTGAACCCCTAAATTGGTTCAACCGATACATAATATTTAATTTGCCATTTTACAATAGACAGAGATACTTTCCAGCAAAAAGTTCGGCATTTTTCCATCACAAAGCATTGCAAAGCTGTGGTGATCACGAAATTTGCCGAAGATTGACGTCATACGCATAATTTCTGATTAAGGCCGTTGACGTAATGTTCAATCTTTGTAAACAGTGTCTTATATATAATTTAAATATTGTAATGTAAATTCACATACTGTAACATTAATTCATTCATTTGTATTAATATTTGTAAAGTTTTATAATTACTGTAATTTTATTTATGGCAACACATCATCTTTATAAATATACAAATATCTATTTCTGCCTATATAAAGCTAAAAAGTCAGGTGTGCTTATGATGTTTCCTTTACATCGAGGTGATCATTTCTTTAAATTATTTTAAATATGTAATGCATTTTTCATTTTTATCGCTGATATATCCCCTATATAATAATAGCCTAAGGTGTCTGTCGGCAAATTTTTGAAGCGGTTGTACCTGGAATGGATTCCTCGGCTAAGGGCAGGCGATTAAATTTATCAATTTATTCACGTAATAAATAGGTAAAAATAACATTTTTTTTAGCATTATGACGTCATTCCTTTAACCATCTCATAATCATTTCTTGTTTTAAATTATTTAAGGAATCTGAGGGACATTTAATTTCATACGTTTTATCGCAGATCCCCTATATAATAATAGCCTAAGGTGTCTGTCGGCAAATTTTTGAAGCGGTTGTACCTGGAATGGATTCCTCGGCTAAGGGCAGGCGATTAAATTTATCAATTTATTCACGTAATAAATAGGTAAAAATAACATTTTTTTTTTAGCATTATGACGTCATTCCTTTAACCATCTCATATAATCATTTCTTGTTTTAAATTATTTAAATATCGCGTGCATTATTTTCATACGTTTTATCGCTGAACTTACATATTAAGCAAATAATTTTCTTTTTTATTTGACTTAAATAATAGATTAAGTATATAAGTGATAATTTTAAATTCAATCATCGATTATTTTTTGTTGTAATGAAAATTTTATCATCGGTATTAACAATAAATTCTTTTCATATAAGTCGAGGACTACTAAATATCTAACTTTTAATTTATATATATTTGGAAATTAAGAAGTTTGTTTGTTTGTTATACATAACCACATGATTTGACTAAATGAATTCCATGTGATTCTAAACTGCATTACAGGAACGGGAGACTCTAGAGGAGTACGACGATAAATAAACTATTGAGAGTGAACCAGATAATTCTCAGCCAAAAAACAAACCATTTTATTACCTGCCTCATTGGGTACTTAACAGTTCTGGAATATTAAAAATTTTACTAATCCCGTCATATGATGGGCTATATGCTAGTTTAATAATAATGTTGATTAACTTACTTTATTATATTTATCCATAAAATTATGTCACTTGATTTATTTTGCTGTAATTTGAGTAAGATGAACGTAATCTATTAGCATTTCCAATGTATGGGAAAATATTTAAAATAGTAGTTATTCCATTTAAAATTTTGTTTTTTTTTATCAAAAATAATCTATTTCTAACAATTTGATGTGTAGCGTACTGAGGCTCTAAATGAGCCTAAAGAAGGATAGCGGATGCCTACGTACAGACTAAAGATATTTATTTAGAAACACAATGTTGAAGTTATGATAAATACAGATGAAACGATGAATATCTACAAATGAAAATGATGATCGTTGCAGGAATCAGCTTCTTAGTCGTTGGAGAGAAAAAAAAGGGGGGAGGACACTGAGTCGCTCGCCTGCACTTTCTCGGCCTATGAGTTCACAGGAGACTCGATCGGTCAGAAAATCCCCCTGGGCCTGGAACTCTGGTCTTTTTATATCGTCGTCTCCTCAAATTTCCATCTCAGCTGATCGGACAGCTGGTTGATGACGTGGTGAGGAAACCGCTTGTAGAACTCTGGTTTGACAGGGGCAAACAGCCCGGTTACATAAGAAGTTTGCAGTAATCGGGAGCAATCCGGACGGTCATTAATCGATGTCTCCGGACAAACCTTTGAAGAACAAAATAGGAAGTAGTGCTGCTTCTTTTACAATATAGAGCATTTCTGTCGTGTGAAACTCTTTCTTCGGGATGCCATTGAAACTAACACTGGAAACACTTCGCCTGCATCCTAATGAATTTCTCAGACAAAATGATTGAGATGGTCCTCGGAGTTAACAATCCTCTATTCAGCATCCTATTCTGCTCGAAACAACGTCCTTTCTCTAGGTAAAGAAGAGCTCAGTTCAAATGCTCAAAAGGCCCGTTCACTATTTCCACTTTGTGTAATTTTCCCCACGGTCGTAGATAAGTCTGTATCTGAAAATTTAATGCAACGACAATTCGTTACAGATGATAAGAACGAACAAAATTAAAAAATAAAAATTCCACTATTGGCTAGTTTTACTCATATTCCATTGGAAAGGGATTAAAGTCATACTTTCAAAATACTATAAAAAAGGACCATTGGTCAAAATAACTTCGAATTTCAACTGGATATATTGGAAGAAAATGAAAACGGTATGGCTTACCGAAAAAAGTTTAACAATTCCAAACCAGTGTCGTTTTTTCCGTCAAACAACCGGGAAACTCATGCACACAGAACAACACTGTTGGTTTTCTGTACCACTCATGCCAAAATCAACGTGTTTCAATTCAAAATTCCCTTTAGCCGAATTCATTTTCATTATGCTGCTTGTAGTGTCATTTATTGGTACACATTGGAACTCTTTTTTCTTAACCCGTACTGTTTTTCCTTTATCCAGTATATATGTAGTTCAAATTCCAAGTCACTCTGACCAGCGGTACTTTTTTTACAGCATTTTGAAAGCAGGACTATAATCTCTCTATATGTAACCTACTGAAATTGTGTTCAAACTCGATTTGAAACGTATTTATATAATTTCATGTTTTTCATCGATTATTTATGATTTATGAAATCTGCAAATGACATACAGCGACAAAGTGAAGCTTTTGTTAAACGTTCTTGTGATAGTTAAAATATTTCCCAAAGGTCCAATAGAATTTACAAAATTTGTCTATTGTGTGAATTTATAAAATATGTTTATAAATTATGTATTTGAAATATATCTGAAATTTTCATTTAGAATTATTCTTTCTATTTTTAGCTTTTATATTCTACAAAGAAAAAAACTACCGCATTAGTTTTATAAAATTGCAGTACTACCTATTAACTATATAATATTTTCTCGCAAAAGGTAAAATAAATCTATCAAATTATTGTTTATATCTCTAAAATTATCTCTAAAACTTATATACGACACTTTCTACTTAGAAGATAAGCCTATTTTAAGTAACGAAAGCGTCCAGTAGAGGTAAATCCTTTCGGAAATCGGAAGTCAAACAGAAAAATAATGTTGTAAACTTGGCGAAGACAAAGTTTATATTTGGCGCTTAATTTGGCCAAATGTAAAATAATGAATCATGTATCAGTCTTAAATCTGGAAGATAGCAGACATTTAAGTTGACTATTCCGGACACTCTTTCAGATGAAGCTATATTTGAGTTTGAAATAAACGGTAGCAAGAACAAGTATAAATATCTAGAAGAGGTAAATCCTTTCAGAAATTGGACGTCAAATAGTACAATAAGGTTGTAAACTTCCCGAAGACAAAGTTTATAACTGGGGCCTAATCTGACATATCGTAAATAATGAATGATGTTTCAGTCTTAATTCTAGGAGATAGCATACATTTAAGTTTACTATTCAGGACATTCTTTGGGATGAAGTGATATTTGAGTTTGAAATAAACGATAGCAAAAGAATAAGTCCAGAAGAGGTAAATGTTTTCAGAAATCGGAGGTGAAATAGAAAAATAAGGTTGTAAACTTACTGAAGACAAAGTTTATATTTGGTGCCTAATCTGACCAGATGTAAAATAATGAATGGAGTTTAAGTTTTAATTTAAAGTTTAGTATCCAGGACACACTCTGGGATGAAGAGATATTTGAGTTTGAAATACACGATAGCAAAAGAATAAGTGTAAACGTCTAGAAAAGACAAATCCTTTCGGAAACCGGACGTCAATTTGAAAAATAATGTTGTAAACTTATAGAAGACGGAGTTTATATTTGACGCCTAATCTGATCGTATCGTAAATAATGAACGATGTTTCAGTCTTAATTCTGGGAGACAGCAAACATTTAAGTTGACTATTCAGGACACTTTTGGGGATGAAGCGCTATTTGAGTTTGAAATAACGATAGCAAAAAAATCAGTGTAAACTTCTAGAAGAGGTAAATCCTTTCGGAAACCGGACATCAAATAGAAAACTAAGGTTGTAAACTTACCTAAGACAAAGTTTATAACTGGCGCTAATCTGACCAGTTGGAAAATAATGAATGATGTTTCAGTCTTAATTCTGGAAGATAGCAGATATTTAAGTTTACTATTGAGGACACTCTCTGGGATGAAGCGATATTTGAATTTGAAATAAACGATAGCAAAAGAATAAGTGTAAATGTCCAGAAAAGGTAAATCCTTTCGGAATTCGGATGTCAAATTGAAAACATAAAGTTGTAAACTTACCGAAGACGAAGTTTATATTTGACGTCTAATCTGACCAGATGCAAAATAATGAATAATGTTTCAGTCTTAAATTTGGAATATAACAAACATTTAGGTAGACTATTAAGGAAGTGCACTATTTGGATTTGTAATAAAATATTATTTGGGTTTGTAATAAACAAATGGATAAGTGTAAACATCCAAAAGAGGTAAATCCTTTCGGAAATCCAACTTCTAACAGAAAATTAATGCTGTATCCTAGCGGAGAGAGATATTATATTATGTGCCTTGTCTGATCAAATGCAAATTATGAGTTATGTTCATATCATTTTTCTAAGATATAACATTTAGGCTTACTAAGGAAGTGTACTCTTTGGTATGAAAATATTTTTTGGCTTGAAATAAATCATGACAAATGGATGAAAATATTCCAGTTAATGAGATGGAATTGCTAAAAATGAAAGGAATCCATGAAAACTAATGAAATTGAGTTTAAATGGGGTCTGTAACTTATTTATCAGATTTGCCTACAGGGTTACAGGAATATATTATCGAAAGTCCATTGACAGTCTCCACGGACTGGCGACACTCAGACATAAAGCCCAATATCAGACTTCTTGTACAGATGTCATGCTCAATGGGTTAATTTAGCCTTTAAAAATTATAAACGCCCAGAAGGGTGTAAATCATCTCAGAAATTGGACGTCAAACAGAAAAGTTACTGTCCGAAACCCATCGAAGTCAAAATACGCAAATTACGCTCCGTGTCTAATCTAATCAGACATAATAAAATCAATAACGTCAAAGTCTTCTTTTTTGGGGATAACATAAATTTAGGCTGAACATTAAGGATGTGCACTCTCTGGGACGACGCTACATTTGGGATTGGAATAAATGAAGACAAATTGTCTCAAATATTTCTGCTGACGATCTGAAATGACTCAAAAGGCCTGATATATGGAAACTAATGGAATTGAGTTTAAACTGAGTTTTAAATTTATTTATCCGATGTGCCTTATGCGTTTCACCGATTATCGGTTATTTCGAGATCCATGGATATCAGACAAGACTATTTTGAACTTTCTGAGTACAGTCTCTGGTAAATAATTTACTACATGAATATATATTTGAAAAATGATATATAGAAGAAGTTAAATGGAGTTTGCAGTGTATTTATCCGTTCCGCTTAATGTGTTACTATGATATTTCCTGATTTTCGAGATTTATTCTATGTCAGATTATGCTAAGTTTAATTTACTGGGAAGCAGTTTCATATCACATAAAAATAGCTTTGAGAAATTCCGTTTAATTTTTTACTTATACTACTTTGTAGCTTTGCTACAAAGTAGTATACTTAAGCTTTGTGAATTAGCTGCGTGCGTTAGCTTTGTATTTTCAGTCTCAAAAAGTGAAAAATGAAAATCAAACAGTCTATATAATTCTCAAAATATTGTTCTATTAACGATAAATCTTCGTTCAGCAACATATCTTGGATTAAAAAAAATAAATAATGATTCAATCACTCAAAATTAAACTTACTTTAAATTTAATTCTGCTTTACTGATTTTAATAAAAAAAACGTTTATATCCAAATTTTCCAATTAAGAGTTTGCAAGACGTTTTTGAAAACTCTTTTTCCTATATATTTAATAAACTCCGCACTGCATAAACCATATTTAGTTTAACATTATCTTTTGAAAGGATTTATAAAGAAATTTTAGACAAAAACGGCTTTTTTTCGAAATCGTTTTTTCATCTCTTTATGAAGGAAGAAAACATTGAATAATAAAAGTTTGTATAATCTATAAAACTTCAGACAGTAAATATAAATATCTTTTAAAGTATAATTATAAAATTTTAATGATTTGAAAACTCATAGTTTATGTTTTTGTTGCAGTTCCATTGCTTTTATAAAATATGTACCCTTATTGTGTCGCTAATTTCTGTATGATCTCCATGTGTTTGCAAATTTAAACATTTGGTACAATCTGTGTATAGATATTTTCTATAATGTGTCTTTTACTACTTTAATATTTAAAGTGTTTGCTTTTTATTGCATTTATAGATGTAATAAAATTATGCTCTTATGGATGCGTGTGCCATTATCATAACACTTTAGCTATATACTAATCGTTATATACGCATTTTCCTGTATGTTGATAACGCGCTGGCGCATGATCGACAATGAATGTGTTAAATGGCATGACGGCAATATTGGCGCCAATTATTATCGCCAAGAAAACAAGAAGGCACTGAGCTGCAATTGTACTGAATTATTATATTAATAACCAATTTTAGCACTTAGATTCAATAGATTAGTAACCATACTCATCATTAGATTTCTTCAAACAATGAAAAATTTATGTAAAAAATAGTTAATAAATAAAGTAGCTCCTCATGCGTTTAAAGAAAAAATGTAAATCACTAAAGGGCTATCAAAATGTCTTTGTTATACATTCTTGGTAGGAACTGTGAACAAAATTTAAAAACAAATTTGCTCTGGAGGTTATCAAAACAAAAATAAATTATGTTAACTGATTAATGCTGAATTTGAAACCCGAGCGTTATAAAGACATTCCAACGAAAATCACCAAATAGAAATAAACTTCTTAGATATGCAGTAGCTGTCTGATAAAATACAGGTTATTTGGGTCTTCTACACCCAAACAACATGTATTTTCGTAATTTTCTCTGAATTTATTTCCAGAAAGAGTCACTTTTAACCCTTTATATCTTGAATTATCAAGATAAAAAGGGTTAATTGATTCGTGCTCCAGTACCCAAAACGCCCGCTCCCGGTACAATTCCGCTGCGAAATGTACCCGCAAACAATGTGTTCATAATCTTATTTATTAAGGTAGTATATAAGCTTCTACTATTCCAGGACGCAACCCTTTATATCTTGAATTATCAAGATAAAAAGGGTTAATTGATTCGTGCTCTAGTACCCAAAACGCCCGTTCCCGGTACAATTCCGCTGCGAAATGTACTCGCAAACAATGTATTAATAATCTTATTTATTAAGGTAGAATATAAGCTTTTACTATTCCAGGACGCAACCCTTTATATCTTGAATTATCAGAATAAAAAGGGTTAATTGATTCGTGCTCCAGTACCCAAAACGCCCGCTCCCGGTACAATTCCGCTGCGAAATGTACCCGCACACAGTGTGTTAATAATCTCATTTATTAAGGTAGAATAAAGCTTCTACTATTTCAGGACGCAACCTGCCTTTTATTCATTAAAGTATCCTGTTGTAGGTAAATCCTCTAGGAGAAAAAGACGCCAAGTAGAAAAGTATTGGCATGATACAAAAGGCGAAACACAAATTATATTCCTCGCCTAATCCGATCGGACGAAAAGGAATGAGTAATGATCCAGTCTTCTTTCTAGGACGTAAACCGATGTTTACGCTGATCATACGAAAAGTGAAGTCTGTGGAACGACGTGGCATTTGGATTTAAATAAACGATGACAAATGGACTTGAGTGCCCTGGTTAACCCTGGTTTAGCTGCCCTGGAAAGATTCGAAATGACATGAATAAATGAAAACTAATGAAACTGAATTTAAAAGGGTTTAAATAGTCTTAACCATTTTGCCTTATATGTTTCATTGATTATTGGTGATTTATTATATCTTTGTATAACAGACAACATCAATTTGAATTTACTGTTTACGATTTCCCCAACATAGAAATTTATTTGAGTTATCACTTAGAACATATATGTATGTTAAACCACTTTTATGGATTTAATTTCTGCATTAAAAATGTACACAAACATCAAAGAGTAAAATATATATCATGCTGTTTTCTTTACGTTAAGTTTTCACTGATCGTAGGGATGTATGATACTACATACGTAAAAATTGTTAAAAAGATGCAATAGAATTAGTGTTACTACATTAATGTTCTTTATTTTGAACTATTACTAAGAACATATATTTATGTTAAACCTCTTTTATGACTTTAATTTCAGTATCAAAACCTATACACAGAGTTAAATATACAGCATACGATTGTGTTTGTGTTGAGTTTTAATTGAACTCTGTGATGATATAAACTATATAAGTAATAATCGGTAAATATAAACAGTAGAATTCGTGTTACTACATTATTTTTTACTTTGAACTCATACTGAGAACATTTATATACGTTAAAACTCTTTTATGACTTTAATTTCTATATCTAAACCTTTACACAAATATTTAGAGTTAAATATACCGTATGCGATTGTATTTGCGTTGAGGTTTCATTGACCTTTGTGATGGTATAAACTATATAAGTATAATTGGTAAATATATACAATAGAATTGGTGTTACTACATTATTACTTTTTATTTTGAACTCTGAGAACATTTATATACGTTAAAACTCTTTTATGACTTTAATTTCTATATCAAAACCTTTACACAAACATCGTAGAGTTGAAAATACAACACATCATTCTGTTTATGTTAAGCTTTCATTCACGTCTAGAATGATATGAGACTACGTCTATAATAATTGGTAAAAATACGGTATAGAATTAGCCTCACTGTTTTCCTATTCTTTAATTTAAACAAGAAATATTCTTTTATTAAAATATCGTCCTTT
>CM063509.1:89471416-89481416 GCA_032207245.1 Pardosa pseudoannulata | reverse complement strand
TTTATTCTAATGGAAAATTAAATTTTTATAATCTTTATAATGCTACTTGAAAAATGCTAAAGAGCATAATATATAAACTTATATGTATAGAATTATATATAATATATTAGAGATATTTTAATACCATTTTTATTCTTTTGCATTACAGTTATGTTTTAATAATTGTTTATATGCATACACTTTGTAATATAAATATATTTTGATCGAATGTTGAGTAAATCTTTTGCTTTGATATTTGAAATATAAATTTTTAAATAATACATGATATACACTAAGATGCGATGGATTTTTTATTCTAATGGAAAATTAAATTTTTATAATATTTATAATGCTGTTTGAAAAATGCTAAAGAGCATAATATATAAACTTATATGTATAGAATTATATATAATATATTAGAGATATTTTAATACCATTTTTATTCTTTTGCATTACAGTTATGTTTTAATAATTGTTTATATGCATACACTTTGTAATATAAAATATTTTGATCGAATGTTGAGTAAATCTTTTGCTTTGATATTTGAAATATAAATTTTTAAATAATACATGATATACACTAAGATGCGATGGATTTTTTATTCTAATGGAAAATTAAATTTTTATAATATTTATAATGCTGTTTGAAAAATGCTAAAGAGCATAATATATAAACTTATATGTATAGAATTATATATAATATATTAGAGATATTTTAATACCATTTTTATTCTTTTGCATTACAGTTATGTTTTAATAATTGTTTATATGCATACACTTTGTAATATAAAATATTTTGATCGAATGTTGAGTAAATCTTTTGCTTTGATATTTAAAATATAAATTTTTAAATAATACATGATATACACTAAGATGCGATGGATTTTTTTATTCTAATGGAAAATTAAATTTTTATAATATTTATAATGCTGTTTGAAAAATGCTAAAGAGCATAATATATAAACTTATATGTATAGAATTATATATAATATATTAGAGATATTTTAATACCATTTTTATTCTTTTGCATTACAGTTATGTTTTAATAATTGTTTATATGCATACACTTTGTAATATAAAATATTTTGATCGAATGTTGAGTAAATCTTTTGTTTTGATATTTAAAATATAAATTTTTAAATAATACATGATATACACTAAGATGCGATGGATTTTTTATTCTAATGGAAAATTAAATTTTTATAATATTTATAATGCTGTTTGAAAAATGCTAAAGAGCATAATATATAAACTTATATGTATAGAATTATATATAATATATTAGAGATATTTTAATACCATTTTTATTCTTTTGCATTACAGTTATGTTTTAATAATTGTTTATATGCATACACTTTGTAATATAAAATATTTTGATCGAATGTTGAGTAAATCTTTTGCTTTGATATTTAAAATATAAATTTTTAAATAATACATGATATACACTAAGATGCGATGGATTTTTTATTCTAATGGAAAATTAAATTTTTATAATATTTATAATGCTGTTTGAAAAATGCTAAAGAGCATAATATATAAACTTATATGTATAGAATTATATATAATATATTAGAGATATTTTAATACCATTTTTATTCTTTTGCATTACAGTTATGTTTTAATAATTGTTTATATGCATACACTTTGTAATATAAAATATTTTGATCGAATGTTGAGTAAATCTTTTGCTTTGATATTTAAAATATAAATTTTTAAATAATACATGATATACACTAAGATGCGATGGATTTTTTATTCTAATGGAAAATTAAATTTTTATAATATTTATAATGCTGTTTGAAAAATGCTAAAGAGCATAATATATAAACTTATATGTATAGAATTATATATAATATATTAGAGATATTTTAATACCATTTTTATTCTTTTGCATTACAGTTATGTTTTAATAATTGTTTATATGCATACACTTTGTAATATAAAATATTTTGATCGAATGTTGAGTAAATCTTTTGTTTTGATATTTAAAATATAAATTTTTAAATAATACATGATATACACTAAGATGCGATGGATTTTTTATTCTAATGGAAAATTAAATTTTTATAATATTTATAATGCTGTTTGAAAAATGCTAAAGAGCATAATATATAAACTTATATGTATAGAATTATATATAATATATTAGAGATATTTTAATACCATTTTTATTCTTTTGCATTACAGTTATGTTTTAATAATTGTTTATATGCATAAACTTTGTAATATAAAATATTTTGATCGAATGTTGAGTAAATCTTTTGCTTTGATATTTGAAATATAAATTTTTAAATAATACATGATATACACTAAGATGCGATGGATTTTTTATTCTAATGGAAAATTAAATTTTTATAATATTTATAATGCTGTTTGAAAAATGCTAAAGAGCATAATATATAAACTTATATGTATAGAATTATATATAATATATTAGAGATATTTTAATACCATTTTTATTCTTTTGCATTACAGTTATGTTTTAATAATTGTTTATATGCATACACTTTGTAATATAAAATATTTTGATCGAATGTTGAGTAAATCTTTTGCTTTGATATTTGAAATATAAATTTTTAAATAATACATGCTATACACTATGTTGCTTTGGATTTTTTATTCTAATCGAAAATTATTTTTTTATAATATTTATAATGTTTGAAAAATGCTATAAAGCATAATATTTACAAATTTTTATGTATAGAGTTATATATAATATACATAATATTATATATAATATTATTATATTTTATGTATATATAAAATAATATATAATATTATAGATAATATATTATGTATAATTCTGCGCTTTTCTATAATATAATTTAGAAAAATTAGTTAATACTTTTTTAGAACACATACAAAATTATTGCTGAAATGTACTCAAATTAATATATATCATAAACTAAATATGGTATCATTATAATTTCATTTCAATTTATTAAAAAATAAACTTAAATCCAAACTTGGAGACATTTTTCTGTTCATCTTAATTTGTATGGTGCAGGTGCAGAAAAATCAAATGTATGAACTGAAGATAATTAAAATTTATGATACAAAATATCTCAGCTGAGTGTTTCTGTAAATCTAATTTAAAAATTTCTATTAAAATGATTTTTATTTTATAATAAAATTATATACATTTGTGAAAATCTACATTGTAAGTAGTAAATGACAAATATATCTATTTATAGAATTTGAATTTAATACAATATTAGCCGAATTGATAATAAGAATTGTTATTAACTTTTTTCAATAATTGAAAATGCGATTAGTACATAAAACTAAAAAAACACTTAAATCCAAAAATTGAGATTTTTACATACAATTTAAAAGATTAATTATTGCACTTTTGTATAATTAATAGTTCTTATTACTCGAATGTATAATAAGCAAAATTTACTTAATGGGTTTATAAATATACTAATTTACATGATAATAATTGAATATGAACTATGCAATATTTATTTTTTGTTATAAAATAATATAAAAGTTAAGTGTTATAAAATAATATAAAAGTTATAAAACTTTTTAACTATAAAATGTATTTTACGGAAATTAAAATATCTTATTTTAATAAATTGAATTTTTCAAAATTTAAAAGTCAAGTGATTTTAATGTATGAAATTTATAATTCACTATATATTAACAAGTTAATTGTATCTCTTTTTGAATTCTTACGTTATTGATCTTATAATATAACAATATTAAACTTTATTATTAACAATATTAATCTACAAGTCTTTTGATTTATCATTATCATGTAAATAATAATTCAGAGGGATTATCATTAAAATATATCTTTCTTCATACGTTTAATTTTGTACTCCAAACTTACATAGGTAAATATTTTTAATACCATTTTTTTGCATTACAGTTATGTTTTAATAATTGATAACATGCATACTGTTTGTAATATAAAGTGTTTTGATCGGATTTTGAGAATATCTTTTGAAATGATATTTGAAATATAAAGTTTTAAATAATACATGTTATACACTAAGATGCTTTGGATTTTTTATTCTAATTGAAAATTAGATTTTAATAATTTTTATAATGCTGTTTGAAAAAAGCTGAATATTTATAAAATTTTATTTTTAGAATTATGTATAATATATTACAGATAATATAGTATACATAATTTGTCGTGTAGTCCTCGTTTTTATTTGAGTATTAACCTGTGATCAAATGTATAGTGGGATTTTATTTTGATTGCGTTGTGTAAAAGTATTTTAGTACTATATTTAACCACAGGTTCTGAGAAACTACAGACATAAGAAATGAAACTAAACTAAAAGCTAAATTAACAGCATCCGAAACTAGCTTAATATAAAAAAAATTTATTATAATATATATATATATATATATATATATATATATATATATATATATATATATATATATATATATATATATATATATATATATATATATACATACAAAACTGATGCTAATTTTCATAAAATATGTTTTATCAACATCTTCTAAATTAGTTCTGACAATAATTTTTTAATACTTAAGCTATTATGTAAATATAAGAGAGAGGACCTAATCTCAATTTCAAAATGTATGTAAAAGGGGGTACCTTTGGGGAGTTAAAATGGTGTGCCAGGAACACTGTCGTTTTACAAAGATGTGTTGAGGTCAGATTTAGATCCCGAGCATTTTACTTCTTGTATGAATGAATAAATTATATAACCGATCTAAATCGCCTCATCACATAATTCTACAATTTTCTATAATATATTATAGAAAAATCAGTGAATACTCTTACTCAGTGAGTACACATACAAAATTATTGCTAAATTATCTTCAAATTAATAGGTATCATAAACTAAATATGTGTATCATTAATTTCATTTCAATTTATTATAAATTCACTTAATTCCAAACCTGAAGATATTTTTCTGTCCATCCTAATTAGTATGGTGCAGTTCTAGAAAATTGAAATGTAAAAACTGAAGATAATTAAAATTTATTATGCAAAATATACATTAGCCCAGTGTTTCCGTAACTCTAACTTACCTCTATTTAAATGATAATCTCTATTTAAAACCTATATTTAAATTATCTATGTTTTTTAATAAAATTATAAACATTCGGGAAAAAATTATTTTGTAAGTAACAAATGACAAATATGTGAATTTATAGAATTTGGCGTACATAAATACATTATTAGCAGAATCGATAATAAGATTGTTATTAACTATATTAAATATATGTGAAAATCTCATTAATCCTTAAACTGAAAAAAACGTCTTAATCCAAAATGAAGATATTTTACATATAAAAGATTAATTATGATATTTTATATAATTACTTGTTCATATTACTCGCTCGTATAATCATCAAAATATATTTATTGGGTTTAGAAAGAAAGAAATTACTGTAGTTCTTATAATATAATTCATGGAAAATATAAAATATTGAAAAGAAAATAATTTATGTCATAAGATATTTTTTATTCATTTCAATATATATTGTACCTTATCATTCATTTTTCACCATTAACTTCCAGCCAAAATGTCACAATGTCGAAAACGCTCCCTAATGGTCAGCAAAATATCGGTCATTTGAGATAGAAATCGGTTGTTATTATCATATCTTATCCATAAATTTGTTTTAATGATTTCAAATATAATTTATCTTTTATTTAGTTTTGTGATAATGGAATACATTTTTATATATTTATATGTTTTTTTTATTTTTGGAAAAGAATTTTATCGAAATATATTTTATAATAATTAAATTTTTTATTTATATTCATATACAATTATTATAATACTATTATGAATTCCAATATTCATATTTATGCGATACTGGAGATATATGGCATGAACTTTGTTTTGTTTTGTGATTTCAAATCAGGCTGTGGCATCAGATTTAGCGGGATTAGTACTCAGTTGTGATAATGGAACAGACAATTTTTATATTATATCTGGGTTTTTTTATTTTTTGGTTAAAAGGAAAATCATAGTATAAGCTTATCGGAAAATAACTACTTTTATGAATTCCAAATTAAATATTTATGTATCTAATAACATAATATTTAATGAATAAAATTACTAGAAGTATCTATACTGCATAAAAATCGAATAAATAGCTGATACTGTATAAATACTGAACGTATTCTTTATCTGTAAACGTTAAATATATGAAAATGATTTAAACTCTATTCTATTAAAACTTAATTTAAACTCTATTGTTTTAAAACTTAATTTAAACTCTATTGTATTAAAACTTAATTTAAACTCTATTGTATTAAAACTTAATTTAAACTCTATTGTATTAAAACTTAATTTAAACTCTATTGTATTAAAACTTAATTTAAAGTATATTGTATTAAAACGTAATTTAAACTCTATTGTATTAACACTTAATTTAAACTCTATTGTATTAAAACTTAATTTAAACTCTATTGTATTACAACTATTACAACTTAATTTAAACTCTACTGTATTAAAACTTAATTTAAACTCTATTGTATAACATTATTGCAAATTGTACATTTCATCATGTGTATGTAATAACCATTTTCTGAACATTATATTATAAAAAAATGAAAAGCAATTTTAACGAATCATGAAAATTTAATACTCAATTATATTTTATATTTTATGCAATGGAATATATTTTTTCAATAGTCGGATTATAATTAATATTTCAAAAATGTCCAATAATTTAATTACTTCTTTACTGAAAAGTAATTTTAACAAATTATGATAATTTAATAAACATTTATATTTCATATTTTATGAAATGGAATATACTTTTTAAACAGTGGGTTTTTTAATTAATATTTCAAAAATGTACAATAATTTAAGTATTTTTTAATGAAAATTAATTTTTACGAATAATAATAATTCAATAAACATTTATATTTTATATTTTATGCAATGGAATAAATTCTTTAAACAGTGAGTTTATAATTAATATTTAAAAATGTACAATAATTTAATTACTTTTAATAAAAAGTAATTTTTACGAATTATGATAATATAATTAACATTTATTGTCCACATTTTATGCAATGGAATATATTCTTTAAAGAAAGGAATTATAATTAATATTCCAAAATTGTACAATAATTTCACGGATTTTTTAATGAAAAGCAATTTTATCGCAATACGATAATTTAATAAACATTTATATTTCATATTTTATGCAATAGAATATATTCTTTAAACAGTGGGATTATAATGAACAATTCAAAAGTGTACAATACAAAACAGACCACGTAAAACAGTATATACAAATAGATATTATTTTTGAATTCCAAATTAAATATTTATTTTTTAATAAACTTAATATCTAATGTAGAAACATTATCAGATGCATCTATACTGCATTAAAGTCGTATAATTACTGATTGGTTCGCAACCGATTCTTTAACAGTAAACTTAAAATATATGAAAATGATTTACTTATATGATATTTTAAAATATACGTTTTAGGGTTTCATCCCCTGGGTTTTATATTGTAGAACATTCTAAGTAATGACTCATAATAATATAATAAATATTCTTTTTTCACATTTTATTGAATGGAATATAATTTTTTAATAGTGGGAGTGTAATTAATGTTTCAAAAAGGTTGATTACAAAACAGAACATGTAAATTGTTTTTTACAAGTAACTTTTTTTATATGTATTTATGGTTTTGATAAAAGTAATATTTATTGAAGAAAAAATATCACAGTAATCCATTCTGCATTCAAATAAATTTACCATCAAATTCTTCATTACCTCTAAACTTAATTTTTATACTATCATATATCTTAATTTTATTGCAAATTACACATTTTATCATACCATTTACTAGATCTTATATTGAAAAAAAAAAGTAATTTTTATAATTCAAGATAATTGATAATTATTTTAATTTGATATTTGAAGTAGTGCAGCATTATATTTAGAAATTTAAAAGTGTACATTACAAACCGGAGAATATAAATACTGCTTATACGTATATTTTTAAATAATCAATTATTGCAGTTTTAAGAAGAGATAAGCAAATTTATTAACAAATATAATACTAATCTAATGCATGAATTATAAATGAAACAATATGAATTTTAACACCACGATTAAATTTATAATGCTTAATATTCACTAAAAATAATTAATACATTTTAATGCATATCCAAAATTATTCCGTATTATCTTTAATATATTAAAAAGCATAAATTAATATGTTTATTATTAATTTCATCAGTTAAGTACATATAAAATTAAATATAAAAATTTAAAGAAAATAATTTCTTGAACAAATTTAGTAAAATGTATTACTTAATTATGTACGATTTAAACAACAAAGAATTTCCCTGTAATTTCATCAGAATTTATTAAAAATAATTCGATAAAATTAAGTACATATAAAATTAAATATTAAAATTTAAAGAAAATAATTTCCTGAACAAATTTAGTAAAATGTATTATTTAGTTATATAAGATTTAAACAAGAAAAAAATTCCCTCTAATTTCATCACAAGTTATTAAAAATAATTCAATAAAATTCAGTACATGCAAAATAAAATATAAAAATTTAAACAAAATATTTTCTTGAACAAATTTACTATAATTTACTGCTTAATTATATGATTCAAACAAGAAAACTTTCCCTCTAATTTCATCACAATTTATTAAAAATAATCCAATAAAAGTAAGTACATATAAAATTAAATGTAAAACTTCGAAAAAATATTTTCTTGAACAAATTTAGAAAATTAAGTAATAAATTATTAAGAGTATTAAATTATTAAGAGTATTTTATAATATTAAGTAATAAATTTCTTTTGAAATTTATTACTTAATTATATACTATTTAAACAAGAAAAATTTTCCTTTAATTTCATCACAGTTTACTAAAAATAATTCGATAAAATTAAGTACATGTAAAATTAAATATAAAAATTTAAAGAAAATAATTCCTTGAACAAATTTAGTAAAATTTATTACTTAATTATATAAAATTTAAACAAGAAAATTTTTTCTCTAATTTCAGCACAATTTATTAAAATTAATTCGATAAAATTAAGTACATATAATATGGATATAAAAGTTATAAAAAATAAATTCATGAACTAATGTAGTAAAATTTATTACGCAATTATATTATTTTTAACAAAGAAAAAAATTCCCTCTAATTTCATCACAGTTTATTAAAAATAATCCGATAAATTTAAGTACATATAAAATTAAGTATAAAAAATTAAAAAATATAATTTCTTGAACAAATTTAGTAAAATCTATTACTTAATTATATAAGATTTAAATGAGAAAAAATTGCCGTTTATATTTAAAGACATGTTTAATTTTGAGTTACGCATTTAGCATCACTCTATGTCATAACGCTGGCTTAAGTCATTTTATAACATCCAAATATTCTCTATATATAGCCAAATTATGTATTATATTTTACCCGACATTTCTTAGTCCAATTACTTCAAAAATCATTATATTTTGTTTATTTATTTAGTCAAAAAATATATACTGTAAAAATTTAACTTATTCTTCTCAAAATACCGGATATGTTTTTACGTCAGCAGTTGGTCCTAATTTTCAAGTCACACATTACATATAAACTGTATGGTTCAATGAAGGTAAATTGAATATTTTGTTATATTTCATACATTTTATTTGGCATATTCTAGAAAATTTACACTTTTGCAAAATAAGTAAAATAATCTATCAAGAATTTCTTGAAAGTTAATTTTTTAGATCTTTTAAAAATACTTATACTAAATAATTTTTCGGCTCATTTAAATTTACGCTACCTTTCAACTTCAATCATATATTTAACTTTTATTCCATGATATGACCTTTATCTAATTCCTTTTACGTGCTGTGATGCATGCGTGTCTCAGGGAATCGAGCAGATGTTTTTGACGTTCCAGTATTACAAATTTTCGAAAAGTAATCCCCGAAATGATAAGTTCCATGCTTTATATAATAGAGATCGATTTCGTTGGGAAAAAACCGTGTTTTTGTGTTTTATGTACTCAGCGAGTCGTATTTAGGAA
>CM063509.1:89451416-89466416 GCA_032207245.1 Pardosa pseudoannulata | reverse complement strand
ACAATGCTTAATACATAATATCAAATGCCCCTTGATTTTTATATTTGAAAAAAAATTATATAGGCATAAGTTTCATAACCGTAAGGGATAAATTTATGCAATGAATTTGTACAGGATCTATTTAAGTTAAATAAGAGAATGATTTTAAAGGACAATGCTTAATACATACTATCAAATGCCCCCTTGATTCCAGTAAGTAAAAAATTATATATACATAAGTTTCATAACCGTAAGGGAGAATTTTATTCAATGATTTTGTTCAGGATCTATTTAAGTTTAAAAAAAGCAGAATAATTTTCAAGGACAATGCTTAATACATAATATCAAATTCCCCCTTGATTTTTATATTTGAAAAAAAAATATATATGTATGAGTTTCATAACCGTATGGGAGAAATTTATCCAATAATTTTTTATACGATCCATTTAAGTTTGATAGCAGAATTATTTTAAAGGACAATGCTTAATTCATAATATCAAATGCACCCTTGATTTTATATTTGAAAAAAAATTATATATGCATAAGTTTCAAAACCGTAAGGAAGAAATTTATGCAATTAATAGATAAATATCAGAATGATTTTAAAGGAAAATGCTTAATACATAATATCAAATGCCCCCTTGAATTTTATGTTTGAAACAAAATATATATGCCTAAGTTTCACAACCGTAAGGGAGAAATTTATGCAATGATTTTGTACAGGATCTATTTCAGTTTAATAGCACAATAATTTTCAAGGACAAAGCTTAATACATAATATCAAATGCCCCCTTGATTTTTATATTTGAAAAATTTTTATATATGCATGAGTTTCATAACCGTAAGGGAGAAATATATCCAATCATTTTTTATACGATCCATTTAAGCTTAATAGCAGAATGATTTTAAAGAACAATGTTTAATACATAATATCAAAGGACCAATTGATTTTTATATATGAAAAATATTACTTAGGAATTTTGTAATATTGTTCAATTCTTTCATTTAAACAAACTATTAATAAATTTATTTTTGTCAAAGTATATACTTTGACTCTTTTTGTATAGTATTTCTTTGTATTTTTTCCTATTATATAGACGTCAACAAAATTTATATTACTATGCCCCATATAAAACTCTGAAAAACTTCTCTAATTGCGAAGTCTTACGGCTTTTCCTGGACAAACAATAAACACAATGCCTAATAATTTCCTGACATATTGCAGTTTCCACTTGCTCCAGATTTAAGGTATAATTTATGACTCTTCTTCTTTTGGCGTTTAAAGAAAACTAAGTACTTAATCGGGACGCTTCGATTTTTCTTTTCGAGATTAGGAGGAAATTACAGTTGGCTTTTATTGTCATTTAGTTCTTGATAGACGATTGATCTTCTCTTGTGAAGTAATCGTTGAATTACCAGATTAGTTTTGAAGTTCGTATTAATTGGTAACTATAAATCACCTGGACAATGTTTCTGACACAGGATAATTTATTAGGTAAGTTTCGTGTGGTGATATTAATTTTTGCTAATAGGAATTGACATTTGTATGTTAAATGTGAGAGGTTATCGTGTAACATGTTTTTCATTAACCAAGATAAATTATGAATGATTTCCAGTTTAAATTTATTTTCAATTGTCATACTGAACAATTCGTCCTCTAATTTCCCCATACAAGGAGTATACTTAAATTCATACTTTCCAGTAAGGATTCGGGGACTTGTATTTAGGGAATGATCCTCATATTAAGTAAAAATAATTAATTAGTCTGACAGACAGCTGGAAGTAATTTGCAATATATATATATATATATATATATATATTAATATTTTAATGACTACTAAAAATGTTTGCATGAATTTGAAATTTTAAAGATATAAATTTTAAATGTGCATCTGCAAAAGTACTAGTAAAATGTAATATTCAGTATTCTTTAAGAAATAAAATATATTAAATGATTATCATTCATTTACCTTTAAGAGAGATTTGAGTAACTATTGATGTAATTTTAAAGATATAAATTTTTGCTAATAGGAATTTAAATATGTACGTTACATTGGATAGGTTATCGTGTAACCTGTTTTTCAGTAACCAAGATAAATTATGAATATGTACGTTACATTTGAAAGGTTATCGTGTAACCTGTTTTTTAGTAACCAAGATAAATTATGAATGATTTTCAGTTTAAATTTATTTTCAATTATCATACTGGACAATTCGTCCTCTAATTTACCATACAAGGAACAAACTGAAATTCATACTTTCCAGTGAAGATTCGGGAACTTGTATTTAGGAAACAATTCACATATTAAATAAAAGTAATTGATTAGACTGACAGACAGCTGAAAATGTACACAATATTTTAAGGACTACTGAACATTTTTGCATGAATTTGAAATTTTAAAGATATAAATTTTACGATTAAAGATATAAATTTTAAATATGATTCTGTTGAAATACTAGTAAAAGTTTATATTCAGTATGCTCTAAGAAATAATATATATATCAAATTATTATCATAAAATTCATTTACCTCTAAGGGAGGTTTTAGTAACTATTGATGTAATTTTTGGGTAACTATTGATGTATTTTTATAAGATATAAATTTTTGCTAATAAGAATTTACATGTGTACGTTACATTTGATAGGTTATAATGTACACTGTTTTTCAGTAACCAAGATAAATTATGAATGATTCGCAATTTAAATTTATTTTCAAATGTCATACTGAAAAATTTTCCTGTAATTTTCCATGCAAGGAGCATACTTATATTCATACTTTCCAGTGAAGATTTAGGGACTTTTATTTTGGGAAAAATCCAAATATTAAATAAAAGTAATTAATTAGACTGATAGATAGCTGGAAGTAATTTGCAACAAATCCATAATATTTTAATGACTACTGGAAATGTTTTCATGAATTTGAAATTTTAAAGATATAAATATGCATGTGCAAAAGTACTTGTAAAAAGTAATATTCATTATGCTTTAAGAAATAAAATATATTAAATGATTATCATAAAATTCTTTTATATTTAAGAGTGATTTGAGTAACTATTGATGTAATTTTAAAGATATAAATTTTTGCTAATAGGAATTTAAATGTGTATGTTAAATTTGAGAGGTTATCGTGTAATCTGTTTTTCAGTAACCAAGATAAATTATGAATGATTTGCAGTTTAAATTTATTAAATTCTTATACTGAACAATTGTCCTCTAATTTTGCCATACAAGGAGCATACTTAAATTCATACTTTCCAGTGAAGATTTAGGGACATGTATGTAGGTAAAAATATATATATTAAATAAAAGTAATTAATTAGACTGATAGATAGCTGGTATTAATTTGCAAGTATTGCAGAGCATTTATATAGCTACTGACAATGCTTCATTAATTGGAAATTTTAAACATATAGATTTTAAATATGCATCTGCAAAAGTACTAGTTAAAAGAAATATTCAGTATGCATTAAGAAATAAAATATATCAAATGATTATCATAAAACTCAATTACCTTTAGATAGATTTGATGTAATTTTAAAGATATAAATGTTTTCTAATTGAAATTTACATATGTACGTTACATTTGAGAGGTTATCGTGTAACCTGTTTTCAGTAAACAAGATAAATTATGAATATTTATGATAAATTATGAATAATTATGATTGGCAGTTTAAATTTACTTTTGTCATACTGAATAATTGTTCTCTAATTTTGCCATGAAAGACACATAATTAAATTCATACATTCCAGTGAGGAATCTAAATCTTGTATTCAACGAATAATCCTCATATTAAATAAAAATAATTAATTAGCCTGATAGACAGCTGGGAGTAATTTGCAACATATGCATAATATTTTAATGACTAATGGAAATGTTTGAATGAATTTGAATTTTAAAAATATAAATTTTAAATATGTATCTGCAAAAGTACTATTAAAAAGTAATATTAAGTATGCTTTAAGAAATAAAATACATCAAATGATTATCATAAAATTCACTTACCTTTAAGAAAGATTTGAGTAACTATTGATGTAATTTTAAAGATATAAATATTTGCTAATAGGAATTTACATGTGTACGTTACATTTGGGAGGTTATCGTTCAACCTGTTTTCAGTAACCAAGATACATTATGAATGATTTGCAGTTTAAATTTATTTTCAATTGTCATACTGAACAATTGTCCTGTAATTTTGCCATGCAAGGAATTTACTTAAAATCATACTTTCCAGTGAAGATTTAGGGACTTGTATTTACGGAAAAATCCACATAATAAATAAAAATGTAATTAATTAGACTGACAGAGTGCTGGAAGTAATTTGCAACAAATAAATAATATTTTAATAACTTCTGGAAATGTTTGCACGAATTTGAAATTTTAAAGATATAAATTTCAAATATGCATCTACAAATGTACTAGTAAAAATTAATATTCAGTGTGCTTTAAGAAATAAAATATATCAAATGATCATCATAATATTCATTTACTTCAAGAGAGGTTTGAATAACTATTGATGTAATTTTAAAGATATAAAATTTTGCTAATAGTAATTTACATGTGTATGTTAAATTTGAGAGGTTATCATGCAACATGTTTTTCATTAACCAAGATAATTATGAATTATTCGTAGTTTAAATTTATTTTCAATTGTCATACTAAAAAAATCGTCCTCTAATTTTGAAATACAAGGAACATACTTAAATTTTTACTTTCCAGTTAGGATTAGGGGACTTATATTTAGGTAACAATCAACATATTAAATGAAAGTATTATATATATATATATATATATATATATATATATATATTTTATATATATACATATTATATATATATATATATATATATATATATAATATATATATATATATATTTATATACAATTATATATATGTATATATATATATATATGTATATATATATATATATATATATATATATATATATATGTATATATATATATATATGTATATATATATATATGTATATATATATATATATATATATATATATATATATATATATATATATATATATATATATATATATAATATACACACATATATGTATATATGTATATATATATATATATATATATATATATAATATATATATATATATATATATATATATATATATATATATATATATATATATATATATATATATATATATATATATATATATATATATATATATATATATATATATGTATATATATGTATGTATATATACATATTTTATACATACACACACACACACACACATATATATATATATATATATATATATATATATATATATATATATATATATATATATGTATGTATATATATTAAATATATAATATTGTGTTTTATAACTTATCAGGCTTTGTTATTTTTATATTGTTCATATATCATAGCTTTATTAATTCATATTTGTCAATTTTTTTTAATTTGTGAATATTAAGTTGTGAATTTTATTAAATTTTGGGTATAGCTGTGTTCGTACTTTAACAAAATGTACTACTTGAGCAAAGTATTATAGTTGCCTGACATCGTGTAATTTAAGTTATTAATTTGATACAAGAAATCTTATTTTTGTCTATTAAAAGTTTCATAAATCACGATAGGACTTATACATAAATAAACACTAGACACCTTATTCAATTCTTATAAAGTTTAAATTACGTTTTAACTATCCTAATTTTTATATACAGTCAAAGTCACAGTTCATGTTGGATTTTATTAATTTTTCCGAACATCCATGAGATATTACTACAAGTGTTTTCAGTGTATTAAAAAATGAAATAAATCAAAATGTCTAACAGTTGTATTGACATTTCCGCTGAATAAAACCATCTAGAAGTTGAAAAAAAATTTTTGCCACTCTTGAAAATGAAAACTGGATTGTGATATATGCTTAACATTTATAAAATTCTTGCATTTTTTTTATAAACATGTCTTTTCAAATGCTTGTAAGTATCGAGCGTTTGTATCGTACATGAATCATCAAGTGTGTTTATACCATGATCTTATTATACAATTGTATGAACAAGGTGTGTTTTAAAAAAATGAGTTACAAAATATTAGAGTATTATCAAATATTATATAATGATTTTGCTCATATTATTAAATTTGTTGCAAAATATAAAACAGTATAACTTTACAAATATAAATACATCTTTATTACTTAATCATTACTTTATTTCGTTATGAAATTATTTAAACAACTTACATGTATTTTTTTATTGCAGGTAAGCTTAATTTAGAAGTGGCAAATAAATATTGAGAAATTTTTCACGTTTCAGTAGAGAATTGTAAGTAAAGACTTATTCAATAAATTTGAGTCTGTTATACAGTTTATTTTAACATTAAAACCTGTGTAATAGATAATTTTTATCATACCTTATAAATCCTTAAATTAAAAAGATAGATTTATGAAATTGCAACTAGTTGAGATCATAATTTTAACGAATTATATCATTTTAATTCTTATTAATACAGTTTGTATTATATGGAATGCATATATATATATATATATATATACATATATATATATATATATATATATATATATATATATATATGTATATATATATATATGTATATATATATATATATATATATATATATATATATATATATATATATATATATATATATATATATATATATATATATATATATATATATATATATATATATATATATATATATATATATATATATATATAATATATAATATATATATTATATATAAATATATATATATTTATATGTATGTATATGTGTATATATATATATATATATATATATATATATATATATATATATATATATATATATATATATATATATACATATATATATATATATACATATACATATATACATATATATATATATATATATATATATATATATATATATATATATATAATATATATATATATATATATATATATATATATATATATATATATATATATATATACACACATATATATAATATTTATATATATATATATATATATATATATATACATACATATAATTCTGTATATTTTTTGGACGTTTGAAAGTAAAATTTAGAGTTTCAATTTAGAGTAAAAACTCATTTGTTCTTTTAATTTGATATTGTAAAAGTCATTTTAGGTATAGAGACGAATAAGAAAAAGTCATTCTTTTACTTAAACCTTGGGACTTGTGATTAGTATATATATTGTAGCTAGAAGTGAAGTTACTGAAAGAGACCATGGAAAACTATATAAGATTGTGCGTGAGAGAGTGCTGCGACTATTATTTTGTATTTTGAATTTTAAGGTGGTATATTGTCACACTGCGACATTCTTTAAATTGGCTCGAAGCCGTCATTGAGATTCAGTTTAACTTTCCCTTCATAAAGATCTTTGAAAAATATTTCAAAGGATTCTGCTAACCATTGATTGTGTATGGCCGATGCTGTCTAGTCCTGACTTAATAATTGTTTTTATCCTATGTTATGTGTGAATTAAAATTTATGTCTGAGTATGCAATTATATATATGTGTATGTATTGATATATATATATATATATATATATATATATATATATATATATATATATATATATATATATATATATATATATATATATATATATATATATATATATATATATATATATAATATATATATATATATATATATATATATATATATATATATATATATATATATATATATATATATATAATATATATATATATATATATATATATATATATATATATATATATATATATATATATATATATATATATATATGTATGTATATATATATGTATATATATATATATATATATATGTATATATATATATATATATATATGTATATGTATATATATATATATATGTATGTATATATATATATATATATATATATATATATATATATATATATATATATATATATATATATATATATATAATACATGTATTTCCAAAGTCATACAAGTCAAAAATTAATTTTCCAAAAAAAAGTGCAAAAATCTTTGTAGGATACTTAACAGAAAAGAATTACATTGTTCATATTTTTTTCATATTCAAATGTTTTTTTAAAAAAATATATACCAAATTAAGGGTTAGTAGACACACAATACTGGATACAGCTTCAATTTACTTCTCTATATTTATTCTATATATATCGGGAAGACGTTTTCGAAATGTGTCACGGACAAATATTTGACATCTCTGAGCTGATCTGATTTGGATGTACTCAGATAGTGTCAATTTCAGAGCAGTTATCAGGTTAGGGCTGTCAAAATCGAACATCTCTCATTGGTTTATTCACGGATTTCCCATTCGACGGTATCAGTGCTTTCAAAGGAAAAAATATTATATTGTTTGACAGAGGAGAAAAGATGTATAAAAATCCGATGTTTAAATTTTTGCTGTTAGATTGAATGACAAAAAAGAAACGTATTCATAAAAATAATACTTTATGCCTTGCATACTTCTATTTTTGTTTATAAAAATATATTAACTTTTTTATTGAAGATTGACTGTAGTATATTATTATTTTCGATACCAGGTCATTTGGTTTCTTAGAAATTCGTCACTACTATTTCGTATATATTTGTTAGCCATTGTTGTAGGGGAGCCTCATAGAAGAGCCTTACGTTACATCCTAGCGACAACACAGGCAAAATAGATCTTCCTAATTTAGATCAGGGACCATATAGTAGACCCCCATGCTTGGCGTGCCACCTGCAGAGGTATCTTTTGTGAACTTCAGATACATTGCGTAGTTAGTTAATTCAAATTTTTAATAATTCAAATTATTTTCAACTTTTTTTTAAATTGGAATTAACTGAATTAGGCCGTATAAGATATTTGCTTTGTGTTAATTTGTTGGTAATTTAGAAGCAGGAACAAAGCAGTAGACCCCATGCTTGGCATGCCACCTGTAGAGGTATCTTTTGCGAACTTGAGATGCACTGTGTATTTGGGTAATTCAAATTTTGAATAATTCAACTTATTTTCAACTTTTTTTAAAATTGGAATTAACTGACTTAGACCGTATAAGATATTTGCTTTGTGTTACTTTGTTGGTAATTTAGAAGCAGAGACCAAGCAGTAGACCCCATGCTTGGCGTGCCACCTGCAGAGGTATCTTTTGAGAATTGAGATACATTGCGTAGTTCAAATTGGATAATTCAAATTTTGAATAATTCAAATTATTTTTAACTTTTAATTTTAAATTGGAATTAACTGACTTAGTCTGTATAAGATATTAGCTTTGTCTTGCATCGTTGTTAATTTAGAAGCAGGGACCAAGCAGAAGATCACATGCTTGGAGTGCCACCATCAGAGGTGTCTTTTGGGGAACTTCAGATACATTGCGTAGTATAAATTGGATAATTCAAATTTTGAATAATTCAAACTATTTTTAACTTTTTATTTTAAATTGGAATTAACTGACTTAGACCGCATAAGATATTTGCTTTGTGTTGCTTCGTTGGTAATTTAGAAGCAGGGACCAAGCAGTAGACCCCATGCTTGGCGTGTCACCTCATGAGGTATCTTTTAGGGACTTGAGATACACTGCGCAGTTTAAATTGAGTAATTCAAATTTTGAATAATGCAAAATATTTTTAACTTTTTTTTAATTTGGAATTAACTGAGTTAGACAGTATAAGATTTTTGATTTGTGTTGTTTGGTGAGCAGCCCAGATTGTTTTGTATCTAGCATACAGTATTCCCAAAGGATTTGATTGATTTCTGAGTAAACTCAGGATCGATTCCTGATTAGTAGTTATGTACTTTCATTGGCAGCGATGTTGATTTACCGATATGATGCACCCATAATAAAATGTCCAATGAAAACAGCGGATTAGGTTGCGAAATGTAATAAAGGCAAAAGTTTTGCATTCGTAAATGTTTTCTTATATACATAAACCAAATAATGATATAGTTAAAATGAACATATTTTCTCTACGTTTAATACAAGTGTAAATCATAATGAGTATTCAGTTTCGTATATTGATATTGTCATCTTGTGGGAACAAATATACAATTGGTATTTCGTAATGATTTCTTGAATCCTTAAAGTGAATACTTCAAGAAATGTTTAGATTTTCTAGAATACCGATTTCTCATGTAAGCTGAAAAGTATTCCAATAAAAGTTCTATCATTGTTTCCATGACATTCCACAGGAAATTCACAAAGTAATTTAGACATGAACACTCTCTGGAAAGTATCTTAAGCTCCGGAATATGCTTTATTGGATGCTTCACTTATCACCGTCAGGTTTGCTTCTACGCTATTGTAGAGGAATTGTTCAGGATAATACTAGTATATTAACATAGATAAACTGCTATTGATGTGCTAGTATATAAAACAACCTCTTTACTTTTAAGGTAAATTAATTGTGGAAATTTCTTTAAATTACCTTGGATCAAACCTTATTACTTTACCTATAAATACCAGTCGGAGAGAACATGTTATTTTGACAGAAGTCTTGTCGATAAATCGTAAAATAAAGTATTTTGTTTTCCATTTTTGAGAAAACATTTATGCATTTTTATCTCATCGTTCAGTTTGAGTCTTTTATGATAATTCAGAATGATTTATTACAGTACAACCGTTAATTAAATATTCAACGCACCATTTTTAATTAAAAACTACCAGTTATCAATACATGTGATGCTGAACCATTTTCTCTTTTATTACAATAAACTTCTGTTCTTATTACCAAATTTTTTCACAGCAATTTCAAAAATTAATAAAAAATTTAAGTACTCTGGAAACTATTTTAAGTTCCCAATTATATATTAATTCTTCACAGAACGGTCAGGCTTTGCTTCTATGTTATTCTAGAGGAAGTTTTCATGATGATACTAGTACATTAACATAGATCAACTGCTATTTATATACAGTATATAAAACAGCCTTCCTGGCTTTCCAGAAAAATTATATGTGGTAATTTATATAAATAAACTTCTATAAAATACTGTTCTTAACATACAGATTTCTTTTGTCACTTTAGCAATAAATGCCACTCATAAAGGATATGGAATTCTGGGTGGATTCTACTTGATAATAGGCAAAATACAAGTTCTGTCCAAAAAATAATAAGAAAAAATTACTTAAGTTAAATAAATATAGAAAATCAATAAATATTTTTCAAAGTATGTATCTTAGTCAGCAGAACAACAAATTCTGCGTCACTACCAGTAGTTGTTCATCATTTGAATCTATTTTGGGAGAGGCTGTGAATCCATGAGGTTATGTCTTTTTGTACATCTTGGAGAGTGTCAAAATGAGTCTGCTTCATGTCCTTCGTAAGCTATATAATGTCACATTTTCCAAGCCTTAAGGTGGGGATATATGTGGAATGTTTTCTTAGGTTAGTTATCTGGTCACAACCAGTACCGCGTGGAGAAGTGTGTAGTCTTTGTAGATGATTTTGTTGCTAGCGATCTGTAGATGAACACTGTTTACCCTTCTTCTTCAAGTACTGAAGCACTTCCACGTAAAATTATGCATTTGCAATTGAATATAAAGCAATTGATCGTAAACTTGTTCAGTGGATTTTATTCAGAATATTCCTTAATCCTTCGATGTTTCCATCCGTTTTCGTAGTCAATAATAGACCTACGTATGTAATGTGTTTAATGTTATTTAGGCGATTTCTAAATTCAGTGTACCTCTTCTAGGATTACCATTCTGACAAAAGATAATTTTTTAAGCTTCCTCTATCATTTTCCAGATTTCATTACGTATTTTAGTAAGATTGCTGCTAACTGCATAGTGTAGCTTAGTAGATCATTGCACCTAATCGTAACGAGATATGCGCACAACGGACTACTGTAAGGCCACTGGACAGTCATTGGGAATTAGGAGCAGCTTCCAGACTGTTGCAATACATCACTAACATTCATATAAAAATTTCTGAGTCAATTATTTTCCTTAAGGATTTGAAAAATATACACAGAAATAATATTTCATTATTTTATACCTTGTAGATTGTTTCGTTTGCCATTATTTAAAAACAATTATGCATATTTTATCCTATTGTTTAATGCGAGTCTTTTAAGGTATTGTTATGAACTTTAACGGTGGGTTCGGAGATTGAATGCATTTTAAGCAAGCAAGACTGCAGCACGAAAACAAATATTTTATTCTCAATCAGTTGGAAAAGATACAACACACCGACAAAATCACCGCGGAACAATTTGAGCACAATGCCGTCGGCTCAAGTACCAATTTCCGTATCAAGCACAACACACAGTGCGTACTCCGTAGACCGAGAGATTCACGTAACGACTCTCCTCTGCATGGGACTCCATCTGCCTTATATAGGCCCGAAGAAACTGCTGGAACACTCCAGAAACCGGAACCGGAAGTTGTCACGTGACGCCACACTTGGCAACATTTGGAGACACTTGGTGACACTAGGCGACAAACTTGGCGATGAACTTGGCGACAAAAATGGGTTGCCAAAACTGTCACCAATAGGCCGATATCTCGCCAGTTTGGGGCGATACCAATAGAGTCCCATGCTAAATTTAAGTTACACTAAGAAATTTGTAACAGTATTTTAGATTAATTATATTGTAGGATAGCAAATTAAATATACAAGTTACCACTTTGTAAAAATAATGTTACGTTGGCCTAGTGTTTGAGAAAGAAGAAATTAAAATTCATTGAAAAACACATGGACATATATACCTTGATTAAAGGATTTTATATATTAAATGCCTAAAGAATACAACTTAATACAACTTATCACTTATAGATATCGAAGACTCCTCTCGACTCGTGTCGCTCCAAAAAAATGTCTATCCCTCAAGCAGTGGATGGCAGAAGCGTTAACCCTCTTCTCTCCTCTGATAATACCCTTCCTCTAAAAAAACCCAGACTGCCCCCGGAGAAAAACAGGGGTGAACTCAAGAACAGAAGGGGCAGAATCCCGCCAAACCAAAGGTCCCTTCTATTGGTTGAGAGAAGTCTGAAGTTTCTTCCAGTTCAAACCGGTCCTGTACTGTACCGGTTCAAACCGGTCCTGTAGTGTCTTTGACAATGGCTCAAGGGAAGAGGTAAAAAATACTGAACAGAATGTAACTTATTGTTGCACACTTTTAATTAAAACTTATGAATTACCAGTGCATCGTAGGTTCATCCGTTTTCTCTAGTGTTTCCAGTCAAGTGTCTAGGGCTGATATAGGATATATCAAATCCAAAATATGTATAGTTCATTTACCCCCCGTTAGCGATATAAAGACCTACCTATAAAGGCCTCATTTAAACTATTTTTATTCGACAAAATTAGAGCCAAAATGATCAATAACAACCTTTAAGTAAAAAAAAAAAACTTTACTTTGAAATTTTGTTTATATTTGCTTACTCTGAAGTTTTTAGAATGCTAAGCATTTGTTCAAACTCCGTCTAAATATATTTTATTCCTTTTAAAGTAATATATAAGATAATTTAATTTCTTGAATTTCATTCAATGCTTTAGGCTTCATATAATGTTAATTAGTAATTGAAAATTTAATCTCTAAAGAGAAATTCCTTATAAATAACTTCTAAGCTCTTGCAGAAGGAAAAAAAATCTTATTCAAATTTGAGTGCTCATTAACCAAGTTTTCTAAGATTTCCGGGTATTGAAATTATAAGTGGAGGTATATTCTAAATAACTTTAACTCCATCCGGGTATTAAACTGATCTCCCCAGCGAAAATCTAATAGTGGAATAACATTTCACATGATTCTCTTCTGAATATGATTTTTCGTTTTTCATTTCTGCAATAAACCCATGACTCATTATATTCCATTATTCAAACATCTAAATCCCGTAATCTGTTATATAATCCGATTATTCTGTAACATTAAGCATGCTTAATCTTTAAATCAAAACAGTTTAATACCAAGATTGTGATAAAGTCCTTTAATTTGTATTGTTTTCTTGGTTTCAATTGTTCTTTTTTAGCAAATTTTTCAGAGGAAATTTTGGTTTGGGTTTTTATTTTCATACATATTTCGTTAATATCCAATATGGTGTAAATGAGAGCTTAATTAGATAAATCCGAAACTTACACCTGGGTGGCATATTGTTGATTGGATAGTTGATGCTTAAAAGTTGCCATGGATGAGCTTCTGGTAGCGTTTCAATTTAAATAGTTTTTCAAATGTGTACCTTAATTTTGAATAGCTATGTGGCTCTCAAATTATAAAAAAGAGCATGTTTAAAAGCTCATTTTTATAATTTGAGAGGTATGTGAAAGAATTTGAATTTTCTTGAACTCTTACGTTTCCTGTCCCAAAATATTTTTTTTACTAAACTGTTCTCACGAGTCTCTCTTGTTAATATTCTGTTGGATTGGCCTTAGAAAGCCCATATCTGGGTGTCCAACTTCCATGGTCTTTGGCATCCATGGACTACCTTCGACTATTATCTTTGGGGCCTTGTTAAGGCACAGATAGTTTATGCTGACAATTCTAGCGGTGCTTAAGGTTTAAAAAGTAAGGTGTATCATGGATCAGAATGATGAACATCGTCGTAATGCTATTCTTAGCTTTCCAAAAAGTTTAAAAGTACTAAATGGACAAATGGTTAAATGTTCAGAACTGAAATTTCAAATATGAAATCCTCCTGATTTTTCTCAAAATGTGTGAAACTTTCTTCGAGAGCCTTAGTGAGATATGGATTGGCGGTAAAGGACCCACATATTGGAGTGCAAACATTTTGGTACTTGGGATCCCTGGACTACTTTGCGATTACTGGATTCAGAGCTATGTTAAGGCACACACAGTTTATGCTGACAATTACAGTGGTGTTAAAGGTTTAAAAAGTAAGGTATATCATGGAATAGGATGATGGACATTGTCGTGATGCTATTCTTAGCTTTCCAAAAAGACTAAAAGAATGATTAGACGTTCAGAACTGAAATTTTAAATATGAACTCTTTCTCATTTTGCACAAAATATGTGAAACGCACTTCACGATACTTTAATGAGATATTTAGAGAGATATGGATTAGCCGCAGGGGACC
>CM063509.1:89438916-89446416 GCA_032207245.1 Pardosa pseudoannulata | reverse complement strand
AAAAAAATTACATACTTAGCTTAACTAAAGCTCACAAGCGGTAACGTGTATTTTTCTCATACGCAAGGGTCATTTAACTTCAGAAAAAAAAAATCCTTTCATATGAAATTTTTTGTTTCTAAAGTTCCCCTTCAAAACCAGTGAAGCTTGAAGACTAGGTCAGATGCTATACCTCATCAACCGCAGTGCAAAAGTCTCCAAAATGTCTCTAAGTTTACTAACAATTGCCCTGAGTAGGAAATCAAATCTCTCAAAAGCCAAAAATTGAGAAATAAAGCTAACAAAGAGATAGAAATTCTTACCGGAAGAAAAGACTCAGGGAGGTTAATTTTTAATATCTCTTCTCTGTTAGCTGGAACAAATGAAAATAATATTTACGTCAGTAGAAAAATTTTAAGTGGATTTTTGTTATGGTTACTGAACTCTCAATTTTTCTTTTTATTTTTAAGCGTCTGTAAGTTTGAAGCACCAAAGCAAACGTTAAAAATGAATGCTTGAAAGGAGATTTTAAATGGGAAAGGCTTTAAATAGTGAACCAAAAGAAATTGTATATAAGTATTTTTGATGCCTCGGCATTTCACGTATTTAGAGTGTTTCTCAGAATCCCACAGACGTTAAAATAAAAGTACCTGGATTTTCTTTTCTTGTAATAGATATTTGTACTGTAATTTAAGGTAATTTTTACTTTGAAATTTTTAAGTATCTTTTCTCAATGAATAGGCTTTTGATGGTTAATTTTTAATATGCTTAAACAGTACTCGGAACACATGAAAAAAATACATTTACGCCGGTAGCTAATTTTGAAGAGGATTTTTGGTTTGATCTATGTATAGATTGTGATTATACGGAACGCAGAAACAAAAATAAAAAGAATAAATTATAAATATATTTTAAAGAATTGCTTTTATGAGGACATCATATTGAGTGGAACCCATGATATGTGTTTCCTTTAGAAATTTAAAAAAGTTATTTTATGTTTGAAAAGATATTAAGCGTATTTAAGAATCTTTGATAAGATATGATATAACCATAAAAAAATCTGAGGCTAATAATTTAGGAATTCTCATTTAAGCTGATATATATGGCAAAAATTTTATACTTATTAAAAATCACTACTAAATACATTAGAATATTTCATTTTGGCTACGGTTCTGTTTTATTTGGAAAAAAATGAAAAAATATTTATGCAAATGACAAACATTGAGGAAAAGTTTTCAACCTAATTTTTACTGAGAAATTTGTTTTACATTAGTTGTTCGTTTAAAGATTATGCTCTATAATATTATGTTGGCATCTTAATAAGTTTGGAATTAAGAATTATTCTCATCATAATACTAAAGCCGTTAGTTATTTAACGTACATTACTAGTAACTGCGAAAAATTATAGTTGATTCCATGAAAGAAATCAAAATTATTTTAAATACATTTCTGATGTTGTGTCTTCTTCGATTTTTCAAAATTTTTAAAAAAGTAAATTACGCAAGTAACACTAAAAATATGACTTATTTAATCCTATTATCACGTCGAATTAAAATATTAATTTTAAAGATTCTTTTTAAAGTAAAATCTTGCTGAAAGACTTTATGTTATTTGTTTTTTATATACACTTATGTTAAGATTAATTAAAACAAAAATAAATCAGTTAGTAGAAAAGTTTTTTGAGAGATTTTTTTTTCTGCTGCCTAAATGTGATTCAATTTTCGAATTATATTTAATAAAATTCACGGGAATGTTTGAAATTGCTTTGTAGAAAGTAAATTGTTGCTATGATTATATGTGTTTGTGATATTCACCATAGGAAATTCACGTGTTTAATATCAATATCTACAAAATGTATAATGGTAAAAAAAAATAATAATCCATTTACAAGAATTAATACATTTGTAATGAATTTTTAAATCAATCTATAAATCTTCATTTGCGATTGAATTTTTAAATGTGATTCAATTTTCGAATTATATTTAATCAAATTCAGGGGAATTGTTTGAAATCAATTGCTTTGTAGAAAGTAAATTGCTTGCTATGATGTATGTTTGTGATATTCACCATAGGAAATTCACGTGTTTAATATCAATATCTACAAAATGTATAATGGTAAAAAAAAATAATAATCCATTTACAAGAATTAATACATTTGTAATGAATTTTTAAATCAATCTATAAATCTTCATTTGCGATTGAATTTTTAAATGTGATTCAATTTTCGAATTATATTTAATAAAATTCACGGGAATGTTTGAAATTGCTTTGTAGAAAGTAAATTGTTGCTATGATTATATGTGTTTGTGATATTCACCATAGGAAATTCACGTGTTTAATATCAATATCTACAAAATGTATAATGGTAAAAAAAAATAATAATCCATTTACAAGAATTAATACATTTGTAATGAATTTTTAAATCAATCTATAAATCTTCATTTGCGATTGAATTTTTAAATGTGATTCAATTTCCGAATTATATTTAGAGTAAATTGAAATTGTCTTTTCTGAGATTCAGGAAAAATAATTGCTTCTGAAATATTTTTTTATAAATTAGGGGAGAAGACTCTAATGTGATTTAAGGTAAATAAGTGATATTTGATTTATCCGACAGGTAGCAAAGTATGACATAACCACGAAACCTAACAATAATCTTCCATGGCGTTTATATTGGACAATATGTCTCAGTTACTCGCTTGGAAATTGTTTTGGTAAATCTTGATTTTGAAAAAATAAAGAAACCGACATATTCAGAGAAAATTGAAGCTGGTTTTACAGAGATTCAGGAAAATTAATTTCTCCTAAAAAATTGTTTTTGAATTAGGAGAGAGGAATCTACTGTAATTTAAGATAAATGAGTGATATTTGATTTGTTTAACAGATAGCACGTGTTGACATAACCCTGAACCTTAAGAATAACCTATAATGGCATTTACATTGGGCAGTATGGGTCAGCTACTCGCTTGGAAATTGTTTTGGTGTATCTTGATTTTGAAAAAATAAAGAAAGTGACATATTTGGAGAAAAATGAAATCGACTTTTCTGAGATTTAGGAAAAATAATTTCTCCTAAAAAATTGTTTTTGATTTAGGGAAGAGGAATCTACTGTGATTTAAGGTAAATAAGTGATATTTGGTTTGTTTAACAAATAGGAAGGGTTGACATAACCACGAACCCTAAAACTGACCTGCTAAGTGTTAAGAGAAAATTGTAATTTGCATTTCTGAGATTCAGGAAAAATAATTTCTCCTAAAATATTAAGTTTTATAATTTAGGGGAGAAGAGTCTACTGTGATTTAAGGTAAATAAGTAATACTTGATTTGTCCGATATATATAAGATTTGACATAACCATGAAACTTAACAATAACCTGCAATGGCGTTTTGATTGGGCAATATAAGTCAGCAACTCGCTTGATGATTGTTTTTGTAAATCATGATTTTGAAAAAAAACAAAGATAGTGAAAGATAATTCAGAGAAAACTGAAATTGTCATATCTCAGATTCAGGAAAAATGATTTCTGCTAAAGTAATTGTTTTTAAATTAGGGGAGGGAACTGTACTGTGATTTAAAGTAAATTAGACCATTTGAGAAAATAAAAATAAATAGGTATGAATGATAGGAAATATATTTTTCAAAAGTCGTACAGTAATCAAGTTAAAAGAAAATTATATCTATACAAAAAATTAAACTCGCCCACTCACGAAATTACAAAATTGCAAAAAAGCAATGATAAATATTTCTTTAAGACTATCCAGCAATACTTTTTACTTATCTTAAATTTCCAAACTATTAACAGAGCAGTAAAATTGCCATAAACTTAAACATTTGGAAGAGAGGTTTATTTGTATCATGTCTTCACGACACATTTATTCCATCTCTTTGATTGAGCTGATCTCTTACAGTGAAAAGAGTTACTCCAATTCAATCCATTATAATATTCGTGCCTTGGCGATATACACACCGAGAGAGAGTAAATAAACATTCTTGCCTCGTCGATTTTACAAAGACCCGAAATATATTGTGACTCCGCTAAATGAACCCCGAAGATGTTCTTTCTTCAGCGTCTGTTTTCGCTAAGCCGGATTTATCTTTAATATTAATGGGGCTCAAACAAATAGTTTTGTTTGAGCCTTATAGTTTTGTTAGAACTTTGTTTCAGTTAGGAGGATAAAAGAGTTTTCAAGATAAAAAAATCTCATTCTTCAGATTAATTAGCTCTTCAAATATCTTCTTTACCTCGTTAAAAATTATATATGTAATTTACTTATTTATTTATTCACTTATTTTCAATGATATATCATGTCTTTTTTCTCGGAATTATTCTTTTAGACGGATTATGTTGAGTATTACGGTAACTATTTAAAGGAATTTAAGTGTATGCATAAGCTTTAAGCAACTTCAAATGTAAGATTTTTTTAAAATTTCATCATACAATATGTTTTATTAATTATAATCATAAGTACTTGGGATTTTCAGCATTCTTTTTTATTTTTGTTTAATTAGTTTTGCTGAATTTACTGTTTCTGAAAAATAAGAACTTTACACATAGTGAAAAGTGAGAACTTGTTTAACTTTTTTTTTTAATTTTCTGACACAATGTGTAGAGATTTACAGCAAATTAAGTCTCATTAAAACATTTGCATCATAAACGCATACATTTACAGAATTACGATACTTGTTGTCACAAAAATGCATACACGTCAGTTTTAAAGCAATAAAAAGATTTTTTCCAAGAATTTTTTTTTTCCATTTTTTTAGTATGATGCAAGTGGGTTAATAAGTTTTGGGTTTTTTAAACACTGATCGTTAGTTATGACTCTGCATCTGTTTAGGTATTTAATAAATATCAGAAACATTTTTCCATGGTAATTGAATTTTTAAAATTGGTAAAATGTATTTAAAATTTCCGTATCAAATACTTTTAATACTAAAGAAAATAAACAACAACTTAACGTAGGTAGGAGTTTCATCGTAGGTTTATAATGTATTTGTTGAGAAAATTTGAAATCCATTTGTGCAATAGTTTTTTATTAAGGCTGATGTAACCAAAGTCGTTTACGTCTAACCGCGATTAATCGGTGTTTAACCCTCCGAGTGGAACACATCGAGGAAAAAAAGTCTCCAAAAAATGCACTAAATGTTTACTGTGTCAGTGGCCAAAGCGTGCTTTGATTTTTTCCTTCACCCTTTGTCGACTATTATGAAATACGAGAAACCCACCTTCGTTATTGTCTCTTTACTTCCGGTTATAAATAGATATATAAATAGATATTATAGATTGTTAATTTTAAATACACATAAAACTAGTCAAATCTCGAAGATCATCCCATAAGAAATAATGGATTCTAAAAGTACAAATAAAAATATTCTTTGAGAGGCTTATTTGTAATTTTTACGAAAGTCATCCAAGATATTTAAGTGGTGCAATGAGAGATACATCTGTTACCGCGAACGAAATACTTCGAAATAGAGATTTATAAAGCCATGAAAAGCTATCAGAGTCTTTGTGCCTCGGGGGGTAGTGGTGCATCCCGCAATAAATGCCAAAGAGGGGTTCAGTTCCTAAATAATCGACCTGAACAAAACTTCATGGGAGAAAGCACTGACAGAATTGTACATTACATCCATTTTCGGAGCGTTTTTGGAGGTCGAAAATTCTACGTTTTGAAGACATCATCGGTTTGGCAGAATTGTACATGCGAACCTCTTAGAGGGTTAAACGGAGAATTGAGTCATATCATTTGTTGGCGCCATGGGTCAATAGCGGACTTTTATGAGACCGGCCCTTACAGCACGGTATTCCTAGTGTCCTTACAAGCTGTGTTATGAAATGGGATAATTGTATAGTTTTACAGGTTCTAAATCGAATGTTTCAATGGGGTTTTTTCTAAACAATGCAGGAATGTTTAGAAATTTTAAAAATGTAAAAATAAGGAAAATTCAAATTTTTGAAGGTTTAGGGGGCAATATCCCCAATGTCGTTTAATGGCTAGCCAAGATTAATTTCTATTTAAACGGAGAATTGTGTCCCACCATTGGTTGGCGCCATGGGTTAATCGCGGTTAGCCGTTAAACGACTTTGTTGAGATCAGCCCTTACACTGCGGATATCTAGTGTCCTTTCAAGCTGTGTTATGAAATGGAATGATTGCATAATTTTACAGGAACTAATTCGAATGTTTCAATGTGATTTGTTCTAAACAATTCAGGAATGTTTAAAAATTTTAATCTAAAAATAAGGAAAGTTTAAATTTTTGAAAGTTTAAGGGTCAATATCCCCAAAGTCGTTTAACGGCTAACCACGATTAATTTCTATTTAAACGGAGAAATGAGTTCCGCCATTGGTTGGCGCCATGGGTTAACCGCGGTTAGCCGTTAAACGACTTTGGTGAGATCGGCAATTACAGTGATTTTTCTAGTGTCCTTCAAAGCTTTTGAGGACCCTTAGGAACTTACTCTGGACATTGCAGTTCGTTTCGAACCTTCGTTGTGACGTCAATTTGACGTCAGGTTGCAGACATTATGTGAGTAAAAGATCAAGTGACGTCAAAGTGGCGTCACAACGAACGTTCGACACGACTCGCAACGTCCAGAGTAAGCCCCCAAATTCCGGTTAGCCGAACGATTTTGGTGAGACAGGTCATAACACTAGAAGGTCTGTTGGTGTGGATAGGACACCGGATCCTGTTTAGTTAATTCTCTTTTCAGCATTTTCTGATGGGAATCTGAAAATATTTCAGGACTTTTGGGATCGGTCTCTCACAAATCATTTAACGGCTAACCGCGATTAATGTCTATTTAAACGGAGAATTACGTCCCACCATTCGTTGGAGCCATGGGATAATCTCAGTTAGCCCTCACCAAAGTCGTTTAATGGCTAACCATGATAAACCCATGGCTTCAACGAATGGTGTAAAGCAATTCTAGTTTTAAACAGAGATTAAACGAGATTAGGCGTTAAACGATTAATCTCTGTGTAAATGGAGAATTGCGTCCCACCATTAGTTGGCTTCAAGGGTTAATCGAGGTTAGATGTTAAACCACTTTGGTGAGATCAGGCCTTAATCCATGATGATTGCTCAGAAACATATTTCTGGTTCTAGGCTAATTAGGAAAGATTTTACATCTAAATCTACCTAGAACGTCTGCATGTGTCGTTTCGACGCCAGGGCGTTGTAATATTATAAACAGCACTCTTTCAACAACAGATAGGTAACTTTGTAATATTATACAGAATATATATGTTTTTATATGTGTTTATACAGAAAATTTACAATTATTCCTTTTATATATATATATATATACATATATATATATATATAATTTTATATAAATATATATATATATATAATAAATATATATACACACAATATATTACTACATATATATAATATATATACATATATATATATATATTTATATTATATATATAATATATATATATACACACACACATATATATACATACATATATATATTATATATATATATATATATATATATATATATATATACG
>CM063509.1:89423916-89431416 GCA_032207245.1 Pardosa pseudoannulata | reverse complement strand
GCACTCCCGAAGGGGATGCAGATGTGGGAAATTTTCCTGAAAACAAGCGATTGGAAAGGAAGAAAAAAGGGGCTTTGGAACCTAGGTGAGAAGTTGGGAAACGAAGTTAAGGAGAGGAGTTGAATGCGGGATTCGAGAGAAGTGGGACAAGAATCCACCAGCACCGACTCATCCCGTGCGCCCGAACTCACCGTATGAGGAAAGCCTCTACCTGACCCTCTGCACCAACTGAAGACCGACGTATCGCATGAGAAAAGCCCCTGCCTGCTCCCCTGTGCCTTTAATGGAGGTAATTTATAAAATAATATTTACAGTCACTTAACTTAGACCTCTGTTAATAATTTAAACTTGTTACTAAATAATAACGCCCTATAAAGATAATTGTAATAATTATTGTGTAAATATAAGACAAAAATGATTGATGATTATGATATATGATAACCAAGGATCTATTTGTAAAGGAATGCACATAATAAATGTCTGAATCTAAATATAAAGCATTATATTCTTTTTGTGTTTCCCCCTTGTAACCGAACACTGGTGTTTAGATTGTAAGTACATTACAACAGGTTTAAATATTAAATTTGGAAGAATTATAAAATATACATTTTTAACTTTTCTCTGCTACTTATCATTGGGTTTAGTAAAAATTGTAAAGCGTATTAAGAACTTCTTTGGAAAATTTGCACATCTCTGTGACAAAATGTTATTAGGCTTTTCGTGTAATTTATCTTACATTTATTTCTTCGGAAGACATGGCGGATTAGCTGTACTATAATAACAATAATCAATTCCAATTAATGTGAAACTCACCTTCGTTTCAGACATACATTACATTCTTTATATGATATAACGGACACATATACACTGTCTAGTAATAAGTATTTGGACACCTGTGATAGAAAATAAAAACTAACTTTATTCACAAGCAATAGTTGGTAGAGAATGTACAGGAGGAAATTACAGCGTGAATACTCCGGGGCACACCTTCCTTTAAGTCTTTATATTACAACTAGTGGTATTGTTTTCCACTTGGCTTGGAGTAGACATACTAGTTCCTTCACCGATTTTGGACTTAATTCGGCTATCCTACTCGTTCCAGAGGTTCTCGATAGGGTTCAGGTCTCGACTCAGTGCAGGCCAGTCCATTTGATGATTACATATATTGAATTTCATTGGCAACATACCAATTCTTAGTTAACCTAGAAACATGACAACTAGCATTGTTGTCCTAAAAGTAACAAGGGTAAAACCCGTTAAACTGCCACAAAGTAGAATGCACATAGTCATCCAAAATAGAGCAGCAGGCATCGGCGTTGAGTTTACCATGAATGCGGACCAAGGGACCCAGTTCATACCAGGAGAAACACCCCCAGTCTCCGCCGGAATTGACTGTTGGAACAAGGCATTCTGGATGGAGACGTTCTCCAGGCAGACGCCAGACCCAGACCTTGCCAATCGAACGGTAAAGTGTAAACCTTGATTTGTCGTTCCAAAGAACCCATTTCCACTGATCTACGGTCCAAATTCGATGTGCTTTGCACCACATTAACAGAGCAGTGTGGTTGGACTTTGTGATCGAAGTCTTACGGGAAGCAGCACGACCATGAAAACCAAGCAGATGTGCTTCTTTGCGGATGGTATTCATTGAAACAATACTCCCGGATGCCTGTTGAAACTCCTCGAGGATTAGGGTTATCGGTTGGATGTTTTTTTCCAAATTTCTCTGGACAGCACTTGTTGGTCTCTATCTACCAGTTTGGTTAGTCTGCCGACTCGGGCCACATTCCGACAATCATCGCTCTTTGTTGAAAAAATTTCACCTACAATTATATTATATCAAAATTTTTCAAGCGTATATAACTTTATTAACAGAACAGTATATAATATCCATATCACTTTAAAGAAAATGTGATGAATATTCATCTTTAAGGAATTAAAAGTAAAAAATATAACATAAAAATTAAGAAATAGTCTGATTTTAAATCTTTTACAATCATCATCTTATTTTTCTATCTAAAACCAAATTTCTTCTTTGCAAATAAAGTTTAAGAGCAAGTAAATCCGGCAGATAACTTTAAAAACACATGTGTTTTTAAAGTTTCTCATCTGTCTTCTACCAGTTTTGTAGAAAAAATTCCCCCTACAATTATATCAGCTAGAGATTTAAAATTTTTCAAGCGTATATAATTTTATTAAAAAAACAATATATAGTAGCGCATATTACTTTAAAAGAAATGTGATGAATATTCAACTTTAAACACTTAAAAACTATAGCATAAAAATTAAGAGATAGTCTAATTTTAAATCTTTTACAATCATCATCTTATTTTTCTATCTAAAACCAAATTTATTCTTTGCAAATAAAGTTTAAGAGCAAATAAATCCGATAGTTAACTTTAAAAAAACATGTGTTTTAAAGTTTCTCATCTGTCTTCTACCAATTTTGTAGAAAAAATTCCCCCTACAATTATATCAGCTAGAGTTTTAAAATTTTTCACGCGTATATAATTTTATTAACAAAACAATATATAGTAGCCCATATCACTTTAAAAGAAATGTGATGAATATTCATCTTTAAAGACTTATAAGCAAAAACAAAACTAAAAATTAAGAAATATTCTGATTTTCAATCTTTTACAATCTTCTTTTACAAACCAAATTTGTTCTTTACAAAAGATACATTTGAGTCACAAAAACAGCTAAAATTATTTTTCTCTTACTCGTCCTAAACATTTTATATTTACATTTTGTAACTAAAAACTTTATACCAGACTTTAAATATTATTCAGTTATATTGCTTAGATGACCGTTCTAATGCTTTTAGTTTCCAGATATAGAAATTTAAAAATTAAGATGAATGGAATAAACAATTTCAGATTCTACGGGCCAATATTTTATTTATATAAAATAAACGGTCATATTTGAAAGTAAGAGTTTTTTATATACAATTTAGTACTTTTTTTAAATAAAAGTTTTCAAAACATTTTTATAAATTATTTTGGGAAACGTATTACATGTTAAATAAAAAATAAAACCCATTAAAACGTTCCTGTAATGCATTTTGCGCTTTTTTTTTATTTATTTGAATTTTGTTTTATTTTTTATAAGTCTTAAAGTTTTTAGAAATTTTTTTCATTTTTTAGAAGTTTATCACTGCAGAAATTATAAAAGAAATATATTTCATATTTGTAAATAACAATATATATATATATATATATATATATATATATATATATATATATATATATATATATATATATATATATATACATATATATATAATATATATATATATATATATATATATATATATATATATATATATATATATATATATATATATATATATATATATATATATATATATATATATATATATATATATGTATATATATATATATGTATATATATATATATATATATATATATATATGTATATATATATATATATATATATATATATATATATATGTATATATATATATATATATATATATGTATATATATATATATATATATATATATATATATATATATATATATATATATATATGTATATATATATACATATATATATATATATATTATATATATATATATATATATATATATATATATATATATATATAATATATATATATATATATATATATATATATATATATATATATATATATATATATATATATATATATATATATAATATATATATATATATATATAATATATACATATATATATATATATATATATATATATATATATATATATATATTATATATATATATATATATATGTGTGTGTGTGTGTGTGTGTGTGTGTGTGTGTGTGTGTGTGTGTATGTGTGTGTATACATATACATGTAAATACTATATATATAATTATATTTGTATACACACATATATTTTATATATATATATATATATAATATTTATAAATATATTATATATATTTATAGATAAAATTCTTCTGTCCATGTGTTTGTAATAAAACACCTTCTAAACGGCTGGGTTGATTTTGTTGAAATCTTGCGTATGTAATTAAGTTCATTCGAGAATAGTTTAGAATCAACAATTTTACCAGATAGAAAATGCTTTTTTACTAAAAATATAGAATTGCGCACTTTTAGAGATTATTATATACCTGTTGAAACCCATTACTGCCATCGCATCTGTGTCGCAGTGGTCAACAAATCGGGCTTCAGTACGAAAAGGTCCAAGATCGAATACCCGTAAGGGCGACGTGGGAATTTTAATTTAATCTAATTACTTTTATAATGGCTGTTCGCGTGGTGGCTTAAAGTATTTTTAAAGTAAATTTTCCCTTTTTCATCAAAACGGTCCAATTTATAATTTCTTTAAACACAATTTACAATTCTTGGATTTACAGCGTTAGTATAGGACAACGTCTGTCGGGTTATCTAGTATTGATATATATATATATATATATATATATATATATATATATATATATATATATATATATGTAATCCATTTTTTATAACACTCCTTCACAAGGAGAAAGCTCAACAGCTATAAGTAATGAGAATGCAGTCGGGCTTCATATTTAAGAGAACTCAGAAGTCTAATTTTAAAACTTTATTTCAGAGCGGTAACACCGCACATCTATCCTACTGGACAATATACAATCAAAAGCCACAGAGTTCACTCTGCTCGAACACAAGTACAGCGATGAGTGCTGACAAGAAGAATTTTCCCACAACAAAAACAACTTACTAAGCGAATTAAATGCAATATCAGCAAAACGCGAAATCATGTTTTGCCACCAGCTTGAAAACTGCTCTATAGATAGAAAGTTTACAGTTTTATGACAGAAAGGAATGTTAAGTGGAAAATACTCCGTTGATTAAGTCATTTAGAGTCTGGTAAAGATATTTATATTAATTAAAATTGGAGAGAGGAGGCGTTTGAAGAAATATTAAAGTTAAATAATTTTGATATATTACATATATATATATATATATATATATATATATATATATATATATATATATATATATATATATATATATATATATATATATATATATATATATATATATATATATATATATATATATATATATATATATATATATATATATATATATATATATATATATATATATATATATATATATATATATATATATATATATATATATAACTTTCTATAGAATGGTAACTTATTTATTTTATTTATCTATTCAAGAGTCTTATTCAAAAGTGTTATGCTTATATATTCTCGCTGATTAAGGAAATATATATGTTCTTGATTCCAGATATTTTTCGGCATAATCATAAAACTTTTTCAGGAATATAAATATCCGATTTAAATTATGACTAAAGAATCCATACTTTAAAAATAAAGCTTAATCAAAATTAGATAACTTCTTATTTTGTAAAGCACATTGTTTTAAATATAAATGAATCAAATCAATAATGTTCACAAAACACTTTCTTATAAATGTATGTTAAAATGTTTCAAGGCACTATCAATGAAATGATGGATAAAATGAATTTATATTTAATTAAAATTTTCATGAACGTTTTATTTAATTTTTATAACATTGGCGTATAATATGCGTATGTATATCAACACGAATATTTTACGTATTTTGCAGTATAAGCAAATCTATGAATTGAATACACTGATATTCTTTCTATTTTTTCCTGATTAGAAATATTATATATATGTATATATATTGTTAAGCTTATAGATTCTCTTTTTTAAAGGATATTCATCTGCTTGTTATGGGTTATTTGTGTTAGAGTCCAATAATTTACGAATCTATTATTTTCAAAATTAAAAATAGTTTTTTTATTGAATTTACGTGATTAAAAACTGATAATAAATTTTGTGGGTGGGAATAATTTCTTATCCTTTCAGGAAGTTGCTTAATTTTTGGAAAAACAAAAGAATTTTCAAGTTGTTCAATTATTACCATTGTTACCCGATTAAAATGTTTTTTTTTTGTTTTGAAAACAGTTATTTCTTTAGCATTTATTAAATTTACTATTTTTTATGATCCACATCTTCAGTTTCGTATTGTAGATTCTTCAAGAAAATTTAAAGACATTGTTTTCTATGATAACTTAAAATTTACGCTGTGGAGCAGCAAGCCTACTCTAATAAAAGAATTATCGAAATCTGTCACATAGGTTTTAAACACTCCCTTCCCCCTATTTCTATGACGCGTTGTGTCTTATAGAACACCCGCTTTTGTCCTATTCCTTTTGTGGATCTTTAACTTTTTGACAGTTTCATTTTTTTCCATAATTCGATCAGAAAAATGTCACATTTTTTTATTTCATTTTTTTTTTTATTCTTTTTACATTTTTAAGTAAAGATATGTTATTAAAATTAACATTTCTAATATTTTTAAGCATTTATTACAACTTTTTTTCTTTCTATGAAAGCATCATAGAACTGAAGTTTACCTTTAGTTTCATCGATATCCAAGTTAATTTTTGGAATACCAGTGAAAGCAAATCTAGGAGGCTGATCCGCAGGATTATCACAACTAATTTTTAAAAAAATTGTCTTGCTTGGCCGATTCCATCCATACTACTATCAGATTCACTACTATCCTGGTCATCTAGTAAACTTTCGTTACTATCATTTACAGATAATTCAGTTTATGATTCCGAGTCACAGTTCGAATCACAAGAAATTAGCTCCAAACGCTATGAATTATCTATTATTTAAAAGTATAAATATATTATTCAACTCTTACATCAATAAAATTATCAGGCGGTTAGTAAAATATAACCAGAAAGCTATAAACTGAAAGATAACATTTCGTCTTCTGATACAAAACATGCGGAAAAACCCTCGCTTTTGAACCAATCAGAGTAAAAAATACAATAAACTGCAAACTATCATTTACTGGACATCTATACTAATAATTTGCTATTAAAATTGGAAAAAATACGGCCGAAACAGTGCAAGAGAAATAGAAATCAGATTGCCCGTACGCCGTACGGGCAAATCAGTAAAGACCCGAAATCTGTGCCCGTACGGCGTAAGGGCAAAACAGGAAAGGGGTTAAAGCAGTTGGTTCGAAAATTTTGTTTACGTAAAGACCATGTGTTAGATTCCCTCATAGCCTAAGCTAGTTGTTTGTATTCCTATTTTTATAATGGTATGTAAATACAATAATAGTTAAGATTAATACAAATTTCTGTAAATCAATATGCAAATATTTTTAGTTGGGTTTTATATTATGGAACTATTTATAACCACGAGAGAGAATATGCCGGACTTCATAGATAATAAATTGGTCTTCCAGACGTACAGATAATGTTCCAGACCAGTTGTTCTAGAAATTAAAAATTAAAAATGTTTTACTATTTACTGCTAAATTTAATGATTGAATTTTTAATAATGAATTGTATAGTTAGAAAAAGTATATTTAAATGGCAAAATACAAAATTTCTCTATTTTGTTATAACTAGATATTAGTATTTGGAAGAAAAATTAATTTTTGGTGTTTTT
>CM063509.1:89416416-89418916 GCA_032207245.1 Pardosa pseudoannulata | reverse complement strand
TCATATATGCTTTTAGATTTGTTTTAATATTTACTCAATTTAAAATAATTCAGATTATTTCTTTTATATGTTTAATGAATAAAAAAAAAAATGTCAAAAAAATTTTAAAAAAGTTTTAAAAACCAGATTTAAAATTCAAAAATCAAGAAAAAAATTCCCTGTGAAGTAAAAAATCTAAAAATAAAAAAAAACTCAGCAATACTTATTTTGAGACAAAATTAAGACACCAAGAAAGGGAAATAGACATCATAGGTCAAGTAAAGTTAAATCATAAAGATTTCTTCTTATATCAAGATAGATAGATCTTGATAGAGTAATTAAAATTAATAACTTCACATAAAGGACGCCTAAATTAAAATTAATATTAAAAGCTCCTATGTGTTTATAAATTATGATTATAGAGTATTATATAAATCTATATTATCAGGTTAAGAGTAAACATACTAACACTAAAACCTTACCTATTTCTACCATACCCGATCAAATGGCCGGACTTAATGTTTCTGGTTGAATGTGTTATATATTGATATTGGAAAGGAAATAAACAAATAAATTTTATTATAATCAAACAAAATTTTATATTGTCCATTTTTAAATATTTACAAACACAAATAATAAAAATTTTTAATTCATTACCCATCGCAATTTTTACATATGCATTACCGGTTATTTGACCGGCTATGATATGTTTAATGTTAGATATTGTAGTAGAAATCACGCATACATTAATCGTATTTAAATCATTAAATCTAACCTTTTCATGTTGTTTACTAAAAAATGATGGTTGAATGATTCAGGACGCCGATATTTGGTACCTGAAATCGTGGGTTCATATCCCACTGTGGAATGAATGCTCGTAGCCTTTCGGAACAGGCTTTAAGCAGTAGGCCCAAGTCTCATAAGCCCTCTTGGTAAAAACATTAGACATTAGCGCTCCAAACCAAACCAAATCCTCTTGCTTGGCATAGACAGGCTTTTTCAATTTTGCCTTCATTAACAATAACACCGCAAGTAGCTCTGAAACCTCTTTTGTCGCACTTTGTACCAGAGATAAAGTTTGATCAATACCACGCAGAAGAAAAAGAGTAACAAAACTATATAAACAAAGTGGAAAATGAAAAGAACTTCTCTGATATTTCAGTGTTTAATTAGCCTTAAATAAGAAATGGTCCAAGTTACCGAGTCATATATTATAGGTTCTTCCTTTGCGCATTGTATTTACGATATTTGGTACCTGAAATCGTGGGTTCAAATCCCACTATAGCATGGATGTTCGTAGATTTTCGGAATAGGCTTTAAGCAGTAGGCTCCAGTCTCATAAGCCCTCTTGGTAAAAACATTAGACATTAGCGCTCCAAACCAAAGCAAATCGTCTTTCTTAGCATATGTAGGCTTTTTCAATTTTGCCTTCATTAACAATAACACCGCAAGAAGTTCTAATATTTTAAAACCTCTTTTGTCGCACTTTATACCAGAGATAAAGTTTGATTAATACCACGCGGAAGAAAATGAGAAAAGAAACTATATAAACAAAATGGAAAATGAAAAGAAATTCTCTGATATTTTAGTACTTGCATAAGAAATGGTCCAAGTTTCTGAATCATATATTATGGGTTCTTTCTTTGCGCATTGTATGTACGATTTATCTGATAGATCGTGAAAAAGCATGGGGATAGTTTCGTAGTTTTTTGAATAGGACCAGTTATAAATAGTAAAAACATTAGAATTACCAAAACCTTTAGCATACAAGCACTTCCAAATAAATAAATTTTGCTTCTCAAGCTTTTTTAGAAAATTTTTTAATAAATTTTTAAAAGATAAACCATATGTCTATACCAAGAATTTGAAATGAAAAGAAAAATATATATGTAACTTAGGAAAAACAATATTTGTGAAAATGATAATATGATATTTCAGTTTAATAAATGAAATGGCAGTATAATCACATTCTAACATAAGAACATTTTGATTAAGAAAAACCGATATAAACGCACACACACACACACACACACATATATATATATATATATATATATATATATATATATATATATATATATATATATATATATATATATATAAACACTTTATATACAATATATTATAAAACTATAGCAGTTTGTTTTTTACCCTTAATTTTTATTAATTTTATTTGACGCTTTGAATATATATAGAAATAGAGAAGCAAATATACCGATATAAACGCACGCACACACACACACACACACACACACACACACATATATATATATATATATATATATATATATATATATATATATATATGTATATATATATTTGTACATACATAATATATATATATATATATATATATATATATATATATATATATATATATATATATATATATATATATATATATATATATATATATGTGTGTGTGTGTGTATATATATATACATATTTTTACACACACACACACACATATATATATATATTCACTTTTCTTCCCTTAATATGACATTTTCTATTATATTTG
>CM063509.1:89411416-89413916 GCA_032207245.1 Pardosa pseudoannulata | reverse complement strand
GCCTTGTTGTTGAACTTTGTATCAGAGATAAAGTTTGATCAATACCACGTAGATTGAATGGAAAGAGTAAAAACTGTATAAACAAAGCGGAAGATGAAAAGAACGTCACTGACATTTCAGTGCCTAATGAGCCTTCAATAAGAAATGGTCCAAGTTTCCGAATCATGTATTAGGGGTTCTTTTCTTGCCCGCGCATCTTATGTACTGTTTATTTTTACGTCAGTCATTGAAAGGAACAAGAATGGAAACTTTCTATTTTTGTGGAGAGGGGAGGGTACTGCAAGTATCATATATGTTTGACTGAAGGTAAAATACTTTGTATAAATCTCTTGATACAACATCATGGAATTCCGGGGTTTAAATGGGGAAAAATATATTATAACTTTACGATATCTTTTATTGTATCGGATTAGAAAATATCTTATTTTAAATAATTCACTTTTAGAAGGGAGTTTTAAAAGTTATATTTTAGGGCAAAATTACACTAAACTGCACCTTAGACCAACTACATATATATATATATATATATATATATATATATATATATATATATATATATATATATATATATATATATATATATATATATATATATCTATAGATAGTCTCTCTTGTTTCCTTAATATAACATTTTCTATTAAATTTATATTCATTAAAATTATGATTGATGGATAAACATATATCTGGTCACAATTATGTCTTATTCTTTAGAATAATAATTGCTTTACATTTAATATTAATTTTTTTCAGAATATTTGTTAATTGTTGCTGTAATTTTCAGTATAAAAATATTTTGTTTATCTGTGCATCATATGTATCTATCTATCTATCTATCTATCTATCTATCTATATATATATATATATATATATTCTATAGATATATATATATATATATATATATATCTATTATATATATATATATATATATATATATATATATATATATACATATATATATTTATATGATATATATATATATACATATACTTATCTATTCATATATATATATATACATATAAATATATATACATTATATATATATATATATATATATATATATATATATATATATATATATACAGAGAGAGAGAGAGAGTTAGTAAAACTTTCATATTAGAATTCATATGATGATTTCTTTAGGTTTTTAAAACTGTATTTTTATAATATTCTAAAATATTTAATTCCAGAAATTTTAATTGGTGTATCGATTACATAGGCACTCCTATAAATATACGTGTGCACGTTTTTCAATATTTAAGTATCTACTTACTATAAGAATATCACATGAAACATGCTTAAAAGCACTTAAATAGTATGTAAGTTAAAGTTGACCTTAAAATTACTAACAATCGTTAAGTATCTAAGTGAAATTTAAATTGCATTTCATATTAAATTTGTCATATGTCTTTACATAATGTAAATATTTCGTACTATGAAAATGTTATATATATGACTAAATATTTTAGTTGATGTAACTCATATAGTAATCATATTTTGATCGTATTAATGTACTAAATTTATCAGTTTACTTTGCATAAGTAATTTTTTTCAATTCAACCTTAATTCACAAAAATATCAACGTAAATAGCTCCAAGATTCTAAAAGCTCTGTTGTTGAGCTTTATACTATAGATAAAATTTGATCAATACCAAGCAGAATGAAAAGGGTAAAAAACTATATAAACAAAGCGGAAGATGAAAAGAACTTCTCTGACATTTCAGTGCCTAATGAGCCTTGAATAAGAAATGGTCCAAGTTTCCGAATCATGTATTAGGGGTTCTTTTCTTGCCCGCGCATTTTATGTACTGTTTCTTTGTATAGCAGTCATTGAAAAGAAGGAGAAAGAAACATTCTATTTTTGCGGAGAGGGGAGGGTACTTCAAGTATCATAAATGTTTGACTAAAGGTAAAACACATTGTATAAACCTCTTGATAGTAAATCACGATATTCCAAGTCTTTAATGTTTAGAATTTTATGGTATGATTTTAACCTATATTTTACTTTATGGGAGTAAACAGTAGCTATTTAAAATAGTTCACTTTCGGATGGGAGTTTCAAACGCCATATAGTAAGTCAATTTTCATTATTCCCAGTGTTTTGCTGAAACAACGCTTATTAATATTTGTTTTTATCTCATTGAGGGCTTTCATGTACGTAATAATGCATTCTTTACTTTACGGTTATGATTATTAGATTTCTCACTGACATATAAAAATATATTATAAAACAAAATTAAAAGGTCTTTGTTTGCAAAATAACTGATGGATTTTAAGTATAAAATGAAATTAATAAATCAAAAATTTTAAACTAATTTCATGGTATACAATAATCTTACAGATAAAAATCTAAATGTCATCTATATATATACAAAGATGTTCGAAGTCGCACTTTAATAAAAAAAAAAAACTCAAAACAAATACATGAATAATGTTAAAACAATTTTAAAATAATGTTGGGTTCTAATAATATTCTTTTTTTAATTTTATACACTATTTACAT
>CM063509.1:89406416-89408916 GCA_032207245.1 Pardosa pseudoannulata | reverse complement strand
GTTCCAATTATGTGTTACTTCAAAGCACAAAATATTTCCTGTATAAAAATGTTTGAAAATTTGTAAAAGTTAATGCCGATCTTATAAAAATTTCTAAAATACTAGCCACATTTTGGTCTGAGTAGCTGAAGTTTAGTTTTTAATTGCGATTATTCAACAGTAAGCATTATATTTAAAAATTTATACAAGTGAAATGTTCAAAAAGTGTTGCTGAATAAATAATTTATGCATTTGAAACTTATAAAGAATTTAATTATTTTTTTATGACGCAGTTCCCATTATGTGTCACCTCAAAGCACAAAACATTTCCTTCATAAAAATGCTTGAAAATTTGTAAAACTTATTATCGATCTTTTAAAAATTCCTAAAATACTAGTCATATTTTGGTCTGAAGAGCGGAAGTTTAATTTTTAATTGCGACTTTTCAACATCACCTATTATTGTTTAAAAATTTATATAAGTGAAATATTCAAGAAGTGTTGCGTAGTAAAAAATTTGTGCATTAGAAACTTATGAAAGCATTTATTTATTTTTTATCAAACAAATTCTAATTATGTGTCACCACAAAGCACAAAATATTTTCTTTATAAAAATGTCTGAAAATTTGTAAAAGTTATTGCCGATCCTTTAAAAATTCCTAAAAAATACTCGTCACATTTTTGGACTGGGATTTGTTTTTGTAATTGCAACTATTCAAGTACGTATTATGTTTAGAAATTTATACAAGTGAATGAAATTTTCAAATTTTGAAATAAAATAATTTGTATATTAGAAACTTATGAAAGCATTATTTATTCTTTTATGCGGAGTCAACTATTGTTACTCAAGAGACAAAATATTTTTATAAAAAATTTAATATTTTTAAAACTTATATATCTTTTAAAAAATCTAAATTACTGTCAAACATTTGTTTGTCGGAAGTTTATTTTTAATTTTACTATTTAACAGTACTATTATTTAGAAATTTATAAATGAAATTTCTCATTTATTTATTACTTTTAAGCTAGCATGTTCTTGTCTGTTGTACTATTGTTATCTTATAAGAAAATTTTTAAATTATATTAAGGAAAAATGAAATTAATACACAGGGTATCAATTAAAAAAATATATTTCTCCTATTCTAACTCTAGAATGTTATCCTGTTCTTGTCGATCGTTGTAACTATTGTTACATCTGCAAGACAACTTTTATGAAATTTATATTAAGACACGGATATGCAATTAATACATACGGTATCATTAAAAAAATTATTTCTCCTATTCTAACTCTAGTGGTCTATCGTTGTTACTATTGTTACATCTCCTATACAACTTTTTTGAAATTTATATTAAGACATGAATATGCAATTAATACATATGGTATCATTTAATAAATCAATTTCTCCTATTCTAACTCTAGAATGCCCTCCTGTTCTTGTCGATCGTTGTTACTATTCTTACATCTGCTAGATAACTTTTATGAAATTTATATTAAGACATGGATATGCAATTAATACATCCGGTATCATTCAAAATATTTTTCATATTTTAACTCTAGAATGTTCTCCTGTTCTAGTCGATCGTTGTTACTATTGTTACATCTGCAACACAACTTTTATGAAATTTATATTAAAAGATGGGTTTGCAATTAACAGTATCATTTAAAAAAATATTTCTTCTATTCTAACTCTAGAATTCTATCCTGTTCTTGTTGATCGTTGTTACTATTACTACATCTGCAAAACAACTTTTATGAATTTTATGTTAAAACATAGATATGCAACTAATACATGTGGTATCATATAGCAAAACTATTTCTCCTAATCTAACTCTAGAATGCCATCCTGTTCTTGTCGATCGTTGTTACTATTCTTACATCTGCTAGGTAACTTTTATGAAATTTATATTAAGACATGGATATGCAATTAATACATCCGGTATCATATAACAAAACTATTTCTCCTGATCTAACTCTAGAATGCCATCCCGTTCTTGTCGATCGTTGTTACTATTCTTACATCTGCTAGGTAACTTTTATGAAATTTATATTAAGACATGGATATGCAATTAATACATCCGGTATCATTCAAAATATTTTTCATATTTTAACTCTAGAATGTTCTCCTGTTCTTTTCTATCATTGCAACTATTGTTAAATATGCAAGACAACTTTTACGAAATTTATATTAAGACATGGATATGCAACTAATACATGTGGTATCATATAGCAAAACTATTTCTCCTAATCTAACTCTAGAATGCCATCCTGTTCTTGTCGATCGTTGTTACTATTACTACATCTGCAAAACAACTTTTATGAAATTTATATTAAAACATAGAAATGAAATTAATACACAGGGTATCAATTAAAAAAATATATTTCTCCTATTCTAACTCTAGAATGCCATCCCGTTCTTGTCGATCGTTGTTACTATTCTTACATCTGCTAGATAACTTTTATGAAATTTATATTAAGACATGGACATGCAATTAATACATCCGGTATCATTTAAAAAATATTA
>CM063509.1:89393916-89401416 GCA_032207245.1 Pardosa pseudoannulata | reverse complement strand
ATATATAATTTGAACACATTTAGGTTCATTATCTTTTTAAAAAGATGTATTTTGAATATTGATTTTGAATTTTTACATCTCTGTTTACTGTTTAGAAACTTTTTTTACCATTAGATGTTTACCATTTAAGTTAGGCAGTAATAAAGATGACCACAGAATAAAAATTAAAACTCGTCCTTAGAAACGTAACTTAAAAATTTCCACTTATCTGAGATAAAAACTAAAAATGAATTTAAAATTTAAAATTTTCGAAAAACGTATGAAAAAATTTGCTTTCTTTGACGTATTGGTGAAAATATTTTATTAATGTAACTCAGCTGAAATCAGCAACATAGCGTACAAAAAAGTAGCTGGAATTAAAAATCTATTTTAATAGTTTATTTACCATAAAACATCACCCGCCGTTTATAATCAAATAACCCTCCCTCTTATAAACTTAAAAGGATGTTGCAAATTGATTTCTACCCAGAACCACAGTACTTAATCTTTTAACCAATCCCTGAGTTGGTTTGGGTTTAGTTTGGTTTGGTTTGGAGTGCTACGGTCTACTTTTTGCAACACGAGGGCTAATGAGACCGGGACCTACAGCTCAAAGCCGATTCCGAACGGTTACAAACATCCAATGCCACAGTGGGATTTGAATCCACGAACTCCGGTACCGAAGGCCAGCACCCTAACCAATCTGCCATCGTTCGGCATCCCTGAAATGTTACTCTTCTGATGAACCGGGGAATCTTTAATTAAAAACAGTTCTAAGCAACCTCACACCAAATCACACATCGCAGTCTTTTCATTTCCTTTCTTTCTTTTTTCAGATATTGTACGACGATTTCTGTTCTTATCGTCCCTTCATACAGATCTTTATAAAACCCTTTATATCCTTCTTATAGAACATGCTATTAGTAAGTTCGTTGAACCAATCCACGCTTAACATAATGCGTTAAAACGTACAAAACTTATCTGCTACTACATATCAACACCACGCGTAATTTGTAAGCTTGATTTATTAAATGAACTAATTGTACAGCAATTATGTAGTTTTAACAATATCGTTCAACAACTCGTGTTTTACTTAAAACTCACATGTCAGAAATTTTGCTAAATGGTGATGACACATAACCCTACCAGCGATTATAATGAAATTCGGACATTTAGTTTCAATCATTCGTCTTTCACATAATCCTGAAATGCTCTAAAAAGAAACCATTAATTAAGTCAGAATGTGTAGAGTCCATTCTAAAGGACTATACATAATTTGTCTTCTAAGCGTCTACGGGCTTTCACTACCAAAATATTTACCACATATTATAAACGTAAAATAATAGTTTACCTTGCAATACCCCGTTTCATTTAAGGTGCGTATTAGCTATAAAGCCCCCAGCTGTTCAACCATTTGTCTTACACATAACCCTGACGTGACAAAAAGCAACCAGTAATTAGTGCGTCGGCCATAACTTTCACCCTGACATTGTACCTTAAGGTTCTTTCACCCACAAATAGTTTGCTTTTGAGGAGAGGAGGAGCGTATATCTTTCATGCGATAAAATAAATTTTTATCCATTTAATCAAAAAAAGAAAAATGATGCGAACTTGTGTTCGAATACTTTAAAAATCCATGAAATTAACTACAGCTATCGGTATGAAAGAACTTTTAGATATTGTACAAGGATTTCTGTGTTTATCGTCCCTTTATATCTCTTTTATAATATGCTATGAATAAGTTCGTTGAACCTACCCATGCTTATCACAATGCTTTAAACATACAAAAACTTATCTACTACTATATCTCAACACCACGACTAATGAGTACGCTTAATTCATTATATGAACTAATTTTACAGGCAGTATGTAGTTTTAACATTATCTTTCAACAACTAATCTTTCACTTTAAACTCACATGCCAGAAATTTTGCTAAATGGGGATGACAATAACCCTACCAGCAATTACAATGAAATTCGGACATTTAGTTTCAATCATTCGTCTTTCACATAGTCCTGACATGCTGTGAAAAGCTACCATTAATTAAATCAGAATGTGTAGAGACAATTCTAAAGGACCCTACACATTCTGACTTCTAAATGTCTGCCGGCTTTAAATACCAAAATATTCCATACATATTATAAACGTAAATTAATAGTTTACCTTGCAGTACCTCGTTTCATTTAAGGTGCGTATTAACCATAAAGCCTCCATGCTGTTTCAACCATTCGTCTTCCACATAATCCTGACATGCCAGAAAAGCAACCAGTAATTAGTGCGTCGGCCATAACTTTCACCCTAGCACCGTACCATTAAGGTTCTTTCACCCGCAAATAATTTGCTTTTGGGGAGGGATAGAGTGTATATCTTTCAAGCGAGAAAATAATTTTTTATCCATTTAATAAAATAAAGAAAAATGATGTGAACTAGTGTTCGAATACTTTAAAAATGCATGAAATTAACTACAGCTATCGGTATGAAAAAACTTCTAGATAATGTACAATGATTCATCTGTTCATCGTCCCTTTATATCTCTTTTATATGCTATGAGTAAGTTCGATGAACCTACCCATGCTTATCATAATGCTTTAAAACATACAAAAACTTATTTACTACTATATCTCAAAACCATGCTTAATGAGTAAGCTTGATTTATTAAATAAACTAATTGTACAGCCATTATGTAGTTTTAACAATATCGTTCAACAACTCGTTCAACAACCCTACAAGAATTATAATGAAATTCGGACATTTAGTTTCAATCATTAGTCTTTCACATAATCCTGACATGCTCTGAAAAGCAACCATTAATTAAGTAAGAATGTGTAGAGTCGATTCTAAATTACCCTACACATTCTGACTTCTAAATGTCTGCCGGCTTTAACTACCAAAATATTCCATACATATTATAAACGTAAATTAATAGTTTACCTTGCAATACCCCGTTTCATTTAAGGTGCATATTAACCATAAAGCCTCCATGCTGTTTCAACCATTCGTCTTCCACTTAATCCTGACATGCCCAGAAAAGCAACCAGTAATTAGTGCGTCGGCCATAACTTTCACCCTGACACCGTACCATTAAGATTCTTTCACCCGCAAATAGTTTGCATTTGGGGATTGAGGGAGCTTATATCTTTTACGCGATAAAACAAATTTTTATCCATTTAATGAAATAAAGAAAAATGATGCTAACTTGTGTTTCACTGCTTTAAAAATCCATGAAATTAACTACGGCTATCGGTATGAAAGAACTTTTAGTAAATGCAAAGATAACATTAGTGTGGAGGGAAATGCTTTTATCTCGCACACGTTTACATCTTCTATTATTGAAACATTCCATTCACTGATAATCTCGCTTTCTTTTTCCGAGGGAACCAGACAATACGTCTGTAGATTGCAAAAGTTTTTTTTTTGTATTTAAAAAAAAAAGAGAAGAAATTCTTTGTAATAAATTTACTGTTCCACAAATTTCCTACACCATCAGTAAAGAGATAAAGACCCCTTATGAGATAAAATACTCCCTAAAGAGATACTCACTTAGGGGGGCTATAAGCAACCCCACCAAAAATCCATTTTTATTCATCAACAGTAAAGAGTACGGTTTTATACAGCGACGCTCTGCTTCCTGGAATTTTTACTTTATTTTGTTTGTTCCCAAAGACGTTTCCTGAACCCATCCAACCTCCCCTCTCTCTGAAAATGACGACGGGGGAAGGGTTCATAAATTTACGTTGCATATTAAATGGGCAAATATGAATATTTTACGAAACGAGTTGAAGGTTTCGGAATATATATAAAAAAAAGCATATTCAAATTGCCTTTCGGGTGAAATATTTTGTGAAGCGTTTTGAAATTTAAATATTAAATAGCAACAATGTATAGTTACTGTATAAAGAATTGGATTGTTGGTGTTTCATATTTTTTATAGTTAAATTAAAGCAACGTAGCTTCAAAAAATGATGTCAGGCATTGATCTAATGTTGCTAAGTATGTTTTTATATGAGAGATGTTTAATGGAAGGAATTCGCAAACATTTCTTCCATTATATACATTTTTCTTTCGTGAGGATTTACGGATGTAAATAAAAACGTCAAAATTTTTCTAGTTATGAAGCACTCCCTAATGGATATCCGAAGGAAAGTGGCATATTTATGGTATAATATGCGACGATAAATTTTTCTGAAATATCACGCATGTGAAAATTTGCATTTTTGAGCACCTGAAGAATATGCTGTTACATACGGAGAAAAGGAACTTAATTCACAGAAATAGGCCACTTGCATTAGAACCAAGAAATAAAATTAACATTTAAAATATCAAAATATTTAAGAGTACCAAGACAATTAAATCACCAGGATATTAAACGTACTAAGAAACTTTATAAAATAATTAAAAGTCTACAACTCTCAAAATAATTATAAAACTACAGTTAATCTCCCTAAATTCCAAGACTACACGGGACCGAGTATTAAGAACATTTAATCCCTGGTAATCCAATATAGCATGCAAGCATCATCTCTACGTTGTAACGTAGAGTCAGTTGTACGTTGTAACGTATGGTCAGCTGTACGTTGTAAATTAGGATCAACTAATTGCACGTTGCAACGTAGGGTATTAACCTCCCTAATATCCAAAACCAAAATACCGGAGGAAACCAAGTATTCAGGTCATGTGATTCCTAATAATCCAATATCATCATATGAAACATCACTTGTACATTGTAACCTACAGTCAGTTGTACGTTGTAACTTGTGGTCAGTAGTACGTTGTAACATAGGGTATTAATCTCTCTAAAATACAAAGCCAAAAGACTTGAGGTAACCTAATGTTCAGGATCCCTAGCAATCTAATATAGCCGGCAAACATCCCATCTACGTTGTAACACAGTAAATTGTATGAAGAATTGTAGGGTCAATTGTTTGTTGTAAAGTAATGTTTTAATCTCCCTTAAATTCAAAGCCAAGGGTGGACCAAGTGTTCAGGACATGTGGTCTTTAACAATCCAATGTAGCCGGGAAACATTACCTCTACGTTGCAACGTAAATTAAAAGTCTGGACAGATAAGTTAGTATTCTTTATTCGTAGTATTCGTAGTGTCCATCTTACATATGGAACACAGGCTAATCAGTATCTATGCTTATCCTTTTTAGGTGTTTGGATAAGCAGTCATGCCCGTTTCTCAGTCTAAAATTAACCACCTCTCTTTACGTGAACTAAGTGTACAGCCATTCTGTAGTTTTAACAATATCGTTCAACAATACGTCTTTTGCTTAAAACTCACGTGCGAAATATTTTGCTAAATGGTGATGACATATAACCCTACCAGCAATTATAATGAAATTCGGACATTTAGTTTCAATCATTCGTCTTTCGAATAATCCTGACATGCTGTGAAAAGCAACCATTAATTAAGTCAGAATGTGTAGAGTCGATTCTAAAGGACTATACACATTCTGACTTCTATAGGTCTGCGGGCTTTAACTTTAACGTTCCATACATATTATAATATGTAACCAAAATATTTCATACATATTATATATGTAAAATAATAGTTTACCTTGGAATACCCCATTTCATTTAAGGTGCGTATTAACCATAAAGCCTCCATGCTGTTTCAACCATTCATCTTCCACATAATCCTGACATGCCCAGAAAAGCAACCAGTAATTAGTGCGTCGGCCATAACTTTCACCCTGACACCGTACCATTAAGTTTCTTTCACCAGCAAATAGTTTACATTTGGGGAGGGAGGAAGCATATATCTTTCACGCGATAAAATAAATTTTTATCCATTTAATAAAATAAAGAAAAATGATACGAACTGGTGTTCGAATACTTTAAAAATCCATGAAATTAAATACGGCTATCGGTATGAAAGAACTTTTAGTAAATGCAAAGATAACATTAGTGTGGAGGGAAATGCTTTTATCTCGCACACGTTTACATCTTCTATTATTGAAACATTCCATTCACTGATAATCTCGCTTTCTTTTTCCGAGGGAACCAGACAATACGTCTGTAGATTGCAAAAGTTTTTTTTTTTGTATTTAAAAAAAAAAGAGAAGAAATTCTTTGTAATAAATTTACTGTTCCACAAATTTCCTACACCATCAGTAAAGAGATAAAGACCCCTTATGAGATAAAATACTCCCTAAAGAGATACTCACTTAGGGGGGCTATAAGCAACCCCACCAAAAATCCATTTTTATTCATCAACAGTAAAGAGTACGGTTTTATACAGCGACGCTCTGCTTCCTGGAATTTTTACTTTATTTTGTTTGTTCCCAAAGACGTTTCCTGAACCCATCCAACCTCCCCTCTCTCTGAAAATGACGACGGGGGAAGGGTTCATAAATTTACGTTGCATATTAAATGGGCAAATATGAATATTTTACGAAACGAGTTGAAGGTTTCGGAATATATATAAAAAAAAGCATATTCAAATTGCCTTTCGGGTGAAATATTTTGTGAAGCGTTTTGAAATTTAAATATTAAATAGCAACAATGTATAGTTACTGTATAAAGAAATTGGATTGTTGGTGTTTCATATTTTTTATAGTTAAATTAAAGCAACGTAGCTTCAAAAAAATGATGTCAGGCATTGATCTAATGTTGCTAAGTATGTTTTTATATGAGAGATGTTTAATGGAAGGAATTCGCAAACATTTCTTCCATTATATACATTTTTCTTTCGTGAGGATTTACGGATGTAAATAAAAACGTCAAAATTTTTCTAGTTATGAAGCACTCCCTAATGGATATCCGAAGGAAAGTGGCATATTTATGGTATAATATGCGACGATAAATTTTTCTGAAATATCACGCATGTGAAAATTTGCATTTTTGAGCACCTGAAGAATATGCTGTTACATACGGAGAAAAGGAACTTAATTCACAGAAATAGGCCACTTGCATTAGAACCAAGAAATAAAATTAACATTTAAAATACCAAAATATTTAAGAGTACCAAGACAATTAAATCACCAGGATATTAAACGTACTAAGAAACTTTATAAAATAATTAAAAGTCTACAACTCTCAAAATAATTATAAAACTACAGTTAATCTCCCTGTAATCCAAAGACACAAGACTAGACGGGACCGAGTATTCAGGACATGTGATCCCTGGTAATATAATATAGCAGGCAAACATCACCTCTACGTTGTACCGTAGAGTCTGTTGTAAGATGTAATGTAGGATCAGTTGCACTTTGTAACTTAGGGTCAATTGTACATTGTAACGTAGGCTATTAATACCCTTAAAATCGAAAGACAAAAGACTAGAGGTAATCGAGTATTCAGGATGTGATTCCTGGTAATCCAATATCATCATTTCAAACATCCCCTCTGCGTTGTAACGTAGAGTCAGTTGTGCGTTGAAATGTAGACGCAATTGTACGTTGTACAACGGGTATTAATCCATCTAAAGTACAAATCCAAAAGACTAGAGGGAACCCAGTGTTCAGGACATGTGATCCCTGTCAATATAGCATCATCATCTCAAACATCACCTCTGC
>CM063509.1:89373916-89388916 GCA_032207245.1 Pardosa pseudoannulata | reverse complement strand
CCTCTGGGAGATTTTTGTGTGGACTTCATAAAGCTATCTCTTGATTTACTTAATATTCAACTATGTAGATAGTAATAATTTGAAAATTATTGAATTTAAATACGGAACTACAATAACATCTCTTCTCTTACTGCGCTATTGGACATCTTGAACATTTAATTGTTATTGTTGTAATTATTCTGTGGTTTTACTGTATTGAACTTGAAGTTCATATATGCTTTCTAAAAGATATTTTTCGATATTACTCTTTTCTCCATCATAATAAAACGTATGAGAAGATATTTAATTGAGGAAAGCAGAACATTTATTGTTATGTAGGAACTAGATTTGTTGTTTATAAATAAACGAAGAGTACGAGAAGAGTAAGAAAGGTAAAACGGGGAGTACATTATACAGAAGAGGTTTAAAAATTTTGGATAAATGGGAGTACAAATAAACAATCTTGAACTTTGGGTTTTAAGAATTATTTTAAGTTCAATAATAACTGTAAATGTTTAACAGTAATGAAGAATCAAATCAGGTAACTGCTTACCTTTTGTTTATTCTGGGGACATGCATGAAGAATCTGTAGAAATTGAATTAGGGCTGAAAACAGGAAACGACTGTTGATCACACTTTCTTTTTGTTATAAAACTTGTCACGATAAATGAAGAATAAACGGAGCAATGAATAAAGAATTATCAATTATGTTAGGCTTTAAACACATGGTTCATAGATGAATAAGAATAGAATACAGGAATGTGAATAGAATTATATACATTTAAAATCCAACGCCGAATCCTATCAGAATAGTCTATCACACATATAGTTTGGTTTTTTCAATCGCTGAAAAGCGCCATCTATAATTCGGTGGCGAAATTAATCTAACACTACTGGAGAACGTCAACATTTAATTGTTATTGTAGTCCGTGGTTTTACTGTAATATACTTGCAGTCCGTATATGCTCTCTAAAAGATATGTTTTATATTTTTTTCTCCATCATAATAAAACGTATGAGAAGAAATTTAATTGAGGAAAGCAGAACATTTACTGTTATGTATGAACTAGATTTTTTGTTTATAAATAAACGAAGAGTTCGAGAATAGTAATAAAGGTAAAATGGGGAGTACATTATACAGAAGAGGTTTAAATATTTTAATAAATGGGAGTACAAATAAACAATCTTGATCGTTGGGTTTTAAGAATTATTTTAAGTTCAATAATAACTGTAAATGTTTAACAGTAATGAAGAATCAAATCAGGTAACTGCTTTCCTTTTGTTTATTCTGGGGATTTGCATGAAGAATCTGTAGAAATTGAATTAGGGATGAAAACACTAAACGACTGTTGATCACACTTTCTTTTTGTTATAAAACACGTCACTATAAATGGAGAATAAACGGAGCAATGAATAAAGAATTATAAATTATGTTAGGCTTTAAACACATGGTTCATGGATGAATAAGAATAGAATACAGGAATCTGAATATAATTACATACATTTAAAATCCAACGCCGTATCCTATCAGACTAGTCTATCACACATATAGTTTGGTTTTTTCAATAGCTGAAAAGCGTCATCTAGACATCGGTGACGAAATTAATCTAAAACTACTGTACATCGTGAACATTTAATTGTTATTGTTGTCCGTAGTTTTATTGTATTGTACTTGCAGTTTGTATATGATCTCTAAAAGATATTTTTCGATATTACTTTTTTCTTCATCATGATGAAACGTATGAGAAGAAATTTAATTGAGGAAAGCAGAACATTTATTGTTATGTAGGAACTAGATGTTTTGTTTATAAATAAACGAAGAGTTCGAGAAGAGTAAGAAAGGTAAAACTTGGAGTTTATTATGCAGTAGAAGTTTAAATATTTTGGATAAATGGGAGTACAAATAAACAATCTTGAACTTTGGGTTTTAAGAATTAATTAATTAATAACTGTAAATGTTTAACAAGAATAAAGAATCAAATCAGGTAACTGCTTTCCTTTAGTTTAATTTTGGGACTTGCATGAAGAATCTGTAGAAATTGAATTAGGTATGAAAACAGGAAACGACTGTTGATCACACTTTCTTTTTGTTATAAAACACGTCACGATAATTGGAGAATAAACGGAGCAATAAATAAAGAATTATAAATTATGTTAGGCTTTAAACACATGGTTCATGGATGAATAAGAATAGAATACAGTAATATGAATAGAATTACACACATTTAAAATCCAACGCCGTATCCTATCAGATTAGCCTATCACACATATAGTTTTGTTTTTTCAATCGCTGAAAAGCGCCATCTAGAATTCGGTGGCGAAATTAATCTAACACTACTGAACATCGTGAACATTTAATTGTTATTGTAGTCCATGGTTTTACTGTAATGTACTTACAGTCCGTATATGCCCTCTAAAAGATATTTTTTATATTATTTTTTTCTCCATCATAATAAAACGTATGAGAAGAAATTTAATTAAGGAAAGCAGAACATTTATTGTTATGTAGGAACTAGATTTTTTGTTTATAAATGAACGAAGAGTTCGGAAAGAGTAAGAAAGGTAAAACGGGGAGTTCATTATTTAGTAGAGTTTTAAATATTTTGATAAATAGGAGTACAAATGAACAATCTTGAACTTTGGGTTTTAAGAATTATTTTAAGTTAATTAGTAACTGTAAATGTTTAACAGTAACTAAGAATCAAATCAGGTAACTGCTTTCTTGTTGTTTAATCTGGGGACTTGCATGAAGAATCTTTAGAAATTGAATTAGGGACGAAAACAGGAAACGACTGTTGATCACACTTTCTTTTTATTATAAAACACGTCACGATAAATGGAGAATAAAAGGAGCAATGAATAAATAATTATTAATTATGTTAGGCTTTAAACACATGGTTCATAGATGAATAAGAATAGAATACAGTAATATGAATAGAATTACACACATTTAAAATCCAACGCCGTATCCTATCAAACTAGTCTATCACACATATCGTTTGGTTTTTTCAATCGCTGAAAAGCGCCATCTAGAATTCGGTGTCGAAATTAATCTAAAACTACTGGACATCGCGAACATTTGTTATTGTTGTCCGTGGTTTGACTGTATTGTACTTCCCATACGTTTATGCTCTCTAAAAGATATCTTTCGATATTACTTTTTTCTACATCATAATAAAACCTATGAGAAGATATTTAATTGAGGAAAGCAGAACATTTATTGTTATGTAGGAACTAGATGTTTTCTTTATAAATAAACGAAGAGTTCGAGAAGAGTAAGAAAAGTAAAACGGGGAGTTCATTATCCAGTAGAGGTTTAAATATTTTGATAAATGGGAGTACAAATAAACATTAATGGATGAATGATGAACGTACATATTTCATTTTAAAATATGGATATGGACAATCTATACTTAAATTGAAAAGGGGGGAGAGTGTTTCTGAAGGGTATAATTTAGTGCACAAAATACGACTGATGTTGATGTTAATTTCAAACCAACACGTATGTTTTTGAAAAGAGGCAATATGGGAAAACCATCTCACTGTCTAATTTATTTCTGACATCTAATGGAAAACGGTCCCTTATATCTGAGCTAGCTACCCTCATACAAAATAGCAAATATAGAAAAAAATCTCATTAAGATAACGTATGAACAATCAATTAAACGCTTCGGAGTTTCACAAATATCGAGTAGTTTTATAAATGATCGACCTTTCTTCCTAATAAATGAGCACTTCCATCAATTTTCATGGAACTTCACGCAACCTTCCCCTTTTCAGCCCCACTCCATGTTCTAGAACAACAATAAAGAAAGGCGTTCCCCCTCCCCATCTCTCTGAACTCCGGTTCAATGAAACCCACTTGAAGGATAATAACTGCGATAATGAGAGACAATGAACTGGAAGGAACTGCTTAAGCATTTCCTCAATTCTGCAATTAAGTTTTACGTACGAGATATACTTCTCGGTGATAAAGTAAAGGACGAACGGGGTAGGGGGAAGCGTTTGAAGTCTTTGGATATAAGAAATTGCGACGTTTGGTTTCGTGGGTGGGGATTTTTGAAGGAGTGCAGGAAATGGGATTTTGTATCGGAAATCCAAGGTTGAATGGTTAGCATAGTATTAATTTTTTAAAGTTAAGTCGGATGGAAACTAGATTAAAAGCTTGTTTCAATTTATATTAGCGTACCATGATCACTGAATCGGTAATATACTGACTTTCAGTATTATCAGTTTTCCTCAATTCTGCAATTAAGAGATATCCTCAGTGATACTTAACAGACGATATTAACGTCTCTCGATGTAAGAAATACATTTTTGGTGATTGAAGGAGTGCAGGAAATGGGATCTTAGGTTGAAGGTTTTAAAGGTTAGCTTAGTATGGTTTTATTAAGGTTAAGTCGGATGGAAATCAGTTGAAAAATGTATTTCCTCTAAGGAGGGTTTATTAAACGTTTCAAAGGGTGATGACTGAATCTGTAATATGCGGATTCGTATCAGCATTTCCTCAATACTGCAATTAAGTTTCACGGTCGAGATATACTCTTCGGTGATAAAGTAACGGATGACCGTGTTAATAAACCGTAACATGCAAAAATTTCAGTATTTAGTTTTTCGAGTGGTGATTTTTGAATGAGTTGAAATGGGATTTTGTATAGGAAATTCCAAGATTAATGTTTGGCGTATAATGATTTTTTTAAAGTTAAGTTGGATAGAAATCAGATTAAAAACGTATTTCATTGAATGAGGGTTTATTAAACGCTTTAAAGGATGATGACTGAATCTGTAATAAGCGGATTTTCAATATCTTCAGCATTGACTCGATTTTACAATTAAGTTTCACTGTCGAGATATATTCCTCCGGGATAAAGTAAGAGGCGATCCTGGTAGTTCAAACCGTTTAACGTCATTGAATGTAAGAAATTTCGACATTTCGTTTTTCTGATGGTGATTTTTGAAGGAGTGTAGGAAATGGGATTTTGTATCGGAAATCCAAGGTTTAATGGTTAGCATAGTATGATTTTTTTAAAGTTAAGTCTGGTGGAAATTAGTTTGAAAAAGTATTTCATTGAATGAGGGTTTATTAAAAATTTCGAAGGATGATGACTGAATCTGTAATATGCTGATTTTCAGTATTATCAGCATTTCCTCATATCTGCAATTGAGATATATACTCCTCGATGATAAAGTAACGGATGATCCAGGTAGTTTAAAACCGTTTAACGTCATTGAATGTAAACGTTTATTATTCTATCATTGTATTTGTTGCGACATTGGTTTCGTGGGTGCTGATTTTTGAAGGAGTGCAGGAAATGGGATTTTGTATCGGAAATACAAGGTTTAATGGTTAGCTTAGTATGATTTTTTTAAAGTTAAGTCTGATGGAAATTAGATTAAAAAAGTGTTTTCTTTAATGAGGGTTTATTAAAAGTTTCATAGGATGATCACTGAATCTGTAATATGCTGATTTTCAGTGTTATCAGCATTTTCTCATTTCTGCAATTAAGATATGTACTCCTCGATGATAATACAGACGAGACAAAGTAACAGATGAAATTTAACGTCTTTGGATATAAGAAATTGAGATATTTGGTTTCGTGGGTGCTGATTTTTGAAGGAGTGCAGGAAATGGGATTTTGTATCGGAAATAACAAGATTAATGTTTAGAGTGCAAGGACTTTTTGAAAGTTAAGTCGGATGAAATAAGATTAAAAACTTATTTTTTATAAGGGTTTAATTAAACATTTTGAAGCATGATGACTGATTCCGAAGAACGCTGATTTTTAGTATCGTCAGCATTTCCTCGATTCTACAATCAAGTTTTTACGTTCGAAATATGCTTCTCTATGAAACGTAAACCTAAAAATGAGGAAACGTTATACAGTTGTATTTACATAGCATAATTTCAAAAAAATTATAGACTATAAAAACAAGGTTTTTTTTAATATATTTGATTTTGCAATGGCGTATGTTTCTTGAACTAATTACATTATTATTAGTGTAAGCAACGTACTGTTTAGGAAATTTATCTATATTTCAATCATTGATAACAACAATAAGTTTTCCATTTTTATCTCACTTAACCCGTGAGGACACGGGGTTAGTCAATGACGTCATAATGCTAGAAAAATATGTTGTTTTTGAAGGGGTGGATTTCCAATTTTTTAAAGACGACAGTTTTTTTCGCTGTGTTATGAAGCCTGACTCATCAAGAATTCAATATGGATGCCTCTATGCATTCAAGGTAAACCACTTCATAAATTCGAGGTCAGATGAACACATAATTTAGGCTTTTATTATATAGTGGATTCAGTGAAAAATCACTAAGAATGTACTTTATGTTATATTTCGTTTTATATTGTTCAAAGAGAGGCATATTAGATATGAAAATGCATTTAAAGCAGTGGTCGGGGAATAAATACAAATGGGGTAAAAAGGATTTTTCGAAAAATGAATGAGTAAAAAGTATATTTTTTAATTTGTTTTTTTATAAACTTGTTAGTATTTTTTTTTTCAACTTAAACAATTCAGGACATATACAGGCCACGCTATCTCACTATCCACACTAAAGTGTTCTCTTTGCGCAATAAAGCACATTTTATTTTACTTTAAATTGATACAATCTAGATACATCCTATCAGTTGGATTGTAGATCCTTTTAAAATGTGATATTTCTATGATACCAGAAGAACCATCAGGTTTGGCAGAAGCAATTCTTCAACTTCGATCTAATACTGAAGCACGTATTCAATTTGAGAGTAAATGAAATTGACGTCTTTTTGGATTTCAAAAGCTGCAAAGGCTTTCAAAATTACACATGAAGAGGCGGTTAAAAATTGCTGCCATTTGGAACAACATATTGTGCGAATAAGGCTTTTCCACTCTAATGAACATAAAAACTAAGAACAGAAATCGATTAAAACTCCGAAGACTGCATTCAAATCGCTCTTACATCAAAAAGTCCTAATTTTGAAGCAATTGGGTCGAACATAAAACAACACCATTTCTCCAAAACGTGCAAAAATTTTTTTTCAATTCTTTTTTTTTTCATTCTAATTATTGTTTGTTTTTGTTTTATTATTATTATTATAAATTTGTTACAATAGCGTTATGGATTACTAGGTATTACATTGAAAATAATAATTGATAAATGAAGTTTAAATAAAATTTTTAGTTGTTTTTCTTTTAAAAATTATCATGCTATAATATGATAATGCTAAAAAACGATTTCGTTTTTTTTTGTTTTTTTTTTCTCTTCGCCATGGGGTAATATCAATTACACAAAAATATTTTGGGGTAATGATTAAAAATGTTACACGATGATTTAAAGGTATACGTATTTAGTGCAATAATGCGCAAAACCTTATTTGTCAGTATTCTCTAAATAACAATATTTTCGGGGTTCCTAAATTATCATACTACACAGAATCTACTGTAAATTTCAAATTGAATACAATTAGAACCTCAACAAAAACATTAAATGTCGTTTCGAAATTCAATTTAAAAATGTATTGTTGTCATAATATACGCTGAATGTTTATTACGACAATCCCTTCCATGTACATCATACTTTACAACGCTTTAAAACACTTTTGTTGACTACACATACATTTGGAAAGTGAGTTACGGAAATTAATGAACTAGAAAACAAAAAAAAAGTTATAATGGGGAAGAAATGTTCGCATAAATAATAAAACTCCGTAAACGTCGCCAAGAAATAAATTGTCCGCTCAGGACAGAGAAAACCATTTGTAGAAATCATTAGTCTCAAACTTTGAATCATTCTGAAACACAGATAAAAATATTTAATGATGTTAGCACCAATTTAAAAACCCCCATTCAGGGTGTTATATTTGAATTAACTAAGCCCAACAAGCTCGAATTATTTAAAACTTTATAAATGTTGTTTTCCGCTGTCACACATATATAGTTTTTTTGCCTCTGGTATTCCTAAAAGAACACATGAATAATTGTCAGCACTTCCATCCTCTCCTCTTCACGGTTTAGATTAATGAGGCTTTCAAAATATGTAAATTGCATTATTCCATTATGAGTATTTCCCCCCGTTTTGCGCCACAAAACGCTTATAAATTACATCAATTTAGACGGTGGGATGTTTTAACGCTTTCCATCCGTCTTATTTAATTGACAATAGGGGGAGTGGACAGTTTCAATTGTGGAACCGGTAGCCGAATGGGGTTGTGTCATGAAGGAAAAAGGATATAGCTTCAATTTTGGATGGAGTTGATGGTTTTCGTGTTTCAACTTCATTTCATGCTATACTTTTTTTTCCTTCCTAATCATTTTTTGACTGTATGTCTTTTTCACAGACTTTTCCACTTAGAGATTGTTTCATTAACGTTATCACTCGATTAATTTTCCTTTCACTCAATTTTGCGTGTCGTCTCTCTTTCTCTCTTTCATTGTATTTGTTTTTATCTCATATTTTCTTACCTTCTTTTTTTTTATTGCATACCTAATCACTCTACTTCTCTTGATGTGTATAACTTTCTCTTCCTTGTGTCTATGCGTTTCTCGCTCTTTTAGTAAACTTATCTCATACGCATTCATGTGAGTTTCCTGATGCACAAGATTTTATGTGTGGATGTCAACTTCATTTCATGCTATACTTTTTCTTCCTAATCATGTTTGACTATCTGTCTCTTTCACAGACTTCCCCACCCTAATGTTGTTTCATTAACGTTATCACTCGATTAATTTTCCTTTCACTCAATTTTGCGTGTCGTCTCTCTTTCTCTCTTTCATTGTATTTGTTTCTCTGTCATATTCCCTTACCTTCTCTCTTTTTTATTGCATACCTAATCACTCTACTTCTCTTGATATGTATAACTTTCTCTTCCTTGTGCCTATGCATTTCTCGCTCTCTTAGTAATTTTGTCTCATACGCATTCATGTGTGAGTTTTCTGATGCACAAGATTTAATGTGTGGATGTCAACTTCATTTCATGCTATACTTTTTCTTCCTAATCATTTTTTGACTTCTGTATCTTTCACAGACTTCTCCACTCTGAGTTTATTTCATTAATGTTATCACTCGATTTGTTTTCCTCTCACTCAATTTTGCGTGTATGTCTCTCCCTTCCTCTCTTTCATTGTATTTGTGTCACTCTCATATTTTCTTATCTTCTCTTTTTATTACATACCTAATCCATCTACTTCTCTTGATATGTATAACTTTCTCTTCCTTGTGCCTATGCATTTCTCGCTCTCTTAGTAATTTTGTCTCATACACATTCATGTGTGAGTTTTCTGATGCACAAGATTTAATGTGTGGATGTCAACTTCATTTCATGCTATACTTTTTTCTTCCTAATCATTTTTTGACTGTATGTCTTTTTCACAGACTTCTCCACTCTGAGGTTGTTTCATTGACGTTATCACACGATTTATTTTCCTCTCACTCAATTTTGAGTTAATATCTCTCTCTCTCTCTTTCATTGTGATTGTTTCTCTCTCATATTATCTTACCTTCTCTCTTTTATATTGCATACTTAATCCCTCTACTTTTCTTGATGTGTATAACTTTCTCTTCCTTGTGTCTATGCGTTTCTCGCTCTCTTAGAAATATTTTCTCATACGCATTCGTGTGTGAGTTTCCTGATGCACAAGATTTTATGTGTGGATGTCAACTTCATTTCATGCTATACTTTTTCTTCCTAATCATGTTTGACTATCTGTCTCTTTCACAGTCTTCTCCACTCTGAGGTTGTTTCATTGACGCTATCACTCAATTTATTTTCCTCTCTCAATTTTGCGTGTACGTCTCTCTCTTTCATATTCTCTTACCTTCTATCTTTTTTATTGCATACTTAATCCCTCTACTTTTCTTGATGTGTATAACTTTCTCTTCCTTGTGTCTATGCGTTTCTCACTCTCTTAGTAATTTTTTATCATACGCATTATGTGTCAGTTTCCTGATGCACAAGATTTTATGTGTGGATGTCAACTTCATTTCATGCTATACTTTTTCTTCCTAATCATGTTTGACTATCTGTCTCTTTCACAGTCTTCTCCACTCTGAGGTTGTTTCATTGACGCTATCACTCGATTTATTTTCCTCTCTCAATTTTGCGTGTACGTCTCTCTCTCTCTCTCTTTTATTGTATTTGTTTCTCTCTGATATTTTCTTATCTTCTCTTTTTATTGCATACCTAATCACTCTACTTCTCTTGATATGTATAACTTTCTCTTCCTTGTGCCTATGCATTTCTCGCTCTCTTAGTAATTTTGTCTCATACGCATTCATGTGTGAGTTTTCTGGTGCACAAGATTTAATGTGTGGATGTCAACTTCATTTCATGCTATACTTTTTCTTCCTAATCATGTTTGACTATCTGTCTCTTTCACAGTCTTCTCCACTCTGAGGTTGTTTCATTGACGCTATCACTCGATTTATTTTCCTCTCTCAATTTTGCGTGTATGGCTTTGTCTCTCTTTCATTGTATTTGTTTCTCTGTCATATTCCCTTACCTTCTCTCTTTTTTATTGCATACCTAATCACTCTACTTCTCTTGATATGTATAACTTTCTCTTCCTTGTGTCTATGCGTTTCTCGCTTTCTTAGAAATATTTTCTCATACGCATTCATGTGTGAGTTTCATTATGCACAAGATTTTATGTGTGGATGTCAACTTCATTTCATGCTATACTTTTTCTTCCTAATCATTTTTTGACTGTATATCTCTTTCACAGACTTCGCCACTCTGAGGTTGTTTCATTAACGTTATCACTCGATTTATTTTGATCTCACTCAATTTTGCGTGTACGTCTCTCTCTTTCATATTCTCTTACCTTCTATCTTTTTTATTGCATACCTATTATTAGGTATGCAGTAAAAAAGATAGAAGGTAAGAAGTCCCTCTACTTCTCTTGTTGTGTATAACTTTCTCTTCCTTGTGTCTATGCGTTTCTCGCTCTCTTAGAAATATTTTCTCATACGCATTCGTGTGTGAGTTTCCTGATGCACAAGATTTAATGTGTGGATGTCAACTTCATTTCATGCTATACTTTTTCTTCCTAATCATGTTTTGACTCTGTATCTTTCACAGACTTCCCCACCCTAATGTTGTTTCATTGACCTTATCGCTCGATTTATTTTCCCCTCACTCAATTGTGCGTGTACGTCTCTCTCTCTCTCTCTCTCTTTCCCTGTATTTGTTTCACTCTCATATTCTCTTACCTTCTCTCTTTTTTATTGCATACCTAATCCCTCTACTTCTCTTGATATGTATAACTTTCTCTCCCTTGTGCCTATGCATTTCTCGCTCTCTTAGTAATTTTGTCTCATACACATTCATGTGTGAGTTTTCTGATGCACAAGATTTAATGTGTGGATGTCAACTTCATTTCATGCTATACTTTCTCTTCCTAAACGTTTTTTGACTATCTGTCTTTTTCACAGACTTTTCCACTCTGAGGTTGTTTCATTGACGTTATCACTCGATTTATTTTCCTCTCACTCAATTTTGCGTGTATGGCTCTCTCTCTCTTTCATTGTATTTGTTTCTCTCTCATATTCCCTTACCTTCTCTCTTTTTTATTGCATACCTAATCACTCTACTTCTCTTGATGTGTATAACTTTCTCTTCCTTGTGTCTATGTATTTCTCTGTCTCTTAGTAATTTTTTCTCATACGCATTCATGTGTGAGTTTTCTGATGCACAAGATTTAATGTGTGGATGTCAACTTCATTTCATGCTATACTTTTTTCTTCCTAATCATTTTTTGACTGTATGTCTTTTTCACAGACTTCTCCACTCTGAGGTTGTTTCATTAACGTTATCACTCGATTTATTTTCCTCTCACTCAGTTTTGCGTTTGTCTCTCTATCTCTCATTCATTGTATTTGTTTCTCTCTCATATTTTCTTCTCTTCTCTCTTTTTATTGCATACCTAATCACTCTACTTCTCTTGATGTGCATAACTTTCTCTTCCTTGTGTCTATGCGTTTCTCGCTTTCTTAGAAATATTTTCTCATACGCATTCATGTGTGAGTTTCATTATGCACAAGATTTTATGTGTGGATGTCAACTTCATTTCATGCTATACTTTTTCTTCCTAATCATATTTTGACTGTATGTCTCTTTCACAGACTTCTCCACTTAGAGATTGTTTCATTAACGTTATCACTCGATTAATTTTCCTTTCACTCAATTTTGCGTGTCGTCTCTCTTTCTCTCTTTCATTGTATTTGTTTTTATCTCATATTTTCTTACCTTCTCTCTTTTTTATTGCATACCTAATCACTCTACTTCTCTTGATGTGTATAACTTTCTCTTCCTTGTGTCTATGTATTTCTCTGTCTCTTAGTAATTTTTTCTCATACACATTCATGTGTGAGTTTTCTGATGCACAAGATTTAATGTGTGGATGTCAACTTCATTTCATGCTATACTTTTTCTTCCTAATCACTTTTTGACTATCTGTCTCTTTCACAGTCTTCTCCACTCTGAGGTTGTTTCATTGACGCTATCACTCGATTTATTTTCCTCTCACTCAATTTTGCGTGCGTGTCGTCTCTCTCTCTCTCTCTCTCTTTCATTGTATTTGTTTTTATCTCATATTTTCTTACCTTCTCTCTTTTTTATTGCATACTTAATCCCTCTACTTTTCTTGATGTGTATAACTTTCTCTTCCTTGTGTCTATGTATTTCTCTGTCTCTTAGTAATTTTTTTTTTCATACGCATTCCTGTGTGAGTTTCCTGATGCACAAGATTTAATGTGTGGATGTCAACTTCATTTCATGCTTCACTTTTTCTTCCTAATCACTTTTTGACTCTGTATCTTTCACAGACTTCTCCACTCTGAGTTTATTTCATTAATGTTATCACTCGATTTGTTTTCCTCTCACTCAATTTTGCGTTTGTCTCTCTATCTCTCATTCATTGTATTTGTTTCTCTCTCATATTTTCTTCTCTTCTCTCTTTTTATTGCATACCTAATCACTCTACTTCTCTTGATGTGCATAACTTTCTTTTCCTTGTGTCTATGCTTTTCTCGCTCTCTTAGTAATTTTTTTCTCATAAGTATTCATGTGTGAGTTTCCTGATGGACAAGATTTTATGTGTGGATATGAACTTCATTTCATGCTATACTTTTTCTTCCTAATCATTTTTGACTGTCTGTCTCTTTCACAGTCTTCTCCACTCTGAGGTTTTTTCATTGACGCTATCACTCAATTTATTTTCCTCTCTCAATTTTGAGTTAATCTGTCTCTCTCTCTCTCTCTCTCTCTCTCTCTCTTTCCCTGTATTTGTTTCACTCTCATATTTTCATACCTCCTCTCTTTTTTATTGCATACTTAATCCCTCTACTTTTCTTGATGTGTATAGCTTTCTCTTCCTTGTGTCTATGCGTTTCTCGCTCTCTTAGTAATTTTGTCTCATACGCATTCATGTGTGAGGTTCCTGATGCACAAGATTTTATGTGTGGATGTCAATTTCATTTCATGCTAACTTTTTCTTTCTAATCTTTTTTTTTGACATTATGTCTTTTTCACAGACTTTTCCACTCTGAGGTTGTTTCCTTCACGTTATCACTCGATTTATTTTCCTCTCACTCAAATTTGCGTGTACGTCTCTCTCTCTCTCTCTCTTTCCCTGTATTTGTTTCACTCTCATATTTTCATACCTCCTCTCTTTTTTATTGCATACTTAATCCCTCTACTTCTCTTGATGTGTATAACTTTCTCTTCCTTGTGTCTATGCGTTTCTCGCTCTCTTAGAAATATTTTCTCATACGCATTCGTGTGTGAGTTTCCTGATGCACAAGATTTAATGTGTGGATGTCAACTTCATTCCATGCTATACTTTTTCTTCCTAATCGGGGATGGGGGGGGGGGGGGGGGGGGGGGGGGGGGGGGGAGTGGGGGTTTTGAATGTTATATCTTTCACAGACTTCTCCACTCTGAGTTTATTTCATTAATGTTATCACTCGATTTGTTTTCCTCTCACTCAATTTTGCGTGTATGTCTCTCTTTCTCTCTTTCATATTTCATGTTCCCTTACCTTCTCTCTCTTTTTTATTGCATACTTAATCCCTCTACTTTTCTTGATGTGTATAGCTTTCTCTTCCTTGTGTCTATGCGTTTCTCGCTCTCTTAGTATTTTTTTATCATACGCATTATGTGTCAGTTTCCTGATGCACAAAATTTTATGTGTGGATGTCAACTTCATTTCATGCTATACGTTTTCTTCCTAATCATTTTTTGACTCTGTATCTTTCACAGACTTCCCCACCCTAATGTTGTTTCATTGACATTATCGCTCGATTTATTTTCCCCTCACTCAATTGTGCGTGTACGTCTCTCTCTCTCTCTCTCTCTCTCTCTCTTTCCCTGTATTTGTTTCACTCTCATATTCTCTTACCTTCTCTCTTTTTTATTGCATACTTAATCCCTCTACTTTTCTTGATGTGTATAACTTTCTCTTCCTTGTGTCTATGCGTTTCTCACTCTCTTAGTAATTTTTTATCATACGCATTATGTGTCAGTTTCCTGATGCACAAGATTTTATGTGTGGATGTCAACTTCATTTCATGCTATAATTTTTCTTCCTAATCATTTTTGACTGTCTATCTCTTTCACAGATTTCCCCACTTTAAGGTTGTTTCCTTCACGTTATCACTCGATTTATTTTCCTCTCACTCAAATTTGCGTGTACGTCTCTCTCTCTCTCTCTCTTTCCCTGTATTTGTTTCACTCTCATATTTTCATACCTCCTCTCTTTTTTATTGCATACTTAATCCCTCTACTTTTCTTGATGTGTATAGCTTTCTCTTCCTTGTGTCTATGCGTTTCTCGCTCTCTTAGTAATTTTTTATCATACGCATTATGTGTCAGTTTCCTGATGCACAAAATTTTATGTGTGGATGTCAACTTCATTTCATGCTATACTTTTTCTTCCTAATCATTTTTTGAATGTATCTCTTCACTCCTTCTCCACTCTGAGATTATTTACATCTTTTACTCTTTTGAACTCTCCTCACTCTCATCATTATTTT
>CM063509.1:89361416-89366416 GCA_032207245.1 Pardosa pseudoannulata | reverse complement strand
ATGATTTTTTTATAACCCAGACGCATATATCTTCATTGTGTCTCAAGCAGACTCATTCCACATCCACTTCTCTAAAAGAAAAAAATAAAATACGTATTACGGATAATTACTGCATGTGACAGAAATTGTCAATGTATTATTCCGCACAGTTTTTTATGAGTCGGAAATCTGGATTAAGAGGCATAGTAGATCTAGCCTAGTTAGCTTAAAAACATTTTAGATTTTTTAAAATAAGACAAAATTTTAAGTTTATTTAAAACCTATTTTAAACATATCTTTCTATCTATACATCATCAACTTTAATCATCGATTTATTTTGTTGTTGTTGCACTGACACTTTTATCACCAACATTAACAACAAATTATTTTCATAAAAGTTTAGGAGTCTATTTCATGGACTAATAAATATCTAGTTTTTAAGTTATATATCTTTGAAAATTAAGAAGCTTGTTCGTTTGTGTGTGTGTTTTTTTTATACGTAACCACAGGGTTTCTAATAGATTAGCTGAATTTTGAACATCATTCATATATACCCTCAAATATAAACTGTCAATATTTTGATCTCTGCTGTTCATCATATCACGTTATATGATAAGATTAATTAAACTTAATTTGACAAGGAAAATTAAAACTTTTGCTGATCCGGTCATATGACTGGCTATAAGCTAGTTTAACATTAATGACTTATCTTACTCTAGACCAGGGATGGGTAAACTACGGCCCGTCAGAAGGTTTTAAGTTACCTTCCGTGGCAAATTAAAAGAAATATATATATATATATATATATATATATATATATATATATATATATATATATATATATATATATATATATATATATATATATATATAAATTTATTATATAATATAAATAATATTTGTTTTAATTTAAATATTATATATATATATATATATATATATATATATATATATATATATATATATATATATATATATATATATATATATATATATATATATATATATATATATATATATATATATATATATATATATATATATATATATATATATATATATATATATATATATATATATTATATATATATATATATATATATATATATATATATATATATATATATATATATATATATATATATGTATATATATATATATATATGTATATATATGTATATATATCTTTTGTATATATATATATATTTAATTATATATATATATATATATATTTTATTATATTTATTTATATTTATATATTATTATATATATATATATACATTATAGCCATCTCTTTTTTTAGTTAAAATTATATCCCAAATTTATATCTCAGGATCCGCGGTATACTTCATAATACAAGTGTTTTCAACTTTGAACCTTAGAAAGAATTTTCAGAAGTAGATTGACAGATGATATTTAGCATCGTTCCTTAAAATCAGTACATCTCACTTCGAACCCCAGTATAAGGAACTTTTAAAAATGAAATCGCAATTTCATTCATCTCATTAATGTATTTAAACCGTTAGGTACTTGTATATTGTTTCTAAAATTTTAGAAAATTTATCTTGGCAAGCCAAACTTATTTTCTTTCGATTTTTGGCCCGCGGCCAGAAGAGTTCGTCCATCTCTGCTATAGACCATGACTGTTTCACACTTGTTTGATTTTTGGTCGTTTTAAAACTCCCTTTGGCTTAATTTTATGTTGAGCTAAACCCCTCATCCATTTGATCTATTCTTCTTTCATATAAACTTTAAATTGTTTATTTAGCAAGACTGCTGGTGAATCCCCACCACTCATGTCTGTCGCGTCAGTGTATAGATGAATCCAATGTTATTAGATAGTTATAGGTTTACCGCTTACAGAGTATTTAACCATTTTAATGAAGACAAAAGTTTGTTGAATGGTCCATAAAATACGGTTTGTAAGAACAAGTTTGCTAAAAAACTTTCGTTTTGTTTCACTTTGTCCATAAATCATACTACTGCAGCAACTGGAGTAAATACGTTTCCAAGCTGTTCCTCTTAAAATAACAAAGTAAATACAGTACTTAAAGAAAAACTTGTTTTGGGGAAATTTTGCTACAAACGTTGTAAAACTTTTACAGTTACATTTCAGCTGTTTAACCAGGAATACACAAGGGGACTGAGTTTGTCGAATACAGTTCTGTAATTAATTTAAACATTTTGAAAAGGAGAAAATGTTCAGCATTTGTTTCACTTTGTCCATAAATCATACTACTGCAGCAACTGGAGTAAATACGTTTCCAAGCTGTTCCTCTTAAAATAACAAAGTAAATACAGTACTTAAAGAAAAACTTGTTTTGGGGAAATTTTGCTACAAACGTTGTAAAACTTTTACAGTTACATTTCAGCTGTTTAACCAGAATTACGCAAGGGGACTGTATATTTCTAATACAGTTCTATGATTAATTTAAACATTTTGGAATTGAGAAAATGTTCATCTGTGAAGATCCTAGTTAAAGATTAAAAGGCTGTTGATTGTGTATTGGAAATGCACTGCAAAGAAGGTAGAATAAAACCGATAAAAGATAGAATCGAAACCGAAAATTAATTAATGATAGACGTAATTAAGTTGGTTAATAGAAATATCAATATATATATATATGTGTGTGTGTGTGTATGTGTAATTGAGTGTTCGTATGAATGTATGTATATATGTACCCCGTAATATATATATCTTCACCGATCATGCGGAAGATGTAACCGAGTAGTTTAGTTGACAAGGATTGTTCAGCAACCTTAATGTTTTGTCGTGACTCCTGAGTTTCATCTCAGAGAATTTCTCCCTTCTTGGCAACCGGCTTTTCTCATTTATTGTCGTCTGCTGACCCGTTGCCATGGTTGCACTTGAAGGAAAAAATACCAGTGTTTATGTGAACCTCACTAATCACATCAAATCTATTCCTTTTTATATTTAATTGACAAATGTCTAGTTTATTTATCTCCTCTAGTGTTTTATTTTTAAGCGTAGTTAGGGATGACTTTGCCACACGCTTCTGATTTGATAATGTTTTTAAATCCATAATTGTACTTAATTCTGAATCTAATACTCAGGTAAACAAGATAAGAATAAATGCAGAAATGGAATAACTCAAGTAAATTCCGAAACTCACACAAACTGGTTAATAGAATGAAATGCACAAACTAATCATAAATTAACACAAGACCAATAATCTAAATATGCTAAATACCACAGCAAAATAAGCTAAATACTACAGAAAAAGAAGTATGTAAAACATAATTAAAAAAAAATGTTGAAAATGACGAGTAAGAAAAAAACAATTCAATGGAAATTAACACAAGTACAAGAAAAAGTAAATTAAGTCAGTATTTAATCAATAACTTAAATTCTCATAACACAGAAAAATAATAAAGTGAATCTATAAACCTTCACACAGAATTTACTAATAGATCAAGAGAGCACTAGAATTGCAACACATTACAAGTTGAAGAATATTACACAAGTTAAAATAGCACCAAAATAAAGAATCAAATTTCAATAAATACATGGAAAAATAATCAAAGTAAACTCAGAAGAATGAATAAACTATATTTGAAAAGTTTCACACAAGTAAATTGGAATGAACTCACCGGAAAATATCACGAACTGAAGATTCAAAAGAAAATGGCGACAAGCATGCAGGATCATGGAATAAAACACAACAAAATAAACTCTGAGGAAATTAAAACAATATAAAAAATGATAGCAAGCTCCAGCTCGTAAAGGACCAAAACGATGGAGCGCCGTAACTCAGAGTGGACTGTATGAAATGAATCAACACGAAATTAATTCCCATCAAAGAACATTTATTTAGAGACGCCATGCACACTCTACATAATCGTTTGAGGTTCACATGAACACTGGTATTTTTTCCTTCAAGTGCAACCATGGCAACGGGTCAGCAGACGACAATAAATGAGAAAAGCCGGTTGCCAAAAAGAGAAATTCTCTGAGATGAAACTCAGGAGTCACGACAAAACACTTAATGCAGTCATGTTGTGCAAGGCAACTCTACGCAGCACTAGTAATTAACAATCAGAGGCTTATTGTACATATTCTATATTCGGAGTTTTATATTCTATAGTAGGACACTATTTACACTCAGAAGAAAAAACTGTACATCTGATGATCTTGAAAAATTCCACCTTGAATAGAAATAAATGTCTTGGATAGTTTTTTGTGAGAAGTATCTCCGCATATAACCTATATAATAATACCCTAATTTATCTGTCCGTTTCTCCTCGAATTTATTAAGCTGTTGGACCTGCAATGCATAGAGGCATTCATATTGGATTCTTGATGAGTTAGGTTAGCAAAACTCAAATCAAGTAAAGTTTATCCTCTTCTAAACTATCGATCCGATTCTAAAATAAATCGGTATAATTATGCTCCATATCACAGCAAAACATACAGTTGAGTTGTCCGAAATCCAACCCTTCCCCCGTTTACGAGCCTTTAATGCCATTATTTCAAGACCAGGCTATTAAATTTATCAATTTATTACATAATAAATAGGCAAAAATAAAACTTTTTTCTAGCAGTATGACGTCTTTCCTTTAACCCTCTAAGCGGTTCGCACTGAATCATTTCCTATTTTAAATTATTTAAATATTGTCTGCATTTATTTGATATGTTTTATCACTGAACTTAGATATTACGTAAGTAATTTTCTTCTATATTTCGCTTAAATAATAGATTAGGTACATATGTGATAATTTTAAATTGAATCATCGATTATTTTTTGTTGCAATGAAAATTTTATCACCGGTATTAACAACAAATTCTATCTACCTCCAGGGTGTAGTGGAAATGATAGTTTCATTCCTTTACTTCTATTAATTACTGTGGCAAAAAATTGGGAAGAACTTAACAATAATTTCGACGTAGTTAAGAAAACTTTAAATTATCTGTTTAAATGAATTCAATGTATGAAGATAAATAAATTATTGACCGTGTACTAGATAATTCTCAGGTAAAAAACAAACCCGTTTTTTACCTA
>CM063509.1:89348916-89353916 GCA_032207245.1 Pardosa pseudoannulata | reverse complement strand
TTTTATGTTTAAAACCTTCAACTAATCGGAACTAAACTAAAACGGAACTGCAAAAGACATTTTTTTAATGTAACGAAAATCGGAGTGAACCGAAATATAATATCAGTTTAGTTCAGTTGATTAGTTTTATCGAATACTTAAAATAGAGGACAAATCGGAACTGAACTGAAATCCGTGAACTGCAAAAGATATTTTTTAGTTTTAATGAAAACCGGAACCAACATATATATCAGTTTAGTTCAGTTTATTAGTTTCTATTTTAAACAAGGCTTCAAATTGGAACTAAACTGAACTAAACTGGAAAAGCCACTTTTTAGTTGTAACAAAAACCGGAGCTGAACCAAAATATATATCAGTTTAGTTCGTTCGATACAACTCGAAAATTATTTATTTTTGGATACCTTCAAATCGGAACTAAGCTGAACTAAACTGGAAAAGCCACTTTTTAGTTGTAACAAAAACAGGAGCTGAGCCAAAATATATATCAGTTTAGTTCAGTTTATTAGTTTCTATTTTAAACAAGGCTTCAAATTGGAACTAAACTGAACTAAACTGGAAAAGCCACTTTTTAGTTGTAACAAAAACCGGAGCTGAACCAAAATATATATCAGTTTAGTTCAGTTTATTAGTTTCTATTTTAAACAAGGCTTCAAATCGGAACTAAACTGAACTAAACTGGAAAAGCCACTTTTTAGTTGTAACAAAAACCGGAGCTGAACCAAAATATATATCAGTTTAGTTCAGTTCGTTACAACTCGAAAACTCTATATTTTTGAATACTTTCAAATACAGGACACATCTATTTAAATAGAAGAGTCCTCTATTTGAAAGTAAAGGGCATGCTCTTTGTTTTTAACTTGTCCTCTATCCAACTGTTTTACTCTATGTATATTCAAAACATCTCCTATATATTAAATAGAACTTGACAAGTGTTTCTCTCTCCTCAACAGAATACAGCGAACACACGGCGGTGATCGGGTCCGAGATCAGCATCCCTTGCAACGTGACCGCCAGCCTACCGGATGACAAGGTAACGCTGATCCTGTGGTACCGGGGCGACTCGGGCAACCCGATCTACAGCGTGGACACGAGGCAGGTGCAGGGGGCGCCGCCGAAAAAGGTCGCCCACAAGCAGCTCGAGTCTCGGGCCACCTTCGACATGACTAAGACCCTGGCCACGCTCAACATCAAACCCGTCAGGGAGAACGACGGAGGTGAATACAGGTGCAGGGTCGATTTCAGGAGGTCCAGGACAATGAACTCTGTCATGAAAGTCATCATCATAGGTATTTAATTTTCTAATTTTTTCAGTATACTACTATATTATACAGTTTGGTATAAAAATCAATATTCAAAGACAACATTTTTATCATGGTATTTTTGTGGACATCAAGCTTTAAATTTGTCTATACAACTCTTGGTGTAAATGTCTTTATGTCTATATGCATTTCGATGTCTATATGACTGCATATTCCTTTACTAATATGCCAGAGTGTCTCGCTGTATTTGCATCTACATATATATAGGTCACACATTAGAGTAGGTTTGACAACTTATGGAACTACTGGAATAGTTTTTATGCAGAACAGAATGAATTCTAGCTGTTAAGTAGATATACATGACGATAAATATCTAAAATATTCACCATTAATTAAGATCAAATACTATTTCTTCCTCTAGGACAGTGATTCATTACATGTTTCTTAGATTAAAAAATCCTGATCTTCAGTACATCTTTTTCCATTTGTAATTAAGTCCATATAATTCAGATAGTTAACGAAGCCGTCAAGATGGATTAAATATGGAAGATATATTTTTATTATTGATTATGTAACAGTCTGTATTTACATTTACATATATATAGGTTACACATTAAGGCTAGGTGGAACTACTTAAATAGTTTTTCTGCAGAGCAGAGTGAATTCTAGCAGTTATGTAGGTATACTGTACGATAATCAGCTAAAAGATTTACCATTAATTACGAGTGAATACTAATTTCTTCCAGTAGTACAATTCCTCATTACATGTTTCTTAGATTTAAAAACTATAATTTGAAGTACATCTTTGTCTATTTGACTTAAATCCGTATAAATCAGTAAGTTTATTTTGTAAACGAAGCTAACAAAATGGATTATGTATGGAAGAGATATTTTTATTATTAATTATATAACAGTCTGTATTTGCGTTTACATATATATACGTTACACATTAGGGCAGATTTTGCCATTTGTGGTACTATTTGAATAGTTTTTTCTGCAGAGGAGAGTGAATTCTAACAGTTAAGTAGATATACTGGACGATAATCATCTAAAAGATTTAATATTAATTACGAATGAATACTACGTCTTCCAGTAGGATAATGCCTCATGACATATTTTTTAGATATAAAAAGAATGATTTGAAGCATATATTTGTCTATTTATATTTAAATCCATATAAATCAGAAAGTTTATTTCGTAAACGAAGCTAACAAGACGGATTATATACTTATTATTAATATATAATGCACCAAAATCGGTCAGCGGCTGCCTAGTTGGCAAAGATATCGATCTTATAACCAGAGTTTCGAGTTCAATGCTCGAACCTGAAAAATATCCGCTATGTTCATTAGATTCGCCATATTCACATAAAATAGATTCGTTGTCACAATGTCCTTCAAGTTCCTACATTAGTCTTTTTTAGGTGGCAGGCCAATCCTAGCTACGTTAAACTAGAGATCCTTTGCCTTATCTATGCTTCTAAATTACGAGGATCTATTTTGTTTATTTCAGTTGTCCTAAAATGACCAACAAATATCTTCGGCTTGGTAATAGCAAATGCTATAAGACTTTTTTTAAGTTGCTATAAGAATTAATGCTATAAGACTTTTTAAGATGTTAGACTTTAATGCTATAAGACTTTTTTCCATTGTGGGGGCAGATGCCCCCACAGTGGAAAAAATAACACCAAATTCGATAAACGAGTTGCAAATGATACTTACTATTGAGCAAGGAAGGATGCCCTCTAGATGTCTACCGCAATGGCTATAAGACATCTGCCCCCACAATGGAAAAAAATATCACCAAATTCGATAAACAGGTAGCAGATGGTACCTACTACTGTGTAAGGACGGATGCTGTCGAGAAATCTACAGCAAATGCTATAAGAGTATCTGCCCCCACAATGGAAATAATGGTCGCAAATCATGCCTACTACTGCACAAGGACGGATGCTCTCTAGAAATCTACAGCAAATGGTATAAGAGCATGTGCCCCCACAGTGGAAAAAATGGACCAAATTCGATAAACGGGTCGCAGATGGTACCTACTACTGCGCACGAACAGATGCTGTCCCTGAGCAGCAGTAGGTACCATCTTCAGCCGTCAATGTGCCTAAATGTATATTTGTGTCTGTATTTATATCCGTAAATAAATCAAAACGTTCATTAAAGAAGCCAACTAGATGGATTAAATATGGAACATGTACTTTTTTATTATTACTTTCTAATCACATATTGAGCTACAAAACGTATATTTTTGTTAATAATTATAGATTCGAATGTAGATTGGATATTCCATTATTTTATTAACTGTTATATAGTAATAAGAAAAATAAATACTCACTAGATTTAATTAATAAACGAGAACCTCTCTCGCAACATATTTCTTGAAGTATTAAAAAGTAAAATGCTTTATATATATATATATATATATATATATATATATATATATATATATATATATATATATATATATATATATCAAGGTTATAAAATAATAAATGAATAGGAATAAAAATATTTCATATAAAAAGTATTGTTTAACTTGCCTAATAATGATTCTATAAGTAATTAAAAAATGTTTGCCTTGTACATAGTTCCACAAAGTTTCGCAAATTCCAGAATTAAAACAAATCACTTTAATCGATCTTTTTTCTCCTTTCACGCCATTCTTAAAATTGGGAGTTCAAACATTGTTAGTTTTTGAAAAGTTTGCACATTTTCCTCTGATTTCCCATGAGACCGAACATTAAACAATAAAGTTCGCCATTAACCATTAAACTAAATTGCTTTTATTTCTTCTTGGTATAAAGAGCTTTTCTATATACCACCCTCTTGTGTATCTCAGTTTTTGAAATTTCTTTGCATGTGGAATTTAATAGCTTCGAAATATTAAAGTTTCAAAACATTGTGAACTACAAGTGCCAATCTTCTGTACAAAATTTCGACTCTCGTATATTTAATGAACCTGTGTGAAATGGTTTTTAGGTTAATAAACTAAATAAAATATTTATGGTAGAAATTGAAAAATAAAGTTTTAAATTTCTATCAATGTAGCATGTTGGAATTAGCAATCTGTAGAGTGATGATCATTACTAGAATTAATTATACATATCATATAATGAATTTGAAGACATCTTCAATAACATCAACTCTGAACTGAACAGAGAATTTTATTTCTTAAATGCCCAACATCGTATTTGAAAACATAACAATCACCACACAGAGACCGACTCTTCGGCGAAGAGTCACCAATCACTTGATTTCAAATGTTCTGCAACATATTTTGGAGCGCTCTATACTTAAATATCCTAACTTAACCCAAAGTCATTTCGCTTAGGAAAGATTTCTTTCTGCTTTTATTAATTACACCTTTAATTTTAACAATCTGACATACATATATTGAAGCATCTTGAGCCCTAATTCAGCTGGAAAAAGGATAGCGGAGGTCTACGTACAGACTAAAAATCTTTATTAGAAACACAATGTTGAAGTTATGAGGAAGACAGATGAAAACGAGGAATATCTACAAATGAAAATGATGATCGTTACAGAAATCAGTTTTCTAATCGTTTGGAGAAAAAAGGGGGTAGGACTCTCTCAGTCGCTCGCCTCGACGTTCTCGGCCGATGAGTTCACAGGTGACTCGATCGGTCCAAAATTCTCCTGGGCCATGAACTCTGGTCTTTTTGTATCGTCGTTTGGCCGCTACTTTCCATCTCAGCTGATCGGACATCTGGTT
>CM063509.1:89296416-89328916 GCA_032207245.1 Pardosa pseudoannulata | reverse complement strand
CAAAATTATGATTATTATGTAGTCATGTAGAAATCGAAACACATTTTGCCTATCACGCAAATAAAAGTAAAATATTCTAAACATTTTGTGAATTCTGAAAACTTTATTTAAAAATTAGCCGAATAATTTTAGAATTTTTGTTAATAGGGGACTTCGAATACTATTAAAACCCGACGAGAGCGTAATGTTAACAACGTCTTATGTTATTAACAATAGTGACGTAACCCTAATTTTTTTTTCTGGAAGGGTCCAAAAACTTCATCTCAATGTTCAGTGAATTTTGAACTTTGCTTAAAAGAAGTTTGTGAGAATTTATTCACTTTGACTTTTGCATTCAATTATAAATTCTTTCAAAATTGTAACTTTGCTAAAAATTGCAGATTTTGGTGTGTGGGAGGGTCAAAATTATAATTATTTTGTAGGCATGCATAAATCTAAACACATTTTGCCTACCAAGCAAATGAAAGTAAAAAATTCTAAACATTTTGTGATTTCTGAAATCTTTATTTAAAAATTAGCCAAAGTCATCTTTGTTAATAATTTTGACTAATATTAACAACGTATATGGCTAATGTTAACAACGTCTTATGTTATTAACAATATTGACTTAGCCCTATTTTTTTTCTGGAAGGGTTCAAAAACTTAATCTAAATGTTCAGTGAGTTTTGAACTTTGCTTAAAAGTAGTTTGTGAGCATTTATTCACTTTGACTTTTACATTGAATTATAAAAACTTTCCAAAATTGTAACTTTGTTTAAAATTGCAGATTTCGTGTGGAAGGATTCAAATTTATAATTATTACGTAGTCATGTAGAAATCGAAACACATTTTGGCCTATAACGCAAATGATGTAAAAATTTCTAAACATTTTGTGAATTCTGAAAACTTTATTTAAAAATTATTTGAAGTTATCTTTGTTAATAACTTCGAATAATATTAAAACTTATATGACTAATGTTAATAACGTCTTATGTTATTAACAACAGTGACGTAAGCCTAATTTTTTTTTCTGGAAGGGTCCAAGAACTAAATATAAAGTTCAATAAATTTTTAACTTTGCTTAAAAGTAGTTTGAAGCTTTTATTCATTTTGACTTTTATATTGAATTATAAAAAACTTTTTTAAAATTGTAACTTTCTTTAAAATTGCAGATTTCGGGGGGGGGGATTCAAAATTATAATTATTGTGTAGTCATGTAGAAATCGAAACAGATTTTGGCCTATAATGAAAATGAAAGTAAATAATTCTAAACATTATTTGAATTCTGAAAACTTTATTTCAAAATTATCTGAAATTATCTTTTTTAGTAACTTCGACTAATATTAATACGTATATGACTAATGTTAAAAACGTCTTATGTTATTAATAATAGTGACGTAGCCCTAATTTATTTTTGGAAGGGTTCAAAAACTTAATTTAAAAGTTCAGGGAATTTTCAAATACAGAAGAATTTATTCATAACACACGAACATACAAAGATTCTTCTTACATGCATACATACATAAAATTCTACATAAATATATACATACATAAGATTCTACATTTATACATAACTCTTGTATATACAACATAGATTTTTATGCATACATAAAAATGTCATGTTTCACTAAGCTTATACATTTCTAAAATATTACAACAGCATCATAGTCTTCCCATGTTGCATCCTCTCACGTGAAGAAGAAAGCTTATAGAAGTTCGTTGGTGGAACAATGCTAATATGGATGTTGTGTATTATTTTTTTTTTCGTTCTACAGCATTTTAAGCACTATAATTGGTTTCTACTTCAAATTTACGAGGATCCACTTGAACAAAGTTGTTCTTTCCCCTTAACTCTGCTCATTAAAATGAAAAGCTCACTCTTTGCCTTAATACGAGAGCGTATGGCTCAATCGAGTTTGGTTTTTCTGAGTGGCATCAGAAACAACAACAACACTGCTATTTTAAAATCATACTTTCCTCCTTGAGATGCTCGTTAAAACGAAAGGAGCACCCTTTGCCTTAATACGAGAGCATATGGCTCAATCGTGCTTGGTTTGTCCAAGTGGTATCAGGAAGAACAAAAACTACAACACTGCTATTTTAAAGTCTCATTTTCACCCTTAATGTGCTCGTTAAGACGAAGGAGCACCCTTTGCCTTTATACAAGAAAGTATGTCTCATTCGTGCTTGGTTTATCCAAGTGGTATCAGGAACAACAACAACAACACTGCTATTTTAAAGTCTCATTTTCAACCTTGAGGTGTTCGTTAAAACGAAAGGAGCACACTTTGCATTAATACGACAGCGTAAGACTCAATCGTGCTTGGTTTTTCCAAGCGGTATCAGGAACAACAACAACACTGCTATTTTAAAGTCTCACTTTCAACCTTGAGGTGTTCGTTAAAACGAAAGGAGCACACTTTGCCTTAATACGAGAGTGTATGGCTCAATCGTGCTTGGTTTGTCCAAGTGGTATCAGGAACAACAACAACACTGCTATTTTAAAGTCTCACTTTCAATTTTGAGGTGATCATTAAAACGAAAGGAGTACACTTTGCCTTAATACGAGAGAGTATGGCTCAATCGTGTTTGGTTTCACCAAGTGGCATAAGACAACAACAACAGACTATTATACGCACCTTAGATTTTAAGCAATTTTTTAATAATATTTTTCCCATTTTTGTTATTAGATTTCAAAATCAGATTGGGCAGAATCTTATTTTATAAAATCGAAATGACTTTTTTTATTCCTGAAAATTATCATCTGAACCTTCTCCTTCCTCTTCGTCATTATCTTTGTACTCTTCATACATTGATAGTCTTCACCGCCATCGAGAGCGTTACTTATGCCGCACTTCTTGGAAGATTTAATGTCTTATCTCACTCTACACCATGACGATTTATCCACTGACACATGTGATTTTAGGTCGTTTTGAAGCTCCCTTCTGCGTAAATTTACGTTGAGATTCACTACTCATCCTTTTGCTCTATTCTTCTCTCATATACACATTAAATGGATTAGTTATCAAAACATCAAAAGGCTGCATTAATGAAATAAGTCTTCCCAAAATAACAGCAAACTCTATATATCCAGATAACGTTCGGTTTCTAGCGACATCGGATATATGTACATTTTTAAGACTGGCAAGAATTTTAAATCAAACACTACATATTTTAATATTTATTTCAATTATAAAACACATTTTCGAGACAATGTTTCGAATAAACAAGCGTTACAGTCCGTAAAATACTGCAAAGAATATGTTCATTCTTGACTATAATCTGTTGATTGAGAATAATAATTAACATAAATAGTCATATTATTTGTAATGTCCTCAGAGAAAATAATGTGATCCAAATTTTTTTGCTCCCCTAATACCAGACAATTACACTTATCCATTCAACATCCACAAAATCTGTACAACGCCCATTTGACATCATCTCTGTATCGAAGAGATGTCCAATAAACTTTCCGTTATCACCAATTATATAATTGGTGACTGGAGGGTCGAAGTATTGCAGTTTCAACAACCAGTTATGCTTTGTGTATAATCAGACATTTCAACTTGTTTAACACATTGACGGACAGTAGGAACGAGTGAAGTTCGAAAATTAACACTATATGTTTTTGTAATTTTTTGTATATTTAAACTTCTCGTTATCACCAATATTTAATAATTGGTGACTAGAGGGTCGAAGCATTAACATTTTCAACTACCAGTTATGCTTTGTGTTTAATCAGACATTTCAACTTGTTTAACATATTGACGGACAGTAAGAAGTGAAGTTCGAAATTACACTATATGTTTTTGTAATTTTCAGTACATTTAAACTTTCCGTTATCACCAAGATTCAATAATTGGTGTCTGATTGTCGAATTTTGCATTTTCAACAACCAGTTATGCTTTGTGTATAATCAGACATTTCAACTTGTTTAACACATTGACGGACAGTAGGAACGAGTGAAGTTCGAAAATTAACACTATATGTTTTTGTAATTTTTTGTATATTTAAACTTTCCGTTATCAACAAGATTTAATAATTGGTGACTGGAGGATCGAAGTATTGCATTTTCAACAACCAGTTATGCTTTGTGTATAATCAGACATTTTTAACTTGTTTAACACATTGACGGACAGTAGGAACAAGTGAAGTTCGAAAATTAACACTATATGTTTTTGTAATTTTTTGTATATTTAAACTTTCCGTTATCACCAAGATTTAATAATTGGTGACTGGAGGGTCGAAGTATTGCATTTTCAACAACCAGTTATGCTTTGTGTATAATCAGACATTTCTACTTGTTTAACACATTGACGGACAGTAGGAACAAGTGAAGTTCGAAAATTAACACTATATGTTTTTGTAATTTTTTGTATATTTAAACTTTCCGTTATCACCAAGATTTAATAATTGGTGACTGGAGGGTCGAAGTATTGCATTTTCAACAACCAGTTATGCTTTGTGTATAATCAGACATTTCTACTTGTTTAACACATTGACGGACAGTAGGAACAAGTGAAGCTCGAAAATTAACACTATATGTTTTTGTAATTTTTTGTATATTTAAACTTTCCGTTATCACCAAGATTTAATAATTGGTGACTGGAGGGTCGAATTTTTCATTTTCAACAACCAGTTATGCTTTGTATATAATCAGACATTTATACTTGTTTAACACATTGACGGACAGTAGGAAGAAGTGAAGTTCGAAAATTAACATTATATGTTTTTGTAATTTTTTGTATATTTAAACTTTCCGTTATCACCAAGATTTAATAATTGGTGACTGGAGGGTCGAAGTATTGCATTTTCAACAACCAGTTATGCTTTGTGTATAATCAGACATTTCTACTTGTTTAACACATTGACGGACAGTAGGAAGAAGTGAAGTTCGAAAATTAACACTATGTTTTTTGTAATTTTTTGTATATTTAAACTTTCCGTTATCACCGAAATTTAATAATTGGTGACTGGAGGGTCGAAGTAATGCATTTTTAACAACCAGTTATGCTTTGTGTATAATCAGACATTTCTACTTGTTTAACACATTGACGGACAGTAGGAACAAGTGAAGTTCGAAAATTAACACTATATGTTTTTGTAATTTTTTGTATATTTAAACTTTCCGTTATCACCAAGATTTAATAATTGGTGACTGGAGGGTCGAAGTATTGCATTTTCAACAACCAGTTATGCTTTGTGTATAATCAGACGTTTCTACTTGCTTAACACATTGACGGACAGTTAGAACAAGTGAAGTTCAAAAATTAACACTATATGTTTTTCTAATTTTTAGAATATTACAAGTATAGCTTTAATCTTTATGCTTAAATAAACTCAATTTTGATTAATTCAAAATTGATTTGATTATTCCAAATCATAACACTAGGCATCTACTTGTACTCCGGTAAATGAACATTTGCGCAGTTGTAGCCGTACTGTCTAAAAGATGACCGTTCCGTTTTGGATGGCTATTGCAGTTGTGACTTACTAAGCGAGCCGAGACAAGCTTCTTGGTTTTATTCCAACATTCACAACTATGTACATTTCATCACTATTTACACATTTATCTACAAGGAGCATTATAAGCATTTAAAAAGACTCCATTAAGCTAGGCGCGAACATACTTCGAGAACACCAAGTATCGTTCTCCCCGAACGCCGTGTCACGAACTTCGAACCGTCCGAGAATAACCTCCTCAGACAAAGCCTTTTTTAGCCAATCCCAGGCCCCCTAGCCTCTCTCCAGTAAGGCGCTTAACTTCGCCTACACTCCGAGGGGGGGGGGTAAGGATTTCCCCGCATTTCAGAGAGAAGAAGTATATGTTCCAAAAGACGCACCAACATTCCTGGAGATTGGTCTAGCTTTTGGCGGGAAAATATAGAATATTTTACACCGTCATACCACATAGTGCACTTCGCTTTGATGGCTATAGGCGTAAGTATCCGTCAACGTGTTAATAATGTTTATTTTACTACGCATCACCTTCACTAACATCTATTTAAATGTTTTTGAATAAATTTTACTTTAGATCATCTCTCAAAATTCAGTGAAGTTGATATTTTTAAATTTTTTATTTTAAACTAACGCTATTAAAAAATAAATAAAAGTCCATCGTATTATGCAATGCAACACGGATTTTCGTAAAATAAATAAATAAATAAACATTTGTCAAAACATTTGCGGATTTAATTTATTTTACTTGCAGGTCGCCCAACTCCTGTACTATCTTGGTGGAAGGGATCTACATTATTAGATGATTCTTACACCACCCTAGGAAGAGGTTTCGTCCGGAATGAATTAGTTTTGTTGGACTTACAAAGGGAAGATCTCTTAACAATGCTCACGTGCCAAGCATCTAACACCAATCTTACAGTTCCTGTTTCCAGCACAGTCACCATTGATTTGAGCCGTAAGTATAAATTTTTACTTCTCCGTAAGTATAAAGCCGTAAGTATAAGTTCAACCTTTGTGACCTTTACGTGATTAGGCTTTTAATCAGTTACATTTTCGTTATCAAATCAGAAATGAGAGCATTCTTCATCGTAAAGAAATCGTAAACTGGATATGCTGCTTTTTGAAACTGGATATGCTGCTGTACCATGAGCAGTAGTTTTCACAATGACATTTACATACTCTTTCCATGGTGTGAAAGATGGGTAGGTGAAAGTGTCTTAGAGAGAGATAACTTTAACGACCCCGGCAATTTGTCATTTTATAAAAATTATAATACAATACAAGTGCGTATTAAATTGTAATCTGATAAAAAATATTGTAAGTCCTTAAGGTGAGGTATAATCTTTACATTAAATAATACTTTATATATATATATATATATATATATATATATATATATATATACATAAATTATTTTAATCCATTGTTCTATGGAAGAGTAGAGGGGGTTAAACCATCAAATCTTTAATATTGTTTACCATTGGAAGCAAATATTAAAGAAGCAACCAGCTGTTTCGAAAACGAACCTTTAGAGACTGTTCCGTCCAGCAACCATGTTGCTGGATTAGCGGCAGCAATTGCTTTATAGTTTTATAAAGTGTTTTTCTTCTGTTACCGTTGAGCGTAGCGCCATCTGAAAATAAAAATGTTCACACAATCACACAGCATACAATAGTGTTCGCTGAGAGAGCGGAGCGAGGGATTAAATCGGCTACGAACCAATATACTCTTTTTTTTTTCTTGATATTTTTTAAAGTGGATGGTTTGGACGACGTTTGGAGTAAAAATATTCAAAGTCATTGTAGTAAGTAAATTCTTAATTCCTTTAAACATAAATCTTATTGGGTTTTCATTTTCCCAACGTTGATCCAATCCATACACATTTAATTCTATTTGATTGTGTTTATGTATTAAGTATCTCCCTCGTTCATATTATTCTTATTTATTGGTACTTTGTTAAAATCGAAAATGTTAGTAGTCACTAATTCTCTATTGATAGCAATATATTTGCTTTGTAATGTCAAATTCTAATCTACAATAAACTGTTAGCAAATTCCTCCCCTTTGGTTATTTCTCAATCACAAAGTTTTTATTTTAGTTTATATATTTAATTATACATTCCACTAATTCTTAACAACACACAGAGACCAAATTTAGGGCTAAGAACATTTCCTTTTATATAGATACTTGACTAGAAATTAAAGAATATTATAGTAAAGCAAAATATTTCTTTTTATTTGATATAACTTACATAATTTTAAAACCCCAATTAAGAATAATACTACTTCAAAGGTTAGAATAAATTATTTCAAATATGTAAAAAATAATTTAAAAATATAAAAAAATAAAAATGAAAGATTTATAAAAATAGTCTCACAGAACCTAAAAAATGCATATTTTTTTATATCTGGATAATTTTGTGCAAAAATTATGTTTACTGGAATAACACAAAAATGTACTTCTTGAATCTTCATTTGAAAAAAAAAACAGATCCAATGTTTATTTCAGTTATAATCATGTACATGGATGAAGCTTTAATGTAAAAATTAAATTAATTATTTTCATTTGGTACTAATTCTTAACTGTAAATTGTGTTAACTGCAATATTTCATGAAAACAGCAATAAAGAGAAATGAGACAGGAAACAATGGGACAATGAAAAATCTTCTAAAAATTAAACTGTATAAATCACATTATTTTTGGAACATAAATGCAAATCTAAATTGCTGAAAAAAAGGGTAATATTTTTTATTGTCTTGCTACCATGCATCTAGATGAATATTTTAACCCAACACTACAGCAAAATGTCTGTTATAACTATGTTTTTCACTTGCATATTTGGCCTAGACAATGGTGAAATGTATTTAAAAATTATTTATGTTTTTTTTTACTGTTTTTAACGAAAAATTGCGTTTGATAAATTCAATATTAGTTAAGGAAATCCTTGATAAATATATAAAAAAAATTATTTCAAAAATACGCATACGAAATCTTCTGTTTTGTGGTAAATTTTAATCCTCTTGTGGATTACTGTCACCCTTATGAATTTGACACTTGAATTCAGCAACAACGTATGTACAAAGTCATTTCGCAATAAACTAAAAGTTTACTGAAGAGTCACTGGCGATCAACAAAAAATGATTTGAGAGACTATGGTGTATTTAGAGTCATATTTAAGAAATTAATGTTTTAGAGCACGATGTGCAAAATAATTAGAGATATGAGTGTAAAAATAAACAATTTCTCTGAAGGTCCGATTGTACTCTCGAATAAGTACTATAAATAAGTACGTCTATTCATTAAGTTAAATTTTAAATTTATTTTTTATATTTTTATAAAAATAATGTTTTTAAGCTTTATCGCTAATAAACTAATGTAAATAAGTTAAATTAACTTATTACAGAAGGGTGAAAGCTTGTACCAATCATGGAAATGTTTCATTTGAGACACTATATTGGATTTCCAAGTTAGTAATTTAAATAATTAACGTTGCTTGTAAATTAACATCGGGTATTCTGATATTTGGTGGGATTTTAACCTATTTTTAGAAACAATAAGGCTGATTCTAAGAAATATTAGGTTATTATAGGTTACTTCACCCAGGTACATCATATATTACAATTATAATACATGATGATCATCATATATTACAATTATAATGTATGATGATCATCATATATTACAATTATATTCGTAACCAAGATATTTTCTATACAACACAAATAAAACTATAAATCATTGTAGTTTCAAGACTAAACAAATGTGCAAGCATTTTCAAAATAAGAGTGTCCAAATTCACTAGCATTTACTAATAATTTGGCTTGTTAACTAAACTTCTTTTTAATCAGTTAGTTTGGACTAATTTTTATTATATGAAACATTTACTACTCTCTTAAATATCATAAGTTTAACTACTTATATCATAAGTTTAAATACGTTGAAAATGCATTGTAGAATGTTTTATTTCAATATAACTTCATGTTGGAAAAACTATGAAAAAACTAACATTATTTTGCACCTGATAAAATGAAAATTGTAACAGTATCATGCTACCATATGTCACCAATCGGTAAGAATAATATTTTTCAATAAGTTATACATGATAAGTTGCGTAAAGAAGATTTAATATCTACAGTGTTTGTTTGACAGTGTCAAAAAACAGCTAAGCAAAATTTCGTGAGTTTACAGCAAACCATATATATTGGTGTAAGAGACAAATAAACATTCACATAGACGGACTTATAAATCATTGTCGTTGAAAATTTAATATTGAAAAAACTATGAATGAGGTACCATTGTTTTGCACGTGGTAAAAGATAAATTGTGACATTCACAAACTATCATCTGTCATCCATCAAGAAGAGTAATATTTATCAAGACAATATACTAAGTGACAGGGTAAGGGAAGAGATTTAATATCGACAATATTCATTTGGTAGTGTCAAAGAATATTTGTGCAAAATATGATCATTTTAAGGTAAACTATAGATTTGTGTAAGGAATATATATGAAGTACTGTAGTTGCACTTAGAAGCAACAAATACATATTCATGATAGTAATTAATCACGCAACTAGTTTAGGATGTAGTAATTAGTTATAGTAGTTAATATATTATATTACGGTAGTAGAAGGTATAGTAGTAGAGTGTATAGAATATAAGTAGAGTAGTATAGATAGTATAAAGTATAGTTGGTAGTAATTAGAGATGTACAGCACATTAAGATACTAATTTTGATAAATTATTAATAATAATAATTATTATTATTTAATTATTAATTTTATTATATTAATAATTGAAAAATTATTGTTATTATTTGCTTACATAAAAAAGTGGAAAATATTAAAGTAAATCAAACTCAAATAAATTATTATTAAAATCCAGGAGGAAAGAAAGACGAAATTATTTTGAAGTTTTTTTACTAACAGAATGTAAAGCTGTTTTAAATATAGAATTTTTGAATAATTTTCTAGGGTCATAGTCTGGTGGCCAATTTTTTTATTTTTTAGTTTTCTACTAATATAAGATTCCAAAATAGATCGATCCAAGATTCCTCAGGACTTTTCTAATTGGATCCTTTTAATACCTCAATATAAAAATTCATTGGTATGGTATGGATAGGAAGTCGAAGTACCATTGGCGAAAGTATTTTCTTTCAAATTGATTGTAACTCTTGAATATGACATACAAATAAAAAATGAACACTATTATGCGTTTTAACAAAAGAGGTGTTGTTAATTGTCAGTTTTATAACTAATTAGTTCTGGTGAAAAATTTGATTACCATGTGAATCTACCATGTGTGTCTACCATGTGATTTTTGATTACCATTTGATTACCATGTGTATCCTGTATTTATACCACCAATAAAACATATTTACTTTTCTCACTAGTTTCTCCCCAAGAAGTAAAGATAGTCACGCCTCGCCGTTCTATGTCTGCTGGAGAGGAAATAGAAGTGGTCTGCCAGACATTTGGTTCCAGACCCCCCGCAAGACTATCGTGGTGGGTCGGCCAAGAGTCCCTAACCGCATCTGCTAAAGAAACAGTCTCGGGAGACGGAAATTCTACGACAAGTCGACTGCTTTTCCGTCCAACTAGCGAGGAACATGGAAAACCTCTCACTTGTAAAGCTCATAACCCTGAAACCCCAGACAGTGCCTTAGAAGATACATGGGAATTGAATATATTCTGTAAGTATAATTGATTTATTTTCTTTGACCACTAGTTCATAGGCCTTCGTAAATGATACTATTACGGGAGATTTTGTATTTTAAAATATATGCTTTCTACCATGCCTGATACGTTAAAAGAAGAGAATATATTGAATATATTCTGTAATACTTAGTTGCGCCATACGTTTCGATAAAATTATAAAACTGAACATAAAAAAATGTAATCAAATTTAAAACTAAATCGTCTTAAACTTTTATTTTACTTTTAGACTTCATATATTATATGTTATTGACTTTATATCTTATATGACTTTATATGTTATATGACTTTATATATTATATTATATATATTTGTTTTAAGACATTGCCTTGATAAGCTTTTCAATCCTTTCTCACAAAAAGGAATGTGACAGCTTTATGGCTGACACTGCACCAACCCACTCTGAAAGCCGTATGATGAGTGTTTTGCTGTATTTATTTTCTCTTTAGCTTCTTAAACACCTCTTGCGTATACACGGCTATTCTGGTGGTTCATCAGTGCCCAAAATTTCTCTCCGGTAGTTAGAATTCGTATGTGGGTGTGTTATAAGAATTCTGCCACAACAGTGCTTTTTCCCTTAAGGTACTTCTGACGCTTTGATAATTTCATATGAAAATGGGCAATTATTCTTCGTTAACTTCTTAATCAAAAATCTTCATTTATTAAATGAACATATTTTTTCACAAGCTTGTGGAGAAATATCCTTCCTTTTATTCAATAACTGGCTAATATGATTTAGAAATGATCGAGGATCGCTTGGCATAAATTTCTGTCGCTGTCTGACACTGCTTTGGGAACTCCAAGACCAAAAGTTCTGTCGCACATAACGAACCAAAGATGTGGATCGCCGAAGTTATGCGGCGGAATTCTGACAGCACTGATTTCCGTCATTCCGTTCTTTTGTAGACGCTGAGAGAAAAAACTAGAGTCCACTGCGGCAGAAGAAAAATGAAAGATGCTCCAGTTGGTGATAAATGAATTTCTAAAGAAGCCAAATACTGATGTCCCAGGTCACCATTGTAGAGAAATATCCTCCCTTTTATTCAATAACTGGCTATTATGATTTAGAAATGATGGAGGATCGCTTGGCATAGATTTCCATGGTGAAAATAATCCTAATAGTGATGTATGCAAGAAGATTTAAACTTTACAAACATTTATTAACACGACACATGCCATTTTTTCCCAACTCATATCTTTGGAATTTTTTCCTTATCTCCTTATCTTGCGCTCATGCGCAAAATACATCTTCACGTACATGCTGAGCGGAGGGATATTGGTGTTGCCACAAGTTCATCTCCTGTCCACACAAGGCCGACGTTTGCTCTTACCCACAGGTGGCGATGTACTCAAAGAGGAAATCAATGCATCTGTTCTAACCAATAACGATAATTTAAAAAAATGTTTCATCAGATTATTTTTTTTCAACTTAAAATGATAAAAAAGAGTTTTAAAACTACATACAAGAGTGGATTAACATTCAAACAAAATAATGACATGCTTAGGACATCAACAGAAAATGATCACACACGTTTTTCATAATCCTGGTATTTGAAATATTTTGGAAATGTTTTCTATGAAGGAAGAAATTGTCACAAATATATACCGTAATTTCAGGCACATAAACCGCCTTGGCATAAAAGCCATGAACAATTGCCGACAGTCAGTCCCTGGTCTCATTAACCCTTCTGTTGCTAGAGGTTGATCGTTGCTCATAACCTAACCAATTTGTTTTAATGTCAGGTAATTGGCAACTAAACCATAAACCTTCCAGCTTCCGAATATGTTTGAACAATAAAATTATACAATACGGTGATAGTTTTCAAATGTTCTGAAATCATAGGTCTTCCAGAATCGCACCAACTACGAATAGAGGAGTTTTTAAGTCGTGTTCTAAAGAAATGAACACTAAGTCAGTAAGGAGATGAGTAATTGAAATTTCAGATGCTTGAGGAATATCTCAAAATAGTGAAAGCCAGGTCCTCTTAGGCTTTATCATTAGCATAGATAACCAGTTTTAGTTTATTATAGTAGTTTTATTATATTCAAGCTTTATAACACATTTCGCCGAATGAAATGCTCAGCAACGACTTTTACTTTTGGAGAAAGAAAAATAAATTTTTCGCCAAGAAGTCAGCACTTTTGTTTCATTCCACACCATAGTGAAATACAACTCACTGCAAGCCAGTTGAAACCAAGCCGAAATTAGGGCTTTCCGTGAGCCGGCACGGCAAGACCCAGTCGGTAAAGGCAATGTTCTCGTAACTGGAGGGTTGCAGGTTCGGAGCTCGAACCGGCCTAAGATCCGCCGCGTTCGTTAAAGATGACTGGGGCACGTAAAAGAGGTTCGTATTCACAATGTCCTCTAAGTTCTCAATCAATAACTCTGTTGGTGGTAAACCAAACCTATGGGTCTTCTACTTCCTCCCTGCTTCAAAATTACGAGGACCCACTTGAGCATAAGCCTACTTTCACCCTTGACGTACTCGTCTAAGCGAAAGATGCACCCCCTTGCCTTAATACGAGTAGCTTCCTGTTCAATCGTGCTTGCTTTAGCTTCTTAATCACTTCTTGTGTATACACGTCAACTCTGATGTTTGGAAAGTTCATCAATGCCCAAATTTTCTATCCGGTATTTAGAATTCGTATTTGGATGTGTTATAAGAATTCTGACACAACATTGTTTTTTGCCTTAAGGTACTTCTGACGCTTTGATAATTTCATATGAAAATGGGCGTTAGAGACTTTTTTTCATAATCCTGATTCATGAAATATTTTGAAAATGTTTTCAATGAGGAAAGAAATTTTCACAAGTTTATACCGTAATTTAATAACATAAATATATAAACAAGTATAATATTTGGACTGACCGCAACAGCAAAAAAATTTCGAAATTCTCACAGTTACATTGCCCAGCAGGTACATTGCAAGAGTTACATTTTAACCTTTAATTCCATATAAGCCGCGGTTAATCTACCTGAATTTGTGGTGTAACTTTTTTATAAGCTTAGCTGAGTACAACGGGATTTTCTGCAGTAATTACTTTCACTTAGATGACACGTCTCTAATGCAATCAGTGACCATATATCTACCAATGGCTTTTATTTCATATGAGTTAAAAAATATTGCTTCAATACTTAATTCATTTTGAAAAGATGGATTAAGCACTTATGGGAGATATTTTTATTGGGCTAAAGCAGTTTTTCTCAAAGAACCACTCATCGTGGCCTAGAATCATATAATTTTTTTTAACTCTCAGCACTTATAATAAAAATTAATTAATGGTAATACTTTGCAGGTAAACAAATTTATCCCATTTTTTAATATAATACATTTCATTGAGATTATGCTGTGGTTTTTTGCAGTTAAATTAATATAGATTTTTATTTGTAGAAAATAAGAGATAGTTACATAAAGTAAGCAAAATATAAACTATGTACCCAATATTAACCTATATACTATGTGTTTCCATATAAAGATTTAAATTCAAAATGCTCCAGTAACTAGTCACTTCAAGCAATGTATTTAATGTCCAAACTTTACTCAATTAAAATTTATTTATCTACTTTATTGTCGTGCTTTAAACTATTGTTGAAATATTAGAATTAAATTTAAAATTTTATTATTTTTTTTAGCTAGAAAAACAGAATATTTAATTAACTGTCGTTTTACAACATCTTGTTGTGGAACAAAGATTTAACGATATTAAATATAATTAACAGTCAGTACCAGATTTATAGATAATAAGGGAATGCCTGATTTGTCTTTAGAAAGTTGAATGACCGTGCTAGCACAGATCGCGTTGTTTAATTATATAAAGAGGTTTAATAATTCATTAGAATAAAAGACGGGCAATGGTACTACGGCAGAGAAAATTGTTGCTTTGAAACTAAGTTTAAGCTGCAGATTAGATAAGTTAACTAAATTTAAAACAGTCTATTGTGTTAGATTTTTTTTTTTATTTCATGTAAAACATTTTTCTATCTATAAATAGAAATTATTATTCATAATAAACATTTGAATGATACTTTAGGTGTATGGAATTTTAATTTTACTATGTTTGTTTAAAAATGTTACTATGTTGCTTCAATTACCATAATCAATGAAAGAAAGGCATAAACCATGACTTAAACCGTTTCCATCGTTCGATTTAGGTACGGTCTTACCAAAGTCGTTTATCGGCTAACTGAGATTAACTCATGGTGCTAACCAATGAAGAGATGCAATTCTCAGTTTAACCCTCCAAGTGGAACATACCGGGGGAAAAAGTCTCCAAAAAATACGCTAAAGCTTTATTGTGTCAGTCACCAAAGTGTTCTATGATTTTTTACTTCACCCTTCGCCCCACCCTCGTTCCTTTACTTCCATAGTTATTAAAATTGACTGTTAAATAAATAATAATAAATCAAAAAGTAAAACCCCCCCCAAAAATAAATTTACCCCCCAATTAAATCTCCCGATAATTATTGAAATTTGCAAACATACGATATTGAGGTATTAGTCCCCCCTGACCCCCAGAGGACAGCCCCCCTCCTCAGAGAGTAGAGGTCCAACAAAAATAAATCATAATGAGGGGTGAAAAAACCCACCCTATTATTATGGGGGAAAAGAAAATAAAGTGGAAGAATGGATATGTTATTTTCTACTTTTGGAAAAAGATATTAAACAGACATTATTGACGGTTAATTTTTAATACACATAAAAGCTTGTGAGACTCACTTAAATAATTATTGATTCTTAAAATAAATAAAAAAATTTTTTATTATTTATTTTTTTTTCTAAATACGTATTTTCTGTAATTAATATAAATTTTACAGCAAACGAAATACTTTGAAATAGAGATTAGATGAGAAGCTATCGTCTTTGTTCCTCAAGAATAGGGAGCATCCCTCAATAAATATTAGTAAGAGTGAAATTCCTATATCAATCGACCTAACCCTATTACCTCATAATTTCATGGGGGAAGCACTGTCAGAAATGTACAATCATCTATTTTTGGAATGTTTTTAGAAGAAAAGTCAGTGACAGCTCTTGACTGCAAACTGCTTAGAGGATTAAACAGAGATTAATCACGGTTAGCCGTTAAACGACTTTGGTGAGACTGGCCCTTAAATAATTATCAATTCTTAATTAAATATTCAAAGCTATTTAAATTATTTATTTTTGTCTGTGTGCTAAAATTTTGACGTATTTGTTTTGATTAATGTATAAAATCTGCTTATCTTAAATTGTAGAAAGAAATGTTATCGCCTATTGAAATTTGTCATTTCGTTTTTCTAGTTCCTCCCCAATTATCTTTAGCCCTTGGAGCCAGCCAACAGTACGAGCACATAAGGGAAGGTAGTGACGTCTACTTCGACTGCAATATCCAAGCAAATCCTCCTGTTTCTAAAGTAGAATGGAAGTTCCAGTCGAGACCTTTAGACCACCAGCCCTCTATGGGTATCATAGTCAGAAATCACTCCTTACTTCTGCAAGATGTCGGAAGAAGAAACAGGGGAACTTACAGCTGCATGGCAACCAATCAGGAAGGAGAGGGCGTGATATACTACTATTCAAGTAATATGTATATATTAACTATTATAATATATATATATATATATATATATATATATATATATATATATATATATATATATATATATATATATATTATATATATATATATATATATATATATATATATATATATATATATATATATATATATATATATATATATATATATATATATATATATATATATATATATATATATATATATATATATATATATATATACATATTATATATATATATATATATATATATATATATATATATATATATATATATATATATATATATATATATATATATATATATATATATATATATATATATATATATATATATATATATAATATATATATATTAATAAACAACACAAACTTATATATATACTATATATTATATATATATATATATATATAATATATATATATATTGTGTTATGAACTCACGAATCCACCCTTCTATCTCTTTGCTCTTTTATGTGTTTATTTTTCGCTAGCTGTCATTTTTGTGCTTACTGACAGAAACCTCTGGATTGACGGGCTCGGCCCATATGGTCCAGTTGCATCACCACCTTTGAAGCTTTTGATATATATATATATATATATATATATATATATATATATATATATATATATATATATATATATAAATATATAATATATATATATATATATATTTAACAAGATATAGATAGAACATTAACAGCAAAATATATTTATATTTATATATGTGGTATATACCATGCTTCGAGTATGTATACTGGTCGAAAAAGAATCTTCAGAAATTTTTCATCAGGTTTATTTAACAACTTCCACAGCAAAAAGCTAACAAAGGATTTTCGCGCAGTCTTTTATAACCTTCGAAACGCCAGCAGTGTTAGAAAGGAATTTGTTTAATCAGCAAAGTAGAAATGATCAAAATGAGCAAAGTAGGTTGGCTAGTTAATCTCTCCAACAAGAAGGAGAGGAAAGAGTTTAACGCCACTAAAAAGATGCTGAAATTCGGATTTTGGTGGTTTTTTAATAGAGGAGTTAGTAATTTTAGTTTAAGATTAAAGTATTTAATTTTTACATTATATATATATATATATATATATATATATATATATATATATATATATATATATATATATATATATATATATATATAGTATTTCTCTAGTATAGTTGCTGTAACTTCGTAAGCAAACCGAAACAAGAATCTTGATTATTTTTTTTGGGGGGGAGGGAATTTATTTCTGCTCCTAGAGCTATATACATTTTACTTAATAATATTAAATATAGGTGCATTGTTAACATAAGTCCCCAAAAGTATCCATTTGTCCAGAAGCGAACACATCTCAATAGAAAAACCAAACTACGCTCTCGCTCAACGGAGTCTTCGAAGTTCGAACCGTCCGAGAGCCTCCTGAAACAAAACAATTTCCAACCAATCCCAGTAACCCTAGCCTATCATCGCGCATATCCTCGTTTTTACTAATCTCTCGAGGGGGGGGGCTAAAGATTTCCCCCGCAATTCAGAGTACTCAAGTACAATGCTGCAAAAGACGCACCCAACTTTCCTTGAGCTAGCTTTTGGCGAGAAAATATAGAATATTTTACAATTCGAAGCGTGTCATACACCGCCCAGAAAACTTTTTAAATGACCCACACACTGATTTTTTACACTTTTTTTATGTTATACATCAGAGAAAATATAATTTAAAATAATAAAAGTATAAAATGTCGAAATTCTAAAAACATATATTTCCAAGAGAAAATTTGCAAGCTGATACTGCACCTGTGTATGATATATTAAGAATTGCTCATAAACTGTACATATTCATTTCGAATGTGTCGTCGTAGAACCGGGATGTACCGGATCGTACGTTCAGCTAATTAATAGGTTTGATGTCAAGTGCGTTAATAAGAATTTCCTTGTAAAATTAGTGTACTTTTATAATATATATATATATATATATATATATATATATATATATATATATATATATATATATATATATATATATATATATATATATATATATATATATATATATATATATATACATATATATATATATACATATATATATATATATATATATATATATATATATATATATATATATATAATATATATATATATATATATATATATATATATTTGTTGTAGCTTCGCGCTATGTCATTAGTTCAAAACATGACAATTATGACAATTAAGGCACTTGTTTCATTTAAATAGTATGCAATGTCGATGATCTATCTCCATACTGGACATCACGTACCATCAAACTATAATTACCAAACGAATGGATACAAGTGCTTTGAAACAACAAGAATGCAGCACTAAACGAAGAATGACCATATGAACAAATCAATCAAAACTCTGCAAAACAAAAGAAAAAATTGGTTACAGCCATTAGTTTATATGAAGAATATGTTTTCTTGTTTAACAAATGCTAGTTTAATAAATCAAAATGATAAGATGTAACTGAAGAAAAACGTCTGAACTAAATCTCAGATAAATTATGAGGTTAAGAGGAATGACGAAAACTAAATATAGAGCTATAGAACTTAATATACAGGCATCGATAAATCAACATAATGCTAGACCATGACAGCACGGCAACGATATCTATTCAAACTTTTTCCATAATGGCACAGTCAGAGATTAACACAATACCTAAACATAATAAATTTACTCAATAGCAAAATAATTAGCATAATAATCTATAATAAATGTATAATTTGGCATAACAGTCTAAACATAAAATATTAACATCATACACGTAACTCATAATATGATTAGTACAAGGAATATTTTAACAGATTTTTGATTGTCGACTCTATAAAAATACCAATCACAAAATATTTTGTCATAGATCATTCCTTTTTATGTATTTTATGTAACATCCTTATGATCATGTTGATGAACATAGTTAAAAGTAGAATATTTTTCAAGAATCGAAATTCAGTTATTGAACATAGGATATAATAACATTAAGACTAAAAATGAAAAATTCTGTATGGTATGCAACTAATATAAACAGTAATTAAGAAATGTCGTTAAAAAGAAGTTTAAATCTATAAGAAAAGAGAATTTTTCTAATTAATATTAATTTTTCACTATAATAATTAATTAATGTTATTTTACAGAGCATAACTTCCTTTTAAAGGTCTAGATTTTAAAATATTTGGCAAGCTATTAAACCTATAATAAGGCATAGGGGCGTACGCAAGTGGAAGCTGTTAAGGGTTTAAACCCCCTCCCCCTTGAGCTCAGACAAAATGGGAAAAATAAAAATTTTAGTAGAAATCACGCGGGCTATTATTTTTTAGATTTATGAACCCGCCCCCACCCCCTTGAAAAAATTCTACCTAAGCCAGTCTAAGACATATAATTTCTTTTTACAGAAACATTGATCCTATGGTTTATAATATCGAGGAAATTTTAAGTCTTCTATAGAGACAGAAATAAGACTAAAACACTTATCAAAAAGGTTTATAATTATGGTTTAAAAGCTATTTCAAATTCTATTTTTATTTATTATTTATTTACTTATTTATATTTATAGATAATATTTTTTTAACGTCACTGATAATAATCACCACATACTTATTTAACAAACCTATTTAAAATTTCCTATTAACAAATATAACTATCAGATTATACTTTTAATCTAAAGTAACAAATTTAGAAACTGTATTTAGTAGATTATTTCAATGATAAACTTTGCCAAAAAAAAGGTAAAAATATAGATTTTTCATTGGTTAAAAATTGTGTTGGTTTATATGTTGCTGGTTTGTAACAGGTAATCAAATTGTCCTTTAAAGTATATTGTGGGAATGAAATATTGCATGTTTAAGTTATGCAGCAAGGTGAGTGAAAATATCAACAAAGTTTTACATCAACAGAAAAGTTTATACAGGAAATTCATAGCTCCTTAGAAATTTTAAAAGTTGCAAGTTTTTATTAAAAATGATAAGACATACTACTGTCTAAAAGAGAAAAAATACTGCCAACTTATAATAAAAATACAAGATACGCCCTAAGGAGGTGGGAACTAATGCAAATATTTTCTGTGACAATCATTGCTGCAAACTTAGAAATAGTTGGAGATAAAAAATAGTTGCGTTGGACTCGAGCCCCTCAGGGCAGGTCATGTGCCTTCTATTTTTCCATCTATGATAACACATTTTGAATCGTAACATAGAATAAAAAGTATTATTTCCAATTCATGGAAACCTATATATGAGATACAACATAAGAGTGACTGGACTTTTAGGAAATTGTATGACTGGTGTATTTCTTCCTAATTATCATCAGTTATAAAAGTTGAGAAATTTCTTAAGACAGCCTTCTAGTAAGCTTAAACTTTAATATTAAGATTAAAAATGTGACTAGCTGTTAATTTTAAAAACATGTATTAAGAGTTATCTTTTAGCTCGGTGTATTTTAAAATCTCAAAATGTTCTAGGAACAAAGGAATTAAGAGAATGTAAAATATTAAAGAAACAGAAAGTTTTGTATCAAACTGCTGACTGAGTTTCAGAATGTGAAAATTGTTGATTTTTCCATTTAAGTTGTTCTTAATAATACACTGTTATACAAATGTGTGTACATAGTTTGGATTTACTGTGAAACAATGAGGAATTTGCACATGTGGGGGATTCGAACAACTTAGTATTTTTCTGATAATTCCAGACTGAAAAATTCTAAAAATTTTCTCAAAAATGTAAAAAACTGGTAAAAACTAATTTTAAAGTTAAGCGAAAATCCCGTGACATTAAAACGCTCCGTGATTGGTTGTGACGTCATAGTTCATGATAGCCAGTATTTTGTTATTGTTTGTAAGCGCGCACTATTTTCCGATTTTGTTTTTGCAAGTTCTTGAAATTTTCTAGCTATCAAAATTTATTTTTATTTAAGCCTGAAAGTCTATTTTATCGATCTCGATAGCTTAATTATCTCAATTTGTTATAAATGTCTCTTCTAACTGAATTTACAAAAGGACCAGAGTTTCAGAGTTTACCAATCATTGCAGGCCATATTCAAAACATATGTTTCAAAAAAGGTATTAAAGATGAAATAAAAATAAATTTCTTACTTAGTTTAGGCAATTAAACTAAAGCTTATTAAAAAATAAGTCTTTGTTTCTAGAAACAAAGAGTTCAACGGTTATTTCATTTTATTAAAACTTTTTTCATTTCTAACTTAAAACTATATTTTCCACTATATTTTATTACTTTATTACAAATTGTTCCGTTTCCAATACTTCTTTTATCTCAATAACCTTCAAATTTCAATATCTTGAATTTATCACAATCGAGAAAATATGACTGAAATATAACCAGAGTTCAAAAGACCGAAATTGTTTTATATTATTTTAAAATTTGGATATATAGTCATTCTGGAAACGGTATGTTATCAAAACGCAAGAAAGCAAATTACTTTAAAGTACATAGATCTGTAATAAATTCTCTTTGTGAGATATATTATATAGATCGTATTTAACACTGGATAAATATGTCCAATCAGTTATCATATTACTACAAAATGATATATTATGTTTGTTTATATGAGACATTTATGAAAATTAATCTTGTATTATACAAATATCCTAGACCAGTGGTTGGTAAACTTATTAGTCAAAGAGCTTAATATGAACATTAAAACAATTTTTAAAAAAATTGGGAGCCAAATCTTCTTGTTTAGTTAACTTTTATTACATTAAATAAGTAGTGCACTAAATAAAAGTAAATTTCATACTTAATAAATATTTATTAACTCCAGCAATTGTATTTCAAAGCTACCAATGTTATTTGCAATAGGAGAAAATTTCAAAAACGGTAGATAAGACAAAACTGTTCACTAGAGAACCGAAAAGGGAAAGAACAGCAAACGCGAGCTTTTTCAGCTGTTATTAAGAGTCAGGATTACTATCCCAAGCTTTGAAAATGATCATGTCATTCAAAGCAGACCACTTGTATTGTGAACTAAGATTACATTTTTTATTCTCCAGTATTTCCAATTCAACACAAAGAAGTTGGAATTTAGATCGCCATATCTCCTGGTTTTTTAACTCCAGCAATTGTATTTCAAAGCTACCAATGTTATTTTCAAAAAGAGAAAATTTCAAAAACGGCAGATAAGACAAAACTGTTCACAAGAGAACCGAAAAGGGAAAGAACAGCAAACGCGAGCTTTTTCATCTGATTGTAAGAGTTAGGATTACTATTCCAAGCGTTGAAACTGATCATGTCATTCAAAGCAGACCACTTGTGTTGTGAACTAAGGATTACATTTTATCTTCTCCAATATTTACAATTCAACACAAAGAAGTTCGAATTTAAAGCACCATATCTCCTGGTCTTTTATATCCACCAATTATATTTCAAAGCTACCAATGTTATTTTCAAAAGGAGAAAAGTTCATACACGAATAAAAATTATTACTATAATTAAACATTATTATTTAGGCCTTTATCAAATTTTTAAGACAGCTTATTTATTTTTAAAACTTATATTTTTATTATTTCCAAAATTTTTAAAGTTTTTTGTTTTTACTCATCTTTATTCAAATTTTTCGGCTTATTTTGTACGGATGTCACTAGCCACAAAAATATTTATGTTTTACTATCCCTAAACTTTCTACTCTCTAGTTTTGTGTTATGAACTCACGAATCAACCCTTCTATTTCTGCTCTTTTATGTGTTTATTTTTCTCTCGTTGTCATTTTTGTGTTTACTGACAGAAGCCTCTGGATTGACGGGCTCGGCCCATAGGGTCCAGTTGCATCACCACCTTTGATGCCTTTGATTGATTCATACACGGTAGATAAAACAAAACTGTTCACACTGCAGCTGCTGGTGTGTGATGCCAATTTGTACCCCCCCTCCACTACTTTAGAAAAAGTATGCGCGCTCAGGATTATGGTACCTTATATCACACTGAAGTATGCCGAAAACATACCAACAATTTCAGCCGGTAGCTTGTACATGGCTTATGTTTACGTTTACGAAAACTAATAAAATTAAACTCGATGTTCGTTGCGTATTTTTACAACAATATGAAATTTTAATTACCAATCTATCTTTTAACTTAAACAAAAAATTATACATGCTCTCGATTTATAGAAGAATTTTAATTTCTCAAAATAAGATGTAATTTTTTCTTACCAAATTTTTTTAAATGAAAATATTATTGCGCGTTCCGTGGATATTTGTGCCAGAGCGGCACTTAAGAAGCCAAAGAGCCGCCCTTTGCTGACCACTGTCCTAGATGATTCAGACAAATAGTTCCAATTGGCAATAGGATTGAGGCATATTATCCCAAGAAATTTTCAGGAAACGGGAAAAGCGAAAATTAAAAACTCATTATGCATGTTTTAGCATGTCAGCATAATAAAATCAAACTAATTTTCATATAATTTAAATAACCAGAGTGGATAATACTGAAATTATTTTATATTTTTTCAATTCTGGGTATATAGTCATTCTGGAAACAATACAATATGTTATCAATTCGTAAAAAAAGCAAATTATTTTAACATACCTGGATCAGAAGATGATAGCCCAATTTCATGAGGTGCGGTACAACACACCGTGCGTACTTCTTACACCGAGAGATCCAACTTAACGACTCTCTCTGTTTGGGACTCAGTCTGCATTATATAGGCCCGAAAAAACTTCTGGAATATTCCAGAAACCGGAACCGGAAGTTGTCACTTGACGCCATACTTGGCAACATTTTGCGACACTTGGCGACGAACTTGGCGACAAAAATAGGTTGTCAAAACTATTGCCAACGAGCCGATATCTCGCCAATTTGGCGAGATATAGAATCCCATGCTAAATTTATGGTTCACAAAACAAATTCGTAACAATACGAATAAGTGTTTTAGAATATAATAAATATACAATCAAAATTTATTTTTTAATCATGTGAAATTTAAATCATACAAAAGTCTGTCGATAGGATTAAAGAATATAAATATATTTTTCACTAGGCAAAAACATATTAAATTTGAAGAATTCGGGGAAGAACCTCAAACCTGAGATTTCGTTATCTGTTTGCAGTCTTGACATGTGATAACTAAGTACATTGGTAAATATTTCTTTTCTAGTTTCTCCAGTTTGCATGTCCGGGCAGAAGCGTGTTTACGGTGTTGCAAAGCACGAAGAGGTCAACGTAAGCTGCGAAGTAGATGCTGACCCGGACGACGTAAATTTCCGTTGGATCTTCAACAACACATCAGAAACGCTGGATATAATTACGTTTAGCACTATGACAACGAGGAGTATCGCTTCCTACATCCCGAGATCGAAAATGGACTACGGAACACTCAGCTGTTGGGGAAGGAATAGCATAGGTGTCCAGCGTCAGCCATGCGTGTTTTCTATAGTGCCTGCAGGTAAGTGATTTACGGAAATTTACCTCTCTTTTAAGATTAAATCAAATATGCTTTAAAGGATTAGTGATGCTAGCCACGGTATACAAACGTGAACGGATGTCTCTGGCTGCAAATATATCGTATTTTTCTATCCTTAAACTCTCTACTCTCTAGTTTTTGTGTCATGTACTCACAAATCCACCATTATCTTTCCTTTTTCCTATTTAGTTGTTTATTTTTTCGCTCGCTGCTATTCATGCTCTTTGAACAAAACTCAGGATTGACGGGCTAGGCCCATAAAATCATGTTGACTCATTTCCTGAGGGTACATGTTATACAAGTACATTTACCCTGAAACAGATATCTGCTATTAACTTTTATGTTATGGATAGGTTAAAATATTAATATATATTTAGGAATGTTTTTAAAAATATTTTACATATGTTCGAAACAATGCTCTACCGATATATCCCTGTCGGCGATACTAGTTTTTCCCTCGCGCACGATAACGTTGATCGCCAAAATAATCCTGTATATTCTACATAAAGTAAAATATTTTCAAGTCATTACTATTATTTGACGTTCGCTTCGCGCATTTAACCACGTACTCAAGACAGAAAATTTGTTCTATAAGAATATGACGTCTCCTTCCGGTTCTTCAGTAGAATATCCAAATATCTTAATAATGAAACACCGGACATTTTACACCTTCCAATGGGTGGAGATAACTTTGTTGGTCTCGCCCTCAGCGCTCTGGTTTATTGGATTAATATCGGGATGTATCAAAAATGGATTAGAATAAAAGTTAAAGCGTTATTACGATATATCAATGATATAAATATAAATTTGGGGCTATATATCTCGATATTAAATTTGTTATAACGTCCAGCGCTAGTCTTAATAATCTACTCTTGAGTGGTAAATGCTGCATATAAATACGAAAAAAATATTTATATATTTTTCACAAGTAAGGCATGATGCTAAAACAACATGGTAAGAAAAAGCTAGGATCTTACATAGAGATCAGACAGTGTAGAAAATCATTTTATCGTTTTGATATAGGGAAAGATTAAAATATTACCTCGTGGTCTCTTAACAAATTCTCTGGTGTCATAGTCAGGAGAATTAGCAATATCGTTCTTATTATTGCTCTAGAGTCTTACTGTTTGAAGTTAAAGTCTGCCTTTTTAGAATGTATCTTAAAAGTTTAATATTTAAGAACCTGAGTAGTGAGTTATTTAATAAACTGATAAGCCTTGGAAATTTTAACAGAACTTCTAACAATATTTTAAATTGGACTCGAACTAGCCTTTAAAGAGAGAGAGTTCCTTACGTTATGTGTAAAAATTGTTTTATGAATTCTATGGATGTTCCATTGGTAACTTTTGGTTTTTTTTTTATCTCTATGGATCATTTGAGCATATTAGTTTCAATGCAAACTTGAAGTCCAGTGAAGGGGGACTATCCAAATCTTTCAAAACAGGTAGCCCTATAGGTCATTAATGATGATTTCAGAAAAGACTATTGATATGTACATGGATGGTAGCAAGTTCGACCACGGTAGAACTGGGAGAGGTGTCTCCGTCAGCACCTCCGAGGGAGTATGATAGTTTGAACATCCGAAAACCTGACTGTTGCTCTGTTTTAGGTAAGAAATTACATCCGTTGGTAAAGCTTATGATTATGCCCTTACTACAGTAAAAAGTAGTATTTGGATTTTGATTGACTGTAAAAGTTCTATCCAATATCTAAAAAAATATCCGAAATTATCTGAGAATCCTGTCTAGAATGTTCCAGTACTTCTATCCGTGCTTGTCCTGATAAAATATGCATGCATCCAGAAGATTTCTTTGCATGCTGGTGCGTAAGGTAAAGGTAATGCTATTTCACTTGCTAGAAATGGTTGCAAACTTCCGATCACCAAATCTACAGAGTCAACTCATCTAGAAATCTACTCCTTCTATAGAAGTAATTTATTCTATCCTCCCGCCAGTTTTTAGCTGGTACGCTACTATCAGTTTGGACCCGTCTTTGTTGTGCAGCGACTTCAGCCCTCTCAAATTGGCATTGGAGAGATTCAGAAGTGGATATTCAAAATGTATGAAATGTATGAATGGGGAAAAGGTTATTGTCCTTGTTCCTGTTCCTTTCTGGACAATCCCGCTTAACTTCATAATTTTTAAGGGCAGATGGTAGTTGAACAGGAAAAGGGTTTTGATGCTTTAATGCTTCGAGGTTTTTTGAGTCTAGTATAAGCTTATCTACACCAGGAAATGATTAACAACAATAAACTGAGTAAAATTTATTTTACCAGATACATTAGTTTTCTGTGGATGTCAGGAAAAGTTTTATTTATAATTCACTGTAGTTCTTGAATGCAATTGGAGTCTACATATTTTTAAACTGAAACTGCATGTGTTGCAATACCATCTTATAAAAAAAGATTGTATTACCCTTAACCATCTAGTTAAAGAGACGAAGTTTGTTTAGAAAAATATTTTAAAATAAATCATTCGTAATAGTATTATCCTTTGTACACTTAATATAAACCATTTTGTGATTTTTGGGGACATTTCTTAGTTTCAAATAAATAAATGTCTGTGGTGAGCCATAACCATTCTTAGGAACTTTTATATCAAAACCATTATCTATAATATGCCATTTCTTATAGAAATTTGCTTAAAATTAGAATTAAAAATTTAACCTAAGCAACGTATTAACTATACCAAATTATATTTTCTCTTAAATGACAAAAGAAACGAAATACATTTACTGCAAAAATTTACTGACAAATAGAACTTATAAAACATTCACTTTGCCTTTTCAAACAAGCAAGCAATATTTCAAACATATAAATACACGCACACACACTCATACACACACACACACATACATACATACATATATATATATATATATATATATATATATATATATATATATATATATATATATATATATATATATATATATATATATATATATATATATATATATATATATATATATATATATATATATATATATATATACATATATATACATATATATATATATATATATATATATATATATATATATATATATATATATATATATATATATATATATATATATATATATATATATATATATATATATATATATATATACATATACATATATATATATATATATACATATATATATATATATATATATATATATATATATATATATATATATATATATATATATATATATATATATATATATATATATATATATATATATATATATATATATATATATATGTATATATATACATACATATATATATGTATATACATATATATATATATACATATACACATATATATATATATATGCATATATATATATATATATATATATATATATATATATATATATATATATATATATATATATATATATATATATATATATATATATATATATATATATATATACACAAAGAAAGGAAGAGATTCATAATTAATATTTAGATAATTATATTTTCTAATTAATAAGATATATTTAAATTGCCTTCCTATGTTAATCTGAATATTTATTAACTATCCTGTCAATTAAGCTCAACTAAATTTCGTTTAGTAAATACACAGTTTAACTTAAACATCGTAATAAAACTGTATCTTTTGCTTAATTAATCTTATTTTAATTCCTATATTTCTAATCAACAGCGTCAAATCAAAAGTCGAAATAAATAGCTTTTATATTTAAGCTAAAATACTACTTAAATTAGACATTCTGAATAATTCATCCCTCTTTTAAATTAGTTGTTAGTGTAAATATATTTTAATTCCTTGTTCATTGAACCAGCAATAAATTGTAGCTCAATAGTTAAAAAAAATCAAACATAAGATAACTGGTAGCTAACATTTTTATGTAATTATAAAATATTCGAATACCAAGGTGGTAGAATTTTAATCAACTTTTAGAAATACGAAGCAAAATTATTAAAATTCGAACTTGACATTTATTGCTATTAAGGGATGCTTTGAAAACATTATTAATTATTCATTCGAAGTGTAAGAAAATTAAGCGAAATGAATTTTAATTTTATAGCTCACAAATGACGCCAGTATTTCATTTATACATTTACACAGTCAAATCTTTTAAATCAATCTTTTGTGATTTAATAATAATTTATAATTGATGTTATTACCAATAAAAATTTAATGGCAAATAAATAATTTGAACTTAAGGTCAGTACTGATTGTCCAACTAGTAAGAATAGGTCAAACAATAAAAATGAAGTATAGTTATTTGCGTAATATGGCATTAGCCAAATCCGACAGGACAAATATATTGAGTAAATACTTATATATTCAATGAAAAAAAAAATCTTTAAAATGTATCCCACTAAAAAAAAAAATATCTTTAAAATTTAATTTACTCTGAAAAAGCTTTAAATAAGCTTCATATTTCATTGAAACAAGCAGACAGTTCCATCTGTCACAGGAATGAATCCTGAAATTTAAGCAAATTATATATGTATTTCACGTAAATGAAATGTTTCTACAAAATCTTTTACGAAGATATAAACAAAAATAATGTTATCTTTGCAATTTAAATGTGCTTCATTTCGCCTTTAATCTTCATAAAATTTTTATGATTCATGCATAATTCAAGCGAATGCAAACAACGTTTTCTTCAAAAATTTGAGATCAAAGATGAAATTCCTGGCGAGGGACTGCGAGATATGTTTAATGGCGGAGGATAAGGAATAAGCTATTCATTACTGCTGATTTATATTCGCATGACTTTATACTAAAGATGAGATTATGATCTATTTCTTTATCTTTTGTTGCATTTAAATCCTATGATGTTGGTGGGATGATGTCATGAAAAGGTTACTTTGAAGTGAACGTCAGACATAGGGGGTTTCATTAAATAAGAGTAGGGTGAGGGGAGTTGTAAGGTTGAAATCAGCATTTCTACATTAAAGAAAACTCCGTCTCAGACAAGATATATGTGCTTAATATAAAGTTGCATGTATTTATGTAACATATTTACGTATGTTTCATGTAAGAGTTTATCGATGTATACATTTATGAATAATTAAATTTCGCTCTAGGAATTGTTGTTTATTGTTGTTTGGAAAATCTCTTGTATTGCGATTGAAATTATTACTCATTTACCTGACTATCACTCCAGAGAACATTGTAGAGAATATTGTTACATGTGTTTATGTAACATGTAAGGGCTTATAGATGTATACATTTATGAATAATTAAATTTCGCTCTAGGAATAATTGTTTATTGTTGTTTGGAAAATCTCTTGTATTGCGATAATGAAATTATTTCTCATTTACCTGACTATCACTCCAGAGAACATTGTAGAGAATATTGTTACATGTGTTTATGTAACATGTAAGAGCTTATCGATGTATACATTTATGAATAATTAAATTTCGCTCTAGGAATAATTGTTTATTGTTGTTTAGAAATCTTTTGTATTGCGATAATGAAATTATTACTAATTTACCTGATTATCACTTCAGAGAACATTGTAACAGGACTCCATAAAACATTGTAGAAAACATTGTTGCATGTTTTTATGTAACATGTTTACGTATGTATTATGTCAGAGCGTATCAATGTTTATATTTATAAATTTATGAATAATTAAATTTCGAACTAGGAATTATCGGTCACTCTTGTTTAGAGAATATCTTTGAGATAATGAAATTATTATTAATTTACTTGACTATCACTCCAGAGAGCATTGTAGCGTGACTAGAGAACATTGTAGACAACATTGTTACATGTTTTTATGTAACTTGTAAGAGCTTATAGATGTATACATTTATGAATAATTAAATTTCGCTCTAGGAGTAATTGTTTATTGTTGTTTAGAGAATCTCTTGTACAGCGATAATGTATCTATTACTTATTTACCTGACTATCAATCCAGAGAACATAGTAGCATGAATAGAGAACACTGTAGAGAACATTGTTACATGTGTTTATGTAACATGTAAGAGCTTATCAATATATACATTTATGAATAATTAAATTTCGCTCTAGGAATTATCGGTTATTGTTGTTTAGAGAATATCTTCTTTTACCATAATAAAATTATTACAAATTTACATGACTATCGCTCCAGAGAACATTGTAACATGACTAAAGAAAATTGTAGAGAACATTGTTACATGATTTTATGTAACATGTTTACGTATGTATTATGTAAGAGCTTATCAATCTTAAGATAAAGATATTGAACTTGAATGTTTCAACATTTATATGACACAGTTTTAAGTCATTTCTGCCTTTTTATTGCCTTCCAATTTAAAAAACAGTCTTTTTACCCGTGGTAGTAGTTGTTACACAATTTTCTCAAATTTTTAGTTTTTATGCTGTTTCCATTTCAAAAGTTTTTTTTTAATTTCAGTACAAAAATTAAAAAATTCTTAGAAATAGAGTTTGTAAAAAGAACTTCAGAAAATCAAATGAAAAGTTTTTGTTCATGTAGGTTTTGTATGTAGGAAACATTTATAGGCGGCATTTTGAACGGTACGCGAGGACTATCATTCTTAAAATAGGTGTTCGGTTGTTAGGTTACTGATGCTGCCTATCTGGATCTACTATTCTAAATAAGTGTGCGGTTGTTTGGTTACTGATGCTGCCTATCTGGATTTACTACTCTAAAATAAGTGTTCGGTTGTTAGGTTACTCATGATGTCTATCTGGATTTACTACTTTAAATAAGTGTTCGGTTGTTAGGTTACTGATGCTGACTATCTGGATTTACTACTCTAAAAAAGGTGTTCGCTTGTTAGGTTACTTATGCTGCCTATCTGGATTTACTACTCTAAAATAGGTCTTCGATTGTTAGGTTACTGATGCTGTCTATCTGGATTTAATACTCTAAACAAATAGAAAGTAAAAGGAGCTTTTCTAAAACCTACATAATTTAATTGTACCCGGGGATACTCATCAACTAGTCACTTCTAAATCCTTTCTTTATAACATTGCACTATGATATTACAACTTAATGTTACGATAGGTAATTTGAACTTGAAGGTTTCAACTCTTATCTAATGCAGTTACAACTTATTTCAGCATTTATTTAATATCCTATTGACTTTTAACAAAGAAATAAGTCTCTTTGGCCGCCATGTGGGTAGTTACGTAATTTCTCATCATATAACTGTATTTAATATCGATACTGCTCCTGCTTGTCTCTGCAAGTACATTTTCGGATCAATATCCACTAAATTTTCTGCGTCAATTATGAAACCTTAACGAAAAAAAAATGGAAGTCACCTGTTTGTATAGTTGCCTTGCACTCAACGTATGAGTAAAACACTAGTAGATTACAGATTATTCATTAATAGGGTATCAATTGTAGTCATGTTTTACTGTGTTTTGTTATTTTATGTTGTTTTAATA
>CM063509.1:89258916-89293916 GCA_032207245.1 Pardosa pseudoannulata | reverse complement strand
AATAGTAAAATAATTCAATTTTCATCATTAAATTCACAACTTAATACCGGAACGGTGAAATAATTTTGTAAAATCTAGTGTATCACATATCTTATAGCTTTAATTTATAATTATCACAGCTTCACTTAAACCTTTTAATAATAAAAATTCAAAAGCATTTTTAAATTAACCTAAATTACACGAAATTAATTTAGTAAATTAAATTATGCTTCGATAATGATGTTTCATGAGAAAGTTTTTCTGTTTAGCTAATTTACTTTACCTTCAAAATTCTAAAATCCCTGAATAGGAAATTTTAAGCTATGAATTTTAATAAAATTAAGGTAAAGTAATTTATATAATAAAGTCTTATGGACGGTATAGCAAAGTGATATGGACGTAATCAAGCAATACTCACGTTCTTTTTATAAATTCCACTAAAATGCCATCGTTATATAATGCCACAATCTTTAAATATTTCATCATAATTTGACGTGATATTATGAAGACTTAAGAATATTAATAATTATTCTAGAAGAAGGCTTAGGAAATAATTTTTCAAGCCCTATTTATTCAATAAATATTACATCAGATTAGATATAAACTTTGATGTATCTTTTTCGAAATATATTGTAAGAATACAGTTACATTTCACATCAAAATATAAAATTTGATGTATATTTTTCGAAATATATTGTAAGAATACAGTTACATTTCACAACAAAATATAAATCGCAAGTGTTAGCTGATAGTCTCAACAAATATTTATGTTACATTGAAACTTTAGAAAAGATACATGATTGTTATACAATCAGATATCTAAGGAAAAATATGTTTTCGCTGGAACATTTATACATTTTGTAATTATAAATAAAAACTGTTTCGTTACAGGTTGACATTTTAAGGTTATATTAGTATATTACTTCTTAATGTTTTTGTAAATTAATATTAGTATAGTCAAAACCATTTTAACCTTTTTTTCTCGACGGGATATTTGGTCATATTCCAGTGCATAAAGGTCTTAAATTCAAATTTTCCCCATATAAACAGCTTCTTTTACATTTATGGAGACCCCTGCTATCACTTGACGATTCTTAACACTAAATCTACCAAGAGGGGTCAAATGACCACATTGTTCGTTATTTTTGCACTTATAAAAAATGTACGGTAGTTTTAGTGTTAAAGAAGTAACCGCAGGGATGACATCTTATATAAAACCATGCTCAGAAAGGATACACATGGTGCAATTAAATAAAACAACTAGATCCAGACACAGGCATTTATTTAAGATAGTATAATGAATGTCGTAGAACTATGGATATCACACTGAACTAACGTTACAGAAGTTTAACATACTGACAGTACATACAAGTTACATAAACGAACATCAGCACCTTCGATGCATCCGAGATATCTGCTAATGTCACAATGATTCTTATGTAGGCAGACAACATATACATAAATTACGGATATTTGCATATATAAAAAGATGCTGTGTTGCTGGTTTTTTTAACCTTTTTTATTTTAACCTTTTTTTTCTCGACGGAATATTTGTTCATATACCACTGCATAAAGGCAGCATACTTAAATTCAGTTTTTTTCTCATTATAAACAGCTTCTTTTACATTTATGGAGACCCCTGGTATGGCTCGACGATTCTTAAAGAAGTACACGCATCATTATAAAACCATATTCAGAAGAGATTCACACGGTGCAGTTAAATAAAACAACTAGATCCAGACACAATCATTTATTTAAGATAGTATAATGAATGTCGTAGAACTATGGATATCACACTGAACTAACGTTACAGAAGTTTAAAATACTGACAGTACATACAAGTTACATAAACCAACATCAGCACCTTCGATGCAACCTAGATATTTGCTACTGTCCCACTTATTCTTATATAGGCAGACAACATATACATTACGACTATTTTCATATTTAAAAAGATACTGTGTTGCTAGCTTTTCTTTAACCTTTATTTTATCCTTTTTCCTCGACGGAATATTTGTTCATATACAACTGAATAAAGGTACGAGTCTTAAATTCAGTTTATCCTATTATAAACAGCTTCTTTTACATTAATGAAGACTCCTGCTTTAGCTCGACAATTCTTAAAGAAGTACACGTAGGGATCACATCATATATAAAGCCACACTCAGAAGGGATTCACACGGTGTAGTTAAATAAAACAACTAGATCTAGGTACAAGCATTTATTTAAGATAGCAGAATGAATGATGTAGGACTCTGGATATCACACTGAACTAACGTTACAGAAGTTTAAAATACTGAAAGTACATACAAGTTACATAAACAAACATCAGCATCTTCGATGCAACCGAGATATCTGCTACTGTCACACTGATTCTTATGTAGGCAGACAACATATACATACATTACGGATATTTGCATATTTAAAAAGATGCTGTGTTGCTGGTTTTTTTTAACCTTTTTTTATTTTAACCTCTTTTTCTCGACGGAATATTTGTTCATATTCCAGTGCATAAAGTTAGCAGTCTTAAAATCAAATTTTCCCCTTATAAACAACTTCTTTTACATTTATGGAGACTCCTGGTATGGTTCGACGATTCTTAAAGAAGTACACGCATCATATACAAAACCATTCTCAGAAGAAATTCACACGGTGTAGTTAAATAAAACAACTAGATATAGACACAGGCATTTATTTTAGATAGTATAATGAATGACGTGGAACTCTGGATATCACACTGAACTAACGTTACATTATGTTACAATACTGAAAGTACATATAAATTACATAAGCGAACATCAGCACCTTCGATGCATCCGATATATCTGCTACTGTCACACTGATTCTTATGTAGGCAGACAACATATATATTACGGATATTTCCATATTTAAAAAGAAGCTGTGTTGCTGCTTTTTTTTAACCTTTATTTTAACCCTTTTTTCTCGCCGGAATATTTTTTCATATTCCAGTGCATAAAGGTAGGAGTCTTAAATTCAATTTTTACTTTTATGAAGACCCCTGCTTTAGCTCGACAATTCTTAAAGAAGTACACGCAGGGATCACATCGTATTTAAAACCATACTCAGAAGGGATTCACACGGTGCAGTTAAATAAGACAACTAGATGTATACACAGGCATTTTTGTTTAAGATAGTATAAAGAATGACGTAGAACTCTGGATATCACACAGAACTAACGTTACAGAAGTTTAAAATACTGACAGTATATACAAGTTACATAAACGAACATCAGCATCTTCGATGCAACCGAGATATCTCCTACTGTCACACTGATTCTTATGTAGGCAGACAACATATACATACATTACGGATATTTGCATATTTAAAAAGATGCTGTGTTGCCACGAATGAAAATACTATAATTATAAAACTTTACTCATAACAAATATTAATACAGATAAATGAATTCATGTTACAATATGTGAAAATACAATACAATATTCATAATATATACAAAACACTATTTACAAAGACTTATCATTAAGTCAACGGCCTTAACCAGATATGATGCTAAAGACGTTATTCTTCAGCGAATCAAAACGAGGCAACAACTTTAGTTGTTATTGCGTAACCACTACACATTGCCATTTTATACAACAATAAGCAGAAAGAAAAAAATAGAGAGTATTTTGAGTCTGGATGAAAAGAAACCTTACAACTAGAGGACTGATAGAAAAAAGGGATTGATAACGATGTTTCTGACTCACCACGTATGGCAGTTGAATAGTGGACTGTGGGTGAAATAGATCCTTGGTGTATATTCCAATCAAGTTTGTACTTTTGACTTTGGCATTTTATACAACCATAACAAGGAAGAAAAAATAAAGGGTATTTTGAGTCTTGGTGAAAACAAACCTTACAACTAGAGGACTGATAGTAAAAGGAATTGGTAAAGATATTTCTGACTCACCACGTATGACAGCTGATTAGTGGACTGTGGGGAAAATAGATCCTTGGTGCATATTCCAATCAAGCTTGTACTTTTGACATTGACATTTTATACAACAAGAAGCAGGAAGAAATATAAAGGGTATTTTGAGTCTCTGTGAAAACAAATCTTACAACTAGAGGACTGATAGTAAAAGGAATTGGTGAAGATATTTCTGACTCACCACGTATGACAGCTGATTAGTGGACTGTGGGGGAAATAGATCCTTGATGCATATTCCAGTCAAGCTTGTACTTTGACATTGCCATCTTGTACAACAATAAGCAGGAATAAAAAATAAATGGTATTTTGAGTCTCGGCGAAAACAAACCTTACAACTAGAGGACGGATAGTAAAAGGAATTGATAAAGATGTTTCTGACTCACCACGTATGACAGCTAAATATTGGACCGTGGGTAAAATAGATCTTTGTTGCATATTTCAATTAATCCTGTACTTTTGACATTTAAATGTCTTGGTCGAAACATCAAGTATTCGTCTCCAACAGGTCAACACCCCTCTTATATTAACAAGTTATAGACTTACATCACAGGAGGTCTAGTTTTAAGTAAATGTTAAATGTTATTATATATATATATATATATATATATATATATATATATATATATATATATATATATATATGACACGGTCGAGTGGTTAATGCATGGAAGACACATTTGATTTCGTATATAAATACTTCTTTATTGTAATCCTTCCATAGCTATGCTATTTAGATATCCTTTTTTCTCATAATTTGCCACAAGCGTGGAGGATGTTATCAGTCCTAGTTCTCGGTCCGAACTGTCTCTTTTGACGTTGCTACCAAAGTAAATTCTTATGTCTTCTTCCGCGTTCGCATTTTTACTCTGTGTAGTTCCACTCGATGGTGTGTTTTTCTCCTATTATGTATCGTTGATCAGTTTTAAATATTCTTAATTATAACTCGCTTAATTCTTAACCTCCATTTTTAAACCTCGAACACACACACACACACACACACACACACACACATATATATATATATATATATATATATATATATTATATGTGTGTGTGTGTGTGTGTAACAAAAATATCGCACTATCTAAAAGTAACTTTCCCATTAGTCATGCATTGGTAGAGAAATCCATCTTGAATTAGTATTTTTATACAATTATAGGTGTTTTTTTTTTCGGAAAATCGCGAAGCACATGTTCTAAATACAAGTAATTTATTTTAGATCACTAAGATATTGGAGATCATTTTGTAAAATTTACAGGAATTAGCGAGATCAAACTTCATGTACTGTTAGTAGACCACTATCACCGTAAGTGTCAAATTATAGTTGTCGAGGAAGATATTTATGATTTATCTTTCAGTTGTCATTGATATATCATTCTTTTCCCAAAGAAAGAAATCAATATAAAATCAAAGTTACACTAAATTCGCATGGGATTTCTTCTAATCTTCTGATCAAAATTTACAGAAAATAGCGAGATCAAATTTGATGTACTGTTACTAAACTACTATCACCGTAAGTGTCAAATTATCGTTGTCGAGGAAGACTTTTATGATTTATCTTTCAGTTGTCATTGATATATCATACTTTGCTTTCAAAGAAATAAACATAAATTCAAAGTTACACTAAATTCGAATGGGATTTCTTCTGGTCAAAATGTACAGAAAATAGCGAGATCAAATTTGATGTACTGTTACTAAACTACTATCACCGTAAGTGTCAAATTATCGTTGTCGAGGAAGACTTTAATGATTTATCTTTCAGTAGTCATTGATATATCACACTTTGCTGAAACAAAGAAATCAACATAAATTCAAAGTTACACTAAATTCGAATGGGATTTCTTCTGATCAAAATATACAGAAAATAGTGAGATCAAATTTGGTGTACTGATACTAGAGCATAATCACCGTAAGTGTCAAATTATCTTTGTGGAGGAAGACTTTTATGATTCATCTTTCTGTAGTCATTGATATATCATAGTTTGCCCAAACAAAGAAATCAACATAAATTCAAAGTTACACTAAATTCACATGGGATTTCTTCTGATCTTTAAATTGAATTCCTCAAACTATGCACAATATTGAATTACAATTTTTATTCTCTTATTGAAATATGATAGATTTATATATATGTACTGGAGTTTATTTTACCTATTCATTTATTTATATATTAATCCATATAAATTCTACGCTTGTCTCTTTTATAAAAAAGTTACTTATAATTTGAAAAATAAGATCCACTTCAATATTCTGTTAATTAAAATTTGTAAATTTCATTACATTTACATGTTATTCACAACCAATAAGTTTTAAAAGAAATTAACTGGAGATATATTTTTAAAGCTTCTTAGAGTTTAGAAATATTTTATTCAGGAACTTTTAATCCTATTAAGAAAAAAAATTAAATTTCTTTTTGTATTAAAGAGCTTTTTTCATAAATTTAATCCAGTGAACATAACTAAATTTTAACCAAAACAATTAAGACAATTTGAAGTATGAAAATTATAGAAGAGTGAAATTATTATATTTTTATTATTACATATTTACTTGTTTATTTATTTATTGAAATATGAAATTGAAGACATCGTATTTTCAAAAAAAATATTTACCTGTCCAAATAAAAAACAAAAGTTAAAATTTCTTGTAAATAATAGAAACACTTTATTATAAATACAGCGGCCGTTTTATTGGAACTTTTTCATCAATTAAAAAAAAGAAGAATATGTTTCTATAAATTTAAGATTACACTGTTGTTTCCGAGATTTATAACATTCATTATAATAGATTTCATTCTTTTCATCTTAAAATAAAAATTTCTTCTTTTTTTCCGGATAAATAATTCACATGTACTTTAATAGCACTATAGATTTAAAATTAATATTCAGCTCTGTCATATCACACGGAATATTTTTCAAATTAAAAAAAACCAATGAAAGAAACAAAATTCACTTATGATACCTTTTAAAAAAATTATTATTAGAAACTAAGTTTGTACATCAAACTGATACCAAGATATCTCTTTTATTCTTTACAGCAAAGTTTTAAATGAAATGAATGAGAGATTTCAAATTTTAAAAGAATCAAAATCTATTACAAAAAAAAATAAATGCTATAGAACAAAATATATAGCTAGAATTGTAACAATTAAAGTCAAATAATAAAATTGAAAATGAACAGGCATTTGGTAACTCTTTAAAATGTTTCTTTATAAAAATAAAGAGTCTTTCCATACATAAAATCTATATACAAACAGCCATTTTTATTCATCATAAAATAAAGGACATGAAGTTTACTTAGCCATAAGATAAAGCTTTAAATATACATATTAAAAACTAAATTTTTATATCAGATTGCATGCAAAGCATCTGATTCATTTCCTCAAACTAAAGTTTAAAAGTATGAGGCATTTTAAAATTTAAAACAAATCAAAATCTGTTAAAAAATTCAAGATGAAAAAACGTTTTTAATCGCCACATAAAATAAAATATATACCTCGAATTAATATAATTGAATTGAATTTGTAGACAAAAAAATTAGAATTAACAGGTGTTTGATGCCACTTAACCTTTTAATGCCGTCATTTCTGCTGATTCCATATCGATACCAATCTTATGTAGCCTCCACACTATGGCCAATAGTTCACCACTCAATTATTGGTCCTGATGGTGACATTGAACAGTGGTTCGGGGGTTGCAATCAAACACTGGGCCTCTAAATATGCCGAATGCGTGTATACATCTATAGAATCAACTGCGCACTTTCGTAGCGCATGCTGGTTGTCTTTGATCTTTGGAGAATAACCGCTTCCAAAGCCATTGTCTGTCAAGGCCATTTTACTGTCTGCTATCGTCGACCACGAAAAGTCATATTCCTTCCAGAAGGTGGTAATGGCTTGCAGTGGGCCATAGTGTGAAGGGACCTTACAATGATCAAAGACGACCAGAAAGCGATACCAAAGTGAGCAGTAGATTCTATGGATGTATGCATACGCTCTGCTCATTTAATGGCCCAATCAGTGGACGCAACCCGTAAACCATCGTTCAAGATAATCATCAGGACCAGTACTGGAGTGGTGAACAATTGGTCATAGTGTGGCGGCTACAGTAGAAAAACCGCTTCCGAAGCCATACTCCGCCAAGGCCATTTTATCGTCTGCCATCGTAAGCCATGCCCCCTCCAGACCGTGCTAATACCTTGCAATCGATCATAGTGTGGAGAGGCCTTTGTGAGGTTTAATCTGGATGTTGCAAGTCGGTTCGCACGTTCACTCTATGTCACTTTGATTTCAGCTTGATCTTTTGCTCACATAATGTCTTCAAGCTGGCTGCCGCCAAATTGACATCACATTGAAAGTTGTGACGTCACTTTGGCGTCAACTGACTCACAAAGTCCAAAGATGTTACCGTGTGCACAGAATAAAATAAACATGAAGTTTAAATATCTCTGAATACTACAGCATGTCACGTTTGAAATCGACAACCGTTTTAAACGCCACAGAATGCCATTTATGAAAAATGAAACAAATCATGAGAAAGGTTTTATTTGATATTGCATTTAAAATGAGTACTGTAAAATGAAATTTAAAATATATAGAGAAATTTATCATGATTTTAGTCTATGTGCCTACCAAAAGAAAAAGTAAATTTATGTGAGTTTTTCAAAAATCTATCCAAATGCAAAATTTATAAATAATAAAAATTGACATTGAAAATTCTATAGACTGTATGTAAGACTGCCCTCTATCTACTTTCAAAAGGAAATTTGAAGGTTGAACCTTTTTATATTTGAACCTTTTATACCTTCAGTAGGTATGTTTCGGAACTAAACAATAGGGGTTCTGCGTAATGATGACGACCTAACCGGGACATATGCTTCGCACCCCAGGTCTCTTGGTCTCGAAACCGGAGAGAGATAGAATAGTTCATGGCCTTACGTGGGTTGTAGCGCCTGGGAGTTGCAAAGGAAATGTAAATTGATAGTAAAAATTTTAGTACTTAAAGTATTTCTAATAAATTTAGGAGCTATTTCTCCCCACTTATTCAAAATAAAAATATACCATATCAAACAAAAAACATGTCAAAGGCGGTTAATCATATTAAAAAAATTGCTTAGTTGTGTAAATCTTATTTCTATAAACAAATAGCTTAGTTGTGTAAACTGAGTGCTTAGTTGTATAAACTATAATACTGTCATAAAAATTTTAATACTTTATAAATTTTCTGTTATATTTTTAAATGTTTTAAGTCACAGAAAGACAGAATAATTATATATCGTTCATTATTCATGAAACATTTCATTTTTAGAAATAAATATTTTTTTTTGTTTTAGAAGATTGAAATGAATCGACTTTGTCGACAGTTGTAGCAATTGAAAGGTAACATAAACTGAGGTAGAAAATGAGTGTTAAGCAGAAAAAATATTGTAGATTTTAGAAATAATAACTTCAAAGAAAAGACATTCTCGTAAAAGGGAAGCCCTGATCCACAATAAAGAAAGTTACGCATCTTAATTGGGAACATCTTTTCCGGAAACTCCTTATTTTTAGTGACACGTGGGCGCGTCTTTTATAGAAATATTTTATTCTTAGTTAATGACATTCCAAATGGGAGTGTCTTTTCCAGAAATTTCTTATTGTAGAGACATCTAAAAATATTTACCATTATTTTGAAGGCGTTAGTATGCTTAAACATAGCTAAAAATATACCTGAAATTATAAAAAGTAAGCATTGTCATTATAAAAAAACACAAAATCCCAGATCCAAGTAAAACTCGTATTTATAAAATTATATTTTGTAGCGCTATAATGGTTCGTTATTAGAACTATCAATAACTATGGAATATTGTAATTTTATGTCATTTTCTACGATATTCTTGCTAAATAATACTTTAAATAACTACGGCAGCTATATAAGTATAAAATAAACAAAAAAGATTTCCAGAACAAGTTGATAGAAATTGTCGATAATCAACAGATTATTGCATTTCCACTGAATTACGTTTCAATCTAGGAATTAGTGGGGTTAAATAAAAGCCTTACTTTAACGAGCAGCATATTTTGATAAGGAAAATTACTTTTCAATATTTAAATCCCATGACAAGTGTTTTATGCTTCATAAAATATGTTCAAAGTTAACCTTCTCTTTGAAGATTAAACATAAAATATACATATATGTTGTTGACATAAAACCTCAATTTTTACGATTTGAACACCAATAATTATTTTTTTCTATTTAATCAAAATTCTTTCATCGACTTTATTAAGAAACCAATCTAAAATTCTAATTTGTCTGTTCGGTGAGCTATTAATGGAAAGAAAAAGAACGAAGCAAGATAATTTGTGCATACAGGTTATAAAATAAATTCTAATTATAGGACCACCAGACCCATTACAAAACTGTTCATTAATTAGCTATTCCTCGAGTACCTTTTCTGTGAACTGCACTCCTGGAGTCGAAGATGGAGGTCTGAAACCGAAATACCATCTTGTTGCAATCAGTTTGCGAAATAAAGGGGACTATTCGAATGTAAGTGTTGTAAGCGAGGAACCAGAATTTGTGGTTAAAGGCCTGGAACCTGGTACCACCTACGAGCTGATAATGTTTGCATCGAATGCTAAAGGACGTAGCACGACATTAGAAATACTGGCAAGCACCCTTTATGCAGCGGAGAGGAGAACAGGTTAGTGCTTTAGATTTGATGCAGTCAGCAAAAAGAAACAAAACTCTTAGACTGTTGTACATAGTTTATGTCAGTGGAGATTGGAGGTTCTTTGGTAACTGATCTAACCCACGGCAGTTGAGGTAACTATGAATACATCTACGTAAATTTTCATTTAATAATCGAATTTCTTGGTAATTTCAATGAAATATATACAAAAATATTTCATGTCTGTCAACCAGGTAACATTCAATTACAGAAACAATCCTATCTATAATTTCAGAGTTTCCTCTATCCATACTACATTTTGAATATAATACAAAGATATAATCTGATTACTTTCGTTTATATAACTCTCAAAGTTAATTAAAATATTGCATGAACAACTATATATCATTCAACTACAGAAACTATCCCATCTATAATTTCTGAGTTTCCGCCATTTGTACTATATTTTGAATATAATACAAAGATATAGACCCTTTTCTTTGTCTCATATAAATCTAAAAATTAATTAAAATATTGCATTTATGAACAACTAGATTTCATAAAATTACAAAAACTCTCCCATCTATAATTTTTCTATTTTTCCTCCATTCATAGTATATTTTGACTCTAATAAAAAGATATAGACCCCTTTGTTTATCTTATATAATTCTAAATATTAATTAAAATATTGCATGTATGAACAACCAGATATCATTCAATTACAGAAACTATCCCATCTATAATTTTTTAGTTTTTCCTCCATTCATAGTATATTTTGACTGTAATACAAAGATGTAGACATTTTTTTGTAGCGTATAAACCTAAAAGTTAAATTATAATAATTCACGTGTAAAAACCAGAGAGCATTCAATTATTAATAAACCAACCCATCTATAATTTCGAGATTTCTCAATTCAAACTATATTTTGAATATAATACAAAGATATAGACCCCTTTCTTTGCTTTATACAACTCTAAAAATTAATTAAAATATTGCATGTATGAATAACTAGATATCATAAAATTACAGAAACTATCCCATCTATCATTTCTGAGTTCCCACCATTCATACTATATTTTGAATATAATACAAAGATATAGACCCAATTCTTTGTCTTATAGAACTCTAAAAATTAATTAAAATATTGCATGTATGAACAACTAGATATCATAAAATTACAGAAACTATCCCATCTATCATTTCTGAGTTTCCCTCATTCATACTATATTTTGAATATAATACAAAGATATAGACCCCTTTCTTTGTCTTATACAACTCTAAAAATTAATTAAAATATTGCTTGTATGGGTAACTAGATATCATAAAATTACAGAAACTATCCCATTTATAATTTTTTAATTTTTCCTCATTTCGTAGTATATTTTGACTCTAATGCAAAGATGTAAATTTTCATCTGCATAATCCTAAAAGGTAAATTATAATAATTCATGCCTAAAAACCAGAAAACATTTAATTATAAATAAACCACCCCATTTATAATTTCCAGGTTTCTCAATTCATACTATATTTTGACCATTGTATAAAAAGATAGACCATTCTTTGTCGTGCGTAACGCTAAAAGTAGGACTGTGGATAGATTTAAGTGAATACAAATTGAGATAGATAAAATCTGAATGGGGAAATATTTTCACATCACATATTAACAAAATCAACATTCCTTTTGTCATATATATTTCACCATATGTTATAGTTTCAAAGTTTATAAATGTTATCTATGTAATTAAAGTTTGTTAAAGTTTATCAATGTGACAACATATAGAAACACTGAATATAATGATGTATGAATATGGACTGGAAACATGTAAAACTTGTGAAACATTGACAACATATTAAACAAAGATATACATTTTACTGAATGGAATATGGCTGACAAGATTAAATACAATTTAACTACATTTTATGAATGAAAAGTTCTAGAAGTTTTATAGATTTTAAGCACACATAATATCAAATAATGAATTATTGTTTGCAATTAACTCTGTATTTAATAAAAAAAGCGCATTAAAAATTCCTTGCAAAATTTTAGCTACAGAGTTATACAAATATCACGTATGCGTCACTTACAAGTTATTTCACTTTACAGGATTTATTTAAAAAAATAATTTTCACCACTGTCCGCAATATCTAAAAATGAATAAAGCTAAAAAATTTCCAATATAAATATATATACTTTAGATATGCAATTAGGGGTATCAATTAGTGGTCCATGAGGCCACATGCGGCCAGACAGTAAAATTTTGCGGTCCACTCTAGAATTCACAAAATTTACAATTGAAAACATTTCATTATCGTAAATTTAATAGTATTCCAATTATTTGCTGATTATTGTAATTTTGGATTGATAAGCCGTCCTGGTGCGTCCTGTAAGCGTGATAACGATCTTATACTAAGTAAAACAATTCATTTTTTTTTTAATTAAACTCTGAATATTAACTTGAACTTTCATTTTTATCTTATGCAACATTACTGAGCATAAATTAAAATTAACTAATTGGTACAGCTTTAAATATATAGTTAAGTGTTTTCCTTGCTATTATTAATTTTTAAGTCCGACACAATAAATTTATTTTTCTTACACAAGTATTGAAGAAGCTTAATATAAAAAAGAGTTAAAGAGCTTAATATAAGAAATTAACCATCCCATTTTGCAATAGTGTTAAGATTCAGCAATAAGGATAAGAAAAAAATAAAATCCTTACTTTTGTGTTGGAGAAAAAAAAATTTGAATCATCTTCACAAACATTTTGCAATAGTGTTAAGATTCAGCAATAAGGATAAGAAAAAAATAAAATCCTTACTTTTGTGTTGGAGAAAAAAAAATTTGAATCATCTTCACAAACAGAACAAAAAAAGCCCATTGCGATCCTAAAAACCGAACTTATGTAACCAACCAGAAGTCACGTTATGAGTATAATTTGTAATAAAGCTGTTATGTCCATAGGAACCCCCAAAACAGATGACAATACACCCATTCCAATGTTTCTTTTTAATTAACAAATGAAATTAAAAAAATATTAGCATTGGAAATTACAATCTGAATCTCAGAAAACCCCCCTCAGAGAAAACCCCTCTCAGTTATACCCCCCTCACGATTTTTATACATTAATCTAAAAAAGTAATAAAGTATAGAACTCACTTTTGATTAGAAGTAGAAACTAATATAAATGCCTTTTCTTAACTCTTAATAGTTTAATGTTAATCGTACAATTCAAATTTTCTACTGTTTATTTTTGTGCTTATTAACTGTGACTGGAAGATGTATAGTTCATATTAGTAAAAATAAACTAAAAAACAATACATATTAACTCAATAAACTACTAAAGGCTCACTGAAAGGAGTATTTCAAACATTCTCCTTTTCTCATAGATTTATCAACTTTACTACGAATGGAATGTCCTTGACACTCTTTCAGTCTGTGCATGCGCCGGTGAAACATTCAGACTACTTTCTCGTTCATGAATATAGATAGCTTCTTTCATTTAAAGATTGAAATTTACGTACAAAATGTTGAAATATATAAATACTCTTGTATACTGCTTTTTGTGTATACAGTACAATTTTAAAATTAAAAACAATTTTCAAAATATAAATAATAATCATTGTCACAAGCACAACACTAATAGCCCATTGTGATAATAAAAATCAAACTTATGTCACCAACCAGAAGCCACGTGATGCATATAATTTGCAATAAAGCTGTTATGTCCATATGGGCCCCAAAAACAGACGACAATACACCCATTCCAATATTTCTTTTTTATTAACAAATGAAATTAAAAATTATTGCCGTTGGAAATAACTATCCGAATTTCAGAATTTATAAAAGCAGCTGTACCTTCACGGCTTTTCACTTTCTAATCAAAAGTGTAGAATTCACTTTTGGTTAGAAGAAGAAACTAAAATAAAGATCTTTTCTTAGCTGCTAACGATAAAATATTTATCATATAGAAAATTCAACTTTTCTACTGTTTAATTTTTGTTCTTAAAAATTGTGACTGGAGTATATGTAGTTCAAATTAGTAAAAATAAACTGAAAAATCAATATAAATACATTCAATAAACTACTAGAAATAGCACTGAAAGGAGTAATTCAAACAATTTTCTCCTTTTCTCGTAGATTTATCACCTTTACTACGAATGGAATGTCCTTGACACTCTTTCAGTCTGTGCATGCGCCGGTGAAACATTCAGACTACCTTCTGGTTCACTAATATAGATAGCTTATTTCATTTAAAGATTCAAATTTACCTACAAAATGTTGAAATATATAAAAATACTCTTGTATACTGCTTTTTGTGTATACAGTACAATTTTAAAATTAAACACAATTTTCAGAATATAAATAATAATCATTGTCATAAGCACAACACTAATAGCCCATTGTGATTCTAAAAAACAAACTTACGTCGCAAACCAGAAATCACGTGATGCATATAATTTGCAATATAGGTGTTATGTCCATAGGGACCCCCAAAACAGAAGACAATACACCCATTCCAATGTTTCTTTTTAATTAACAAATGAAATAAAAAAATATTACCATTGGAAATAACCATCCGAATTTCAGAATGTATAAAAACCAGTTATACCCCCTCACGAATTTTATATATTGCTCTCAAAAAGTAATAAACTGTAAAATTCACTTTTGGTTAGAACTAGACACTAAAATAAAGACATTTTCTTTGCTGTTAATGATAAAATGGTTATCGTATAGAGCATTCAACTTTTCTACTGTTTATTTTGTTCTTAAAAATTGTGACTGGAGTATGTATAGTTCATTTTAGCAAAAGTAAACTGAAAAAGCAATACAAATACATTAAATAAACTACTTAAATTAACACAAGAAGGAGTAATCAAAACAATTTTCTCCTTTTCTCATAGATTTATCACCTTTACAACGAATGGAATGTCCTTAACACTCTTTCAGTCTGTGCATGCGCCGATGAAACATTCAGACTACTTTCTCGTTCATGAATATAGATAGCTTATTTCATTTAAAGATTTAAATTTACCTACAAAATGTTGAAATATGTAAAAATACTCTTGTATACTGTTTTTGTGTATACAGTACAATTTTAAAATTAAACACAATTTTCAAAATATAAATAATAATCATTGTCACAAGCACAACACTAATAGCCCATTGTGATCCTAAAAACCAAAATTAAGTCCCCAACCAGAATTCACGTGATGCTTATAATTTGCAACAAAACTGTTATTTCCATATGGACTCCGAAAAGAGACGACAATACAACCATTCCAATGTTTCTTTTTTTTATTAACAAATGAAATTAACTCCTTCCAGGTTCATTTTATTTCGGAATTAAGGGTAAAAAAATGTCAATTTTTTCACCCATACGCTTATGTTTATACATACATAGCTTTGGAAACATAATAGCAACATTCGCATACAAAATTTCCTAAAAAGTATTGTAAAAAATCAATTTAAACAAATAATAATTTACATATATATTTGGCTTTCTGTACGGCACAAATCATTAGACTTTGGAGCCAATTTACACTAACTATAAATATAAAGCTTAGAATACCTAACTTTTATCTTGAATTAAATTTTATTTATCCTATGCATTTACATAAATCATTATGAAATCATTAATCAAAATTTGGTCATGTATGATACAATAGAAAACACGGTACTTCACAGAGTCCAACATCGCAATCTGGACAGTATAGCCTTGTTTCTCTCCTTACCTTCTTCCCTCTACTGTCTCTATTTGAGCAGAAAATAATCTAGTAGCCAGAAAAGTAAACAAAAGCATTCGAAACCATAAAAATCACATGTGAAATAATTCGGGAAAGACTGATTGCCCAGTGTAAAATTTCACAGTGCCCGAACTACACTCGGGATAAGTCAGGATGGTACATTTCTCCTGCCCGATTTCAGCTCGGGAAAAACCGGGAAGAGGTAAAAAATTGTTGTCATTGGAAATAACTATTCGAATTTCAGAATTTATAAAACCAGTTATACTTTCACGTCTTTTCACTTTCTAATCAAATGAATCTATAGGGTCTTAAATAATGTCGTAGACACTTTTGATTAGAACTTTTGATTAAAACTAGAAACTAAAATAAAGACATTTTCTTAACTGCTAACGATAAAATACTTATCATATAGAAAATTCCGCTTTTCTACTGTTTATGTTTTGTTCTTAAAAATTGTGACTGGAATATATATAGTTCATTTTAGCAAAAGTAAACTGAAAAAGCAATACAAATACATTTAATAAACTTCTAAAAGGAGCACAGGAAGGAATAATTCAAACAATCCTATACCTTTCCCATAGATTTATCACCTTTACTACGAATGGAATGTCCTTGACACTCTTTCAGTCTGTGTATGCGCCGGTGAAATATTCAGACTACCTTCTCGTTCATGAATATAGATAGCTTATTTCATTTAAAAACTTAAACTTACGTACAAAACGTTGAAATTTGTAAAAATACTCTTGTATACTGCTTTTTGTGTATACAGTACAATTTTAAAATTAAATACAATTTTCAAAATATAAATAATAATCATTGCCCCAACCACAACACTAATAGCCCATTGTGATCCTAAAAACCAAACTTACGTCACCAACCAGAAACCACGTGATGCGCATAATTTGCAATAAAGCTGTTATGTCCATAGGGACTCCAAAAACTTTCGACAATACACCCATTCCAATGTTTCTTTTTAATTAACAAATGAAATTAAAAAATATTACCAATGGAAATAACTATCCGAATTTCAGAATTTATAAAACCAGTTGTACCTTTACATCTTTTTACTTTCTAATCGAAAGTGTAGAATTCACTTTTGATTAGAAGAAGAATCTAAAATAAAGACCTTTTCTTAACTGCTAATGATAAAATGTTCATCGTATAGAAAATTCAACCTTTCTAGTGTTTATTTTTTGTTCTTAAAAATTGTGACTAGAGTATACATAGTTCAAATTAGTAAAAATAAACTAAAAAATCAATACAAATACATTCAATAAACTACTAGAAGGAGCACTGAAAGGAGTATTTGAAATAATCTTTTCCTTTTCTCATAACTTTATCACCTTTACTACGAATGGAATGTTCTTGACAATCTTTCAGTCTGTGCTTGCGCCGGTGAAACATTCAGACTACTTCCTCGTTCATGAATAAAGATAGCTTCTTTCATTTAAAGATTTAAATCTACGTAAAAAATGCTGAAATATGAATATATAACAATACTCTTGTACACAGTTTTTTCTGTTTACAGTACATTTTTAAAATTAAATAAATTTTTTAAAATATAAATAATGATAATTCAGAAATCGTTTCCAAGAGAATTATCTACATTAATTTTTGAGGCAATAAAAAATGCAAAATAAGTTTTCTGTTCCAAATTGCTTCGATGAATTGCTGCAGCAATTTATACTTAACTCTCAAGAGAAACCAAATACATTGACAAAAAATAAATTTCATCGTGCATTAAAAGCATTATCATGGTTGTAAAGAAAATACTATGAGGATAGAGCTGTACAACTAGTTCGTGCTTTATTTTACAGCATATTAGCATTTTATGGTGCCATTTTTGCATATAAAATACACTTACTTTGTTAATATGTAATCTATAACAGTGGTGCGCAAACTTCTTTCGACTGCGACCCCTTTTGTAGAGAGAAAATTTTTGGCGACCCCTAGAGATAAATGTTCACAAATACGATGTATATTTCCCGCATTTCTTTCGTTTCATCGAATAAAAACATCATGTTTGACTCATATTAATTTTATTTATAATTTTAAGAAAATACATTTTGTATAACACAAAAATCATTAAGTTGCCCTTTAATGATATGTATGTGGCTGCAAGTTTATAATTATCTCATCGATGTTTGGATGTAGGTTGCTAATTGGAATTCGCATATCATCTTCAGTGTTTAAACGCGAGCGGTATTTAGTTTTTATTGAAACTATTTTTCTAAATCCAGTTTCACATAAATACGTTGATGCAAATTGTATTAACACTCTGATGCATTCTTGCATAAAACGAGATATTGTGTTTTCGCGGATATCCAACATTTTTGGCAAGGCTGAGTCTTAAATTGATTTCGAAGAGTATAATCACTAATTAGAACTATCAATTGCTCTTTCTCACTAATTTTAAGAGTTGAACTGCATATGTCAAAGGAAAATGGATCACGAATCCAACCAAGATCGTTTTCAGGAAAATCCTCGAATCTTCTCGAAATATTTTTCTTTAACTTTTCAGTGACGGCTCTTCACTCTTTATATGTACACTGTATGGTATGCAGCATGCAGGGATAATGCATTTCATAAAAATTTGGTGACTCCCAAAATGCTTCTGGTGACCCCAACAGGGGTTTCGACCCCTAGTTTGCACACCACTGATGTATAAAGTAATATGTATGTATAATATTTGTAATATTTTTGATAAATAAAACTAATTTTTCGATTCATATCTGTGTCTTAGGAGATGAGCAGCCTCTTGCTATAAGCGCAGTTCTTGCTGTATTGATGAGCTTAGTCGGGTCTCTTGTAATTTTAGCCATCATCATAATACTTATAGTGAAATCTAGGAGTTCTAATGATGATTCAGGTAAGTGGAAATGTTTCTTTTTACTAGAACATTATAAATGTTTTAACGTCCCTTTAATATATTTGCATTTTCGCAGGATCATATTAAATATATTCTCCATAGAGTTAATTGCGTAAAAACCTTTTAGGTTTTAACTTGTTTGTTTTTCCAACGGATGCTATCCCTCACTGGATTGTAATGTGTTGTTTCTTTAACCACATTATAATTTAACTTCCCTTTAATATTTTTACATTTTCGCAGGATCAAATTAATTGCATTGTCCTTAGAGTTAATGGCATAAAAACCTTTCAGGTTTTAACATGTTTAGTTTTCCAACGGATTCTATACCTCACTGGATTGTATTGGGCTGTTTCTTTAACCACACTATAATTTTAACTTCCCTTTAATATTTTTACATTTTCGTAGGATCATATTAAATAATTCTTCTTAGAGTCAATTGTCTAAAATCCTTTCAGGTTTTAACTTGTTTGATTTTCCAACGGATTCTATCCCTCGATGGATTGTGTTGTACTGTTTCTTTAACCACGATATAATTTTAACTTCCCTTTAATCTTTTTACATTTTCGCTGGATCATATTAAATACATTCTTCTTAGAGTTAATTACGTAAAAACCTTTCAGGTTTTAACTTGTTTGGTTCTCGAACGGATTCTATCCCTCGCTGGATCGGTTTGTGGTGTTTCTTTAACCACATTATAATTTTAACTTCCCTTTAATCTTTTTACATTTTCGCAGGATCATATTAAATACTTTCTTCTTAGAGTCAATTGTGTAAAAACCTTTCAGGTTTTAACTTGTTTGCTTTTCCAACGGATTCTATCCCGTGCTGGATTATATTGTGCTGTTTCTTTTACCCAATTATAAGCAAAGGAATCATTTTTGAAACACAATTGGGGTAATTCCGCTTATTCTTTCAACACACATAGGAGAGATATTAAGTTTGTTGTATACTACATGGGCAGGATATTTAAGATTTCTATATTATTTTACCAAACAGGAAAAAAAACTTCAGTTGACTAGCAATTTTTGCATCTTAAATAACATTAACCCCTTCGCGATCAATGTCTCTTATACGCGATGAAGCGATTTCACTCTTATTAGTCCAGTGTCGCCTCCACGCGATGATCTACGGTTGATATTGAGAGACCAGTGTGGCGTATACATAATAGTAGATCTGAACATTTTATTTTAATTTTTAAATGCTAGATTTAATAACTAGAACGCAAACGGCAGCGGTTTTCACAACAGTCGACTCGTAAAGCATGTACGTGCTGATCCTGAAGGCCTTTAAAATTATAGATACTAATATATATATAAATGTTTAACTCTAAACAAAGAGCATAAAATGAATTGCGTTGCAATTTTGCTATTGTACAAATAGCTTGTTTGGCGTAAAGTAAATGAATGTTTAACCCTAAACAGAAAGCATAAAACGAAAGTTATTGCAATTTTGCTATTGTACAAATAACTTCTACAGTCGAACTTCGATAACTCGAAGTCCCAGGGGACCCCCAAAAATATTCGACTTATTCGAAGTTCGAGTTATGGAAGTTACCTACCATTCCTATCAACTAGCACTTAAGATGTGTCGACATGGTTTAATGGTTTGATATGTGCCATAATACTATAGTTGTAAGCATTTTACGTTTTTAATAGCGTATGTAAATAACAAGAATGGGTTCAAAAGGTTTAAAACTCAAATTTGGCCCCATTACATATTAATTAGTATACATACCATGCAAATCTCATTTTAGAAAAAAGCAGTTATTTTTAAGGTTGATGGCATTCACAGAGTCACCTAATTTTTGAACACAGTTAAATAAGGTGCTGCCTGTACCTTTGATGGTCTCTTGATGGTCCTTTGATTATTGTAAAATTTGAATAGCGTCCTGTGCTTGCTCGTGACCTTCGAGATAGAAGGTTCTCGAAGGTCACGAGTGGACTGGCATTCGAAGTTTTGAACAGAATTGTATTTTTTACCTGGGAAATCTATCACAAAAACTTCGACTTAGAAGATGCTCACTTCGAGTTATTGAGACAGTTTTTTATGGAAAAGTATAGAAATGATTCGGGGCTTGATTAAAAGTTCGAGTTAGCAGATTATTCGACTTATAGGAAGTCGAGTTATCGAAGTTGGACTGTATTACGTAATAGTCTTTTAACTGTAATGTCTTTAACTCTGATCTAGAAAATCATATAACCTTTTTTTTTCTTCCTAAATTATAGGCACTGCTGAAAAGGCGATCGATTTAAAACCTCTGCATTTTCATATGTCGACATATGAAATTATTTTTCTTTTTGTAAATACTATCCCTCTTTTGGAAAAACTAGAATTAATATATATTCCTGTTTGTCAATTATCAAATTTTAAAATTCGTTGTGATATTGTTCAGTAAGTTTGAAATGGATAAAACAATAAATTTGGTAGCCTTAGCAATGGCAAAAAGAAAAGAAAAATGTAACCAAATGGTATTTTTAAATGGGAAATAACCGAATAGATTTTTCTTTTTAGATAACGGAAATACTAAATACAGGCTTGCAATTCCGTCACTTTTCTCACCTTTAGTCACTTTTTTTAAAAAGGTCACTTTTTTAAGTAAACAGTCACTTTTAGTCACTTTTTTCATGGTGCATCACAGCTTGTTGTTGAAAAAAGAAAATCTGAATTAATAACAAAATATTTTAATAAAAGACCAAAAATGTGATGCTTTAATCTTATTTTTCTTATTAACATGTAATTAGTCATATGGTTTCCAGAATTTAGTGATTTTAAAATGTCGTAAAGAAGTTCCTGAAATATACATTTGTACTAAATGTACATTTAATACATTAAAGTAATTTACGTCAAAGCACACATTCCTATTTTTCTTCACAATTTTTGTTTAGATACTCTAATCTAGCTATGTACATATTTCAAAACATCATTAATATATGCAGAAAATTGTGATTATAGAATTAATGTATGTATTCAAATCTAATTTATGGATTTTCTTGAATAAAAAGCAATGTTAAGTTGTGTTAAACAAAATTTTTAACCTTTTTTTTTGTATTTGACGCTAAAAGCATGTCTTGCATGAATCATTTGATTTAGAGTTAAAATAAATAGAAAAATCTTAATAATAGCATCTGTAATCAAGATGAGAAAAAAAATAGCTTTTGTTTCAATGTGTAGTCACTTTTTAGTCACTTATTCTGTATTATTTGTCACTTTTCTCACCTTTTTGAAAGTACCTCAGCAGTATCAAGCCTGTAAATATTATGAAAATAAAAGTGATTAACTCTGATGAAATAATGCGTTTCTCTGAAAATTCACTCATTTTTCAACTCCGAATGGCATCTGGGCAATAATTTTATTCACGCAATAGAAGAGAACTGTGCCAAAAATTTCATCACATATTTAAATATCCTCTATTTCTTTTCTTTTGATGGCTCACGCCAAAATAAGCAGGTACCTGGAATACTCTTTTCAGATTTGATTTCATCTTTTTTTTACCTGTACATACAATCATTCTCAAATATAATACATATGTGGAACACTTATTTTTTATAGGCACATTTAGACCATTTTAGGCCAGTACTCTCTAAATCCGTATTTTCAAATGATGTGACCTGGATTCCAAGCTACTGAATATTGATTTTTACCCACTTGTGAGATACTTCACAGCTTTATCGAAAATATTTCCCCTTTTAAATTTTTGATATGTTCTTTTGCCTACTATTTTTTTGTGTTGTAGTTAAAAAAGTCTATTACGAAAAACAGGCCATGATATTCGTATAATAGCCAAAATGCAAAGAATAAAGTAAAAGGTAGAATAGAAATAAATGTGTGTTTTGTTTATTGCCATAGAAATTCTGTAATGAACATGTTTAGAATGAATCTAAAGGGACTTTAATAATGTCATAGACAATTTAGTCATTTGTGCATTCAATATTTCTACATAATGTGTATATATATTATTAGCAAAATGCATCCTTTATTTCGATACAATGTAATTTTAGTTTTTTTAGAATTATAAATAAATGATTGAATAGAAATAAATATGTATATATGTATATATATATATATATATATATATATATATATATATATATATATATATATATATATATATATATATATATATATATTATATATATATATATATATATATATATATATACATATATATATACATATATATATACATATATATGCATATATATATATATATATATATATATATATATATATATATATATATAATATATATATATATATATATACATATACATATATATATATGCATATATATATATACATATATATATATATATATATACATATATATACACATATATATACACACATTATATATATATATATATATATATATATATATATATATATATATATTATTATTAGTAAAATATATCCAGTAATTTCATATAATGCAATTTCTTTTTTTTTTCTTTTTTTTTATTATAAGTAAAAGGTAGAATAGAAATAAATGTGTGTTTTGTTTATTGCCATAGAAATTCTGTAATGAACATGTTTAGAATGAATCTAAAGGGACTTTAATAATGTCATAGACAATTTAGTCATTTGTGCATTCAATATTTCTACATAATGAGTGCAAATATTATAAGCAAAAATGTATCCATTAATTTCATACAATGTAATTTTAGTTTTTTTAGAATTATAAGTAAATGATAGAATAGAAATAAATGTGTGTGTTTTTTTGTTTATTGCCATAGAAATTATGTAGTGAACATGTTTGTAATGAATCTATAGGGACTTAAATAATAACGTAGACACTTTAATCATTTGCTGATCCAATATTTCTACATAATGTGTATAGATATTATTAGCAAAATGTATCCATTAATTTCATACAATGTAATTTTATCTTTTTTAGAACTATAAGTAAATGATTGAATAGATACAAATGTGTGTTTTTTTGTTTATTGTGATAGAAAAATATGTGGTGAACTTGTTTCTAATACAACTATAGGGATTTAAATCATGTCTTAGGCACTTATATTATTTGTGCATCCAATATTTCTACATTATATAAATATATATATATATATATATATATATATATATATATATATATATATATATATATATATATATATATATATATAATTTATATATATATATATATATATATATATATATATATATATATATATATATATATATATATATATATATATATATATATATATATATATATATATATATTAGTAAAATATATCCAGTAATTTCATACAATGCAATTTCTGTTTTTTATAGAATTATAAGTAAGTGATTGAATAGAAATAAATGTGTTTTTTGTTTATTGCCATAGAAATTCTGTAATGAACATGTTTAGAATGAATCTATAGGGACTTTAATAATGTCATAGACAATTTAGTCATTTGTGCATCCAATATTTCTACATAATGTGTATATATATTATTAGCAAAATGTATCCATTAATTTCATACAGTGTAATTTTATCTTTTTTAGAACTATAAGTAAATGATTGAATAGAAATAAATGCTTTTTGTTTATTGTCATATAAATTATGTAGTGAACAGATTACTAATGAATATATAGGGAAGTAAATTATGTCGTAGACATTTTAGTCATTTGAGCATACAATATTTCTACGTAATGTTCACACTGTCTACCAATATATATTTGGACACCTGTGAAAAGAAAAGCTAACTTTATTCAAAATCAATAGTTGGTAGAGCATCCACGAGAACCAATTACAGCGTGAAGCCTCCAGGGCATACCTTCCACAAGTTTTTATATTACAACTAGTGGTATTGTCTTTCACTCGGCTTGGAGTAGACATACAAGTTCTTTCAACGATTTTGGACAGGCAGTGCACCACTTAATTCGGGGATCAAACTCGTTCCAGAGGTTCTCGATAGGGTTCAGGTCTGGGTTCTGGGCAGGTCAGTCCATTCGATTAACCTCGTTGGCATGATACCAAGCCTGGCTAACCTCGAAACACGACAAATGGCATTGTCGTCCTGAAAGTAACAGGGGTCCAACCCGTAAAACTGTCACAACGTGGGAAGCACATTGTCATCCAAAATAGTGCAGTAAGCATCGGCGTTGAACTTCCCATGAATGGGGACCAAGGGTCCCAGTCCTTACCTAGAGAAACACCCGCAAGACCATAATTCCACCTCCTCCAAACTTCACTGTTTGCACAATGCATTCTGGCAGGAGACGTTCTCCAGGCAGACACCTGACGCAGACCATGCCATCCGAATGGTAAAGAGTGAACCTTGATTCGTTGCTTCAAAGAACCCGTTTCCACTGATCTACGGTCCAATTTCGATGTGCTTTGCACCACATAAACCGAGCAGCGGTTGGACTTTTTGATCAAAAGCTTATGGGTAGCAGCACGACCATGAAAACCAAAACCAAGCAGATGTGCTTCCTTACAGATGGTATTTATAGAAACAATACTCCCGGATGCCTGTTGAAACTTTTTGTGGATAAGGGCCATCGGTTGGGTGCGGTTCTTCCGAATTTCTCTGGACAGTACTCGTCGGTCTCTATCTCCCAGTTTCGTTGATCTGCCGACTTAGGCACATTACGGCAATCACCGCTCACCTTCCACTTCTTAATAGCATAGGCCACTGTCGATTTTGGGTATTTAAGATCGCTAGATATGTCCCTTAAGGATAGGCCACATTTTTGATACCCAATAATTATACTTTTCTCGAAATCAGAGAGTTCCAAACTGCGCGGCATCTTGCATGCGACTAATGCCGATGCTGTTTCCTACACGATGTATACCGGCCAAGGCCGTGACATACCTCAGGACTCCAGATATCGTCATTTGCATAGGTGTCCAAATACTTATTGGTAGAGAGTGTATACAAAACATTACCAAAGTGCATCCATTAATTTTATAGAATTATTTTAGAACTAAAAGTAAATGATTAAATAGAAATAAATTTGTATGTTTTTTGCAAATTGTAATAAAAATATAGTAAAATTGTTAATAATGATTCTAAACGGACTTATATTGCTGTAGACATTTTAGTCGTTTAAACATGTAGCATTTCTACGTAGTGTACACATAATATATAACCAAAATGTAACTATTAATTTCATGTAATGCAATTATATTTTTTGTCTACTTTTTTATGTAATGTAATTATATAAATAATTATTTCATACAGCATAAATATTTATATAATTGTTCTTCATGATGAATATACTAAAACCTAATTGTCTTATTTCTTTTATAGAGGAAGAATCCCAGGAAAATAACGAAAAGTAAGAAAAGTATCACTATCTTTATTTAAAAAATACCTCTTTTTAATGTTGAGAAATATATGGTGAATACACTCACTAAACTTAAAATGTAATTAATGTTTAACTGAATAATTAACTTGAAAAAAGACTAAAGATTTAAAAAAAATTTGAAGAGATAATTATTTTAAAACTTATGCATTTTTTATAAAAGTAATTGTAGTTGTGGCAGAAAATTGCTACATCTTTTTATAAACTTATTAAACGTTTATGCTGTGAATCATGGATGATCAAGTTTGCGAAATAAAGTTGATTATTCCAGTGTAAGTGTAGAACCAGAGTTTGTAAGCTAGAAACCAGAGTTTGTAATCAATGTCCTGGAACGTGGTAACCTCTATGACCTGATAACGTTTGCATCAAATGCAAAGGGACTTAGTACAACTTTAGGTACTTTACCTTATAATTACTGAAATATAAAGTTTACCATTCTGTTCAATTCTGCTGTATTTTAGAGGAAACTTTAAATCAAAGTAAAAGATTGTATACTTTTAAATATAACTTCTGTAATCAATATCAGTAGGTAATCTTTAATTGTTTTCATATCTAGTTTTACTTATTACTATCTGGTCGTTGTTGGTTTAAAGACAATCTTAAATAAACTCTTAGTTTTAATCATGCTAGGAATAGGTGAAATATATAGACTAAAGTACATTTCGATTTCAATATCGTTCTATGACCGATGATTTTGATTCTCCACTCAAGCAGATATATTTAAAGCTTAAAATGAGAAAGTTTCATTTTGATTGGAAGGGATTTATTTATTAATTTGTAGATATTTTTGATAATAAGTAAACAGATGACTATTCATAAAATTAGTTTCGCAATTTAAATAAAGAAATGGTGAATATAATAATTTTTTTTAAATACTTAATTTAAAGTTTTGAAGAGATACGCATATATAATAAATTACAACTAAACATATTACATTTAGAAACTTTTAAAAAATCAGATAAAAAAGTTCAATTTTTTTTAAAAACATTTTACAATTTTTTAAAAATATACTTTGCGAATCATTATTAAATATTAATATTATTTTATTTTTGACTTATTATAGATTAAAGGCATGTTTTGAAAATATTTGTGTATTGAATTGAATAGTTAATTCAAAGGAAATTTAAAACTGGTTCTCAGATATATTTCCATATATATTATGAATGTTTGATATACTTTCTGTAGGGAAATCAAAAAATATAAATAGCGAGGAGCATTTTAAAAATTAACAGACTTTTACAAAAGAAGAATAATTAATTATTAGTTGATTTTAAGAAAATCTTCATTTGATTAATTTGTTTATACTTTAATTTATATGTGTAGAAAACTATTTTCGTTCATATAAAACTTTAAGCTAATGATCTATAAAATAATCTATTATGTCGACCATCATATTAAAGTAAATCCAGTGAATAAAAAATAATTATTTACATTGCCAGCATTATTCGATTATGTTTTAACTGTTGGGTTTTATTGTAAAATTTACATGCAGGAAATGCAATACAAATGGTGTATATATATATATATATATATATATATATATATATATAATATATATATATATATATATATAGATATATATATAATATTTTGCAATATAAATAGTATGTAAAGTGATTACATTGTAAAACAGAATAAGTATTGCTATTTATTCTTATTTATTTCATTTACAAAATTTTATAAAGATTAATGCAATAAATAAACAAAATAACTTACAAAATGTAAGATAATAAGTAAATAAAAATCAGTAATTCGCTGGAATAATTCAAATTTATTGATATCTTGCATACACTGACTTAAAGTGATAATTTACTTTTTCTAGGAGGATTATACCTTTCATAAATTAGTTTACTGTATACCCTAAGTAATAAATAAAAAATGATTAAATCCACCATTTTTTGAATTAATTTGTGAAACCAATTTGATGAATAGTGAACGGTATACTTATTCTCAAAAATACCTAAAACTAATAAATAAAGGGCTTCCAATCAAAATCAAACATTACCGTTTTAAACTTGAAATAAAATTGCTTGAGAGAAGAATCAAAAACATGCAACGATATTGAATTTGAAATGTATTTTAGTCTATAACTGTAACCTATTCTTAGCATGTTTAAAAATAAGTCTCTAATTCAGATTGGCTTTAAACTAACAACGACCAGATAGTAATAAGTGAAACTAGATATGAAATCAGTTAACTTAACAGGAAATTACTGATATTGTATTACCCAAGTTATATTTGATAAGCTACAATCCATTTCTTTGATTTAAAGGTTCCTCTAAAAAGCTGCACAATTGAACAGAATGGGAAATTTTATATTCAAGTGTCTTTATTTAGGCTAAAGTATCTAAAGTTGTACATTTGCATTTGATGCTAACATTATCAAAACATAGTTGTGCCAGGTTCCAGCCTTTGATTACAAACTCTGGTTTCTCGCTTATAACTCATACATTGAAATAATCCCCTTTATTTAGCAATCTGATTCAATCGTATTTGACTCATTGTATCGTTGAATCGTTATATCATATCACTTAAATCTAGATTCACTATAAACACACTTGAGCTATTAGTAAAAGTTGATGCATAATACTACATTTACTTTTTACATTTTTTGTAGGGTACAAACTCCTAAACTGAAACATTTTGAAGACGATAGTCCGGATGTTATACCTTCAAAACCATTTTGTACAGGTTTGTAACAAAGTAACTTATCTCCTGAGTTCTACCAAAATTTAATTTATTTCTAATAGTCTAGTTTTCTCGTTTCTATATCGTTAGTTTATATAGTGATATATTTTAATGTGAGTTTTAAAGTTGAACCTAGAGGTGGGTAATTTAGACCTAAAAGTTACTTTGGTCCAACTTTCTTAAAAAAGTGCACACACACACACACATATATATATATATATATATATATATATATATATATATATATATATATATATATATATATATATATATATATATATATATATATATATATATATATATATATATATATATATATATATATATATATATATATATATATATATATATATATATATATATATATAAACATACATATATATATTGTAAATATTCTCGTATATATTATATATATTATATATATATATAAAATATATATATATATAGACGGCATATATAGAAGAATAGCAAATGCCTTTTGTGAGCATTGAACTGAGCTCTTCTTTACTAGGAAAGGATGTTGTTTAGAATAGGATGCTGAATAGATTGTGAACACCAAGGACCATCTAAATCATTCTGTCTGAAAAATTCATTATGCTGGCGAAGTTTCCAGTGTTCGTTTCAATGGCATCCGAGAGAGAATCTCACACGACAAAGTCATCTACTTTGTAAGGGAGCAACAATACTTACTATCTTGTTCTCCAAGAGATTGTCCAGGGACGGCAAATTAATGCGACGAGATTGCTAACGATTTCGGCAAACCGATACTGGCACCTGCTAGCGCTACGCGCGCTTTCTCCAACACGTCATCAACCAGCTGTCCGATCAGCTGAGATATTCTTGCGGTCAGACGACTATATAAAAGAGTAGAGTTAAGAGAGATATTTTGACTTAGTTATGTGAACTCATCGGAACAGATTCGAGAGAGCGACTGAGAGAGTCCTACAATTTTCTTTTCTCTCAGGAAGTATTCCTGCATCATATTCTTTATATTTTATAGATATTATCGGTTTATCTGTACTTATATATATATAACCTTGTGTATATATAAATAAATATATAGTCTGTATATTCTGCTATCTTTTTTATATACTTAGAGCCCCAGTATACAATATATATATATATATATATATATATATATATATTATATATATATATATATATATATATATATATATATAACACATATATATATATAACATATTTATATATATATATATATATATATATATATATATATATTATATATATATATATATATATATATATATATATATATACATGTATATAATTAAGTTTAAGCAAAACATAGCATAACATAGTCCACTAGTAAATGTATCAAATCCCTCTTTAAATGGACGTGAGTTATGAATATTAATAAGAAAATTAAATTTAAATTATTTATGTGAAGTATGGGTATAAGAGGAGTATGTACTATTAAGAATGCATTATTTAATATAACGCTAGTTAATAAATATATTATTTTAAGAAGTCTTTTTTGTGTTTATCTTTCTGAAATACCAACATTTCGTATTGTACATACACCTTAATGAACTCCATTTCCTAAAATATATGCCCTGCATACAAATAAAACTGTTATCTAGTTAATTAACATGAAAATGTAGCAGGGAGAAAATTAGATTTTTTAATTTAGAGAAGCACCATCGAGTCTATTTGTAATATTTTATTAAAATATTTAATTAAGGATTTGGTCTGCTTGTTTACATTTCTCTAGTAATTTAAATAATGCTGTTATTTGCTATATTCATTTAGATTATTCAAGTCTAACTCCAAACAGAACGAATGAAATAATATATGAAAATGTTGTTCATAAAGAGCACACATATGCAAATATGATGAACAGAGTTTCGTTCATGCCCACTGAGGTAAGTCGTCATATTTATAAATGCACTGCTTTAATATATGTTTAGATAGAATGATATAAAATTTGTAGGATTAGAGTTATTAATATGAACCTACACATTTATTATATTGATGGACATTATATATAATGGAAAATAAATATTTTACAGCAGTTAAGATTTTACATATATAAGCATAAATTATAATTTTAATTTATTAATTTGAAATTAATAATTAACCATGAATTAATTTTAAATTAATAATCTAAAATTTTTAATTTAAAATTAATTAATGATAATTTATGTAATTAATTAATTAATTTTAAAATATAATTTATTAAATGTTTTACGTAATTTAAGATTAATATTTAGTTATAAATTAATTTATACTATGAATTAATTTGAAATTAATAATTTAAAATGATAATTTATATAATTAATACATTTAAAAATATAACTTATTAAATGTTTTAAAATTGTGATTTAAAATTAAATTATAGTTATAAATTACTTTTTAACTATGGATTATTTTTAAATTTATAATTTAAAATGATAATTTATATAATTAATTAATTAATTGAAAAACATAATTATCAAGTGTTTTCAAAATGTAATTCAATATTAATATTTAATTACAAATTAATTTATAATTTATTATTGTAATTTATATCATAAATTAATAATTAATTAAAAATTATATTTATTAGCTTTTATATATAATTATTAACTTATTATTACTATAAAAATATGATAAGAATTATAATTTAACTAATTATCAAATTATATTTTTAAAAATAATTTAGTAAATGATTTAAAATTGTAATTTAAAATTAATATTTAATTATAAGTTAATTTTTAATTATGTATCAGTTTTAAATTAAAAATAAAAAAATAAAGTTTATATAATTAATTCATTTTAAAATGTAATTTATTAAATGTTTTAAATTGTAATTTACAATTAAAATTTAAATATAAACTGATTTTTAACTATGAATGACTTTAAATTAATAATTTAATTCCCATAGATTGTTTTATTTTCTGTATTACTGTATTATAAAAATAAGTCTAGCCAAATATAGATATTTTAAATAAAATATGAATTAATATTCTATGTCAGACTTTCTTGAAGCTTATATAAATATTAAAAATTAATATTTATTTCATCATGTATTCATTTTAGAACTTTATGTAACTAATATTTGCCAGTCAATTCGTTAGTTCAAATAAGAATAACAAAAAACAAATTCTAATAAAAGAATGTTAATTTATTTTCTTTCCTTTAGTATAAATTCTAACATGAAGCTAAATTTAATGAATTATGCAAAATTCGTTCTTTACTTTAGTTATTTTTGTTTTCTGTATTTCCAAAGTATTACATAAAGAATAATAAAACTGCATTATATACCAATATTTATTAGCATATATTTATAAATATACTGATAAATATTGGTTTGTAATATAGTTGTTTTATTTTTTATGAATTACTTTTTGAATAATGGATAAAGCAGTTTTAAACAATGAATTCTAAATTATTCATAGCATAAAAGGCACAATCATTGGACCATTTCTTAGGCAGTCACATGCCATTACAGTTTTTTTAAGTGTGATTTTAAGTATGTTAAGTACATTTTTAAGTATAATTCACTTAAAATAAAATAACAACTATTCTGTCTTACAGTTTTTTAAGTATGGTTTTATGTATGTTAAGTATGTTTTTAAATATGATTACTATGAATATACTATGAATATACTATGAATTAATTTGAAATTAATAATTTAAAATGATAATTTCTATAATTAATACATTTAAAAATATAATTTATTAAATGTTGTAAAATTGTAATTTCAGATTAATATTTAATTATAAATTTATTTTTAACTATGAATTGCTTTTAAATTAATAATTTAAAATGGTAATTTATATAATTGATTAATTTAAAAATATAAATTATCAAGTGTTTTCAAATTGTAATTTAATATTAATATTTAATTACAAATTAATTTATAATTTATTATTATAATTTATGTCATAAATTAATAATTAATTAAAGTTATATTTATTAGTTTTCAATTATAATTATAAAATTATTATTACCAATAAAAATATAATAAAAAATAGAATTTAACTAATTATTAAATTATATTTTTTAAATAATTTAGTAAATGATTTAAAGTCGTAATTTAAAATTAATATTTAATTATAAATTAATTTTTAATTATGTATTAGTTTTAAATTAATAATTTAAAATTAGAGTTTATATAATAATTTCATCTAAAAATATAATTTATTAAAAGTTTTAAGATTGTAATTTGCAATTAAAATTTAATTATAAACTAATTTTAAGCTATGAATGACTTTTAAATTATTAATTTAAACTGATAATTTATATAATTAATTAATTAATTAAAAATATAATTGAATAAATGTTTTCAAATTGTAATTTAATATTAATATTAAGTTAAATATTAATTTAGAATTTAAAATTATATTTTATATCATAGCTTAATAATTACTTAAAAATTATATTTATTACTATTTAATTAAAATTATTAACTTATTGATACTAAGAAAAATATAATTCAACTAATTATTAAATTATATTTTTAAATACAATTTAGTAAAAGGTTTAAAATCGTAATTTAAAATTAATATTTAATTATAAATTAATTTTTAACTATGAATTAATTTTAAATTAAAAATTTAAAATGATATTATTTATAATTAGTTCATTTTAAAATATAATTTATTAAATGTTTGAAAATTGTAATTTCAGAATAACATTTAATTATAAATTAATTTTTAACTATGAATTGCTTTTAAATTGATAATTTAGAATGATAATTTATATAATTAATTAATTAATTTAAAAATATAATTTATCAAGTGTTTTCAAATTGTAATTTAATATTAATAATTAATTACAAATTAATTTATAATTTATAAATATAATTTATGTCATAAATTAATCATTAATTTAAAAATTATATTTACTGATTTTTAAATATAATTATTATCATTAATTTAATAATTTAAAATTATGATTTATATTATAAAATCACAATTAACTTAAAATTATAAATAATATATTTATAATTATAATTTTAAGGGATGTATTTACAGTTTTGAAACAAATGCATTTAAATATATTAATGCTATGCGTATTAAAATACGCATATAATTCTGTAAAACTAAACAGATTACATTTAAAATTATTTTAAAAAATCAAATATCTTAAATTAATTCTTCAAAAAATTTTGTAGATTTTTAAAATTCTTCCTTTTGAAGCATATTAAATAATTTAATAATATTTTTGCCTTATCATTACTTAAATGTATCTTTCGAACATATTTGCTTACTACTTTCAGTTGCCAGCACATGAATAATTAATATTTTAAAATATAATTTTGAATATTGATATTTGTTTTAATTACAAAACACATTTATGTCAATATATGTCTCTATTTTCAATATTTATCTTAATTTAATATTTCATGTACATCTTATATAAAGATAAGAATTTCCTAATAAAGTTTTTATAAGTGAGATCTACAGTACTTGTACACCGTAGATTGTTTTATTTTCTGTAATACAGTATTATAAAAATAAGTCTAGCCAAATACAGATATTTTAAATAAAATATGAAGTAATATTTTATGTCAGACTTTCTTGAAGCTTATATAAATATTAAAAATTAATATTTATTTCATCACGTATTCATTTTAGAACTTTATGTAACTAATATTTGCCAGTCAATTCGTTAGTTCAACTAACAATGATAAAAAACAAATTATAATGAAAGAATGTTAATATATATTATTTCCGTTAGTTACTGATTCTAATCTGAAGCTAAATTTAATGTATTATGCAAAATTCTTTCTTTACTTTAGTTATTTTTGTTCTATGTATTTCCAAAGCATTACATTAAGTATAATAAAACTTCATTACATACCAATATTTAT
>CM063509.1:89226416-89256416 GCA_032207245.1 Pardosa pseudoannulata | reverse complement strand
ACTGTCAACTGTTTTGCAACAAGCTGGCTAATCAGACGAAGACATTCAGCTTATAGCCGTGTACTACCTGTAACCAGCCAACCGAAGTCTTATGTTGAATTGCCGGTTCGGTCTGGGGCAACAATGCGTTACGCAGGGTAAGTCAGCATTAAGTCAAGCAAGCAATATAATATTTAAAATAACAAAAGAAAAAAATATATAAACATATAAATGTAGAAAATCTAGACTAAAAGGTACAATTAATGCAGTTTACGAAAGTGCGGGGGATATTCGCAGGAGTCCTGCCCAGGTAAAAGTCCTGTGTACTACATGATACTTTCTGACATGAGAGCAGGTGTTTGCGAGGGAAGCAATATCTGCACAGGGCAGTTGTGATGGCCATTCGTGAAGGGGTACTTTGACCCTGGCGGTGTGGATATATTAAATTCATGGCCGCACGATATTGGTTAGCGGTGAGCCAGTCAACCATGCTGGCCTTCCTTATTTAGTATCGGTTTTTGATTAAGCTCTCTGCCCAGAGTCAGCTTAAAGTCGATTTCAAATGGCTATATAATCCATGCTTTCAGTGGATTTGAACACACGAATTCCGGTACCTAAAAGAAGATTTTACCATTCGATTCCATCGTTCGGCTGTGAAAGATTTAGTTTTTTCTTTATAATACCCTTTTTATGATAAAAATCATTGTTCCCCCAGCATAATTCAACCTCTAAAAATGTATTTTTATTCCGTATAGGGCTGTGTTTTGCACTAACCACCACTCAAATTAAATCCCAAAGAAATTAAAAGAATTATGCCTTTACATTTATAAAGTTCATAAATACCATTTATGAACTAATTTCATTAAATTCCTAAGAAATTATATTAATGACCTTTAAAATTAACAATATTAATCTAAAACATATTGTAAGTATCGCGTCCCTCTCTGTCGGGGATCAAAGGAAAAAATGTGTCGGCTAAAGCGAACTTTTGGTTTATTGTAAGGCGCCGAACATTTCAAAACGCTGAACATTTGGAAAACGGCAGTAATGGTCTTTTTTGGACGCACGGACGATTAGTTTCAAATCTGCCGTTTTGTCAAGGCACCAAAAGAAAGAAGAGATTGTTCTTTGTGCTACCGCATCAGCTACTCCAAGGATGAAGGTCAACTGGGGGGGGTGTCGATCTCCCCCAAAACCGAGGTTTCCTGTTTGACAAAGGAAAAACGGGAGGGGTTTGTACTTGCAAATGAGAATTGCTGAGAATGAGCTCCTCTCTCGACGATTTTACCTATAGTTCCTTTAAATGTTTTTTGGTTGTAATAAATCAACGTTGTTAAGTTTGAACTTCTCTACGGCTGATCATTTCGTCTCCATACCTGATCCCTTTAAGAAAATGAAGTCATACCCAAATGACTTACAGTTGAAAATGAACGTTCGCAGACCGCTCGGCGAGTTTACACATATGTTCTTGAAATATCCAACTAACCTCTACCTCGTCGTAGATTTTCTGACAGTATCCAGAACATTTCTATTTTCCGTAAATATGTATAAAAAGTAATTTTAAAACTATTACTGTCGAAAAAATTATTTTTGTATTGCTATCCCCTATATAATAACAGCCTAAGTAAAGTTTGTCCTCGAATTTGAAGCGATTGAACCTGTAGATAGGGTTACAAATTGGATTCTTTATGTTAGGGTTAGTAAATCAAAGCAAACCTTTGAAATGTTCGAAATCCATCCCTTTTCCCCCTTTCCCTCATTTCATGCCATTATTTCTAGCACTGTTTTTTCGGTTAAGAGCAGGCTATTAAGTTATCACATGATAAATATTAAAAATGACATTTTTTTTTCTAGAACTATGATGTCATTTTAACCATATCATTAATCATTTCTTATTTTAATTATTTAAATATCGTCTGCATTAATTTCGTACGTTTTATCCCTGAACTTTAAAAATACTTTCTTTTATATTTCATAAATAATAGATTAGCCACATATTTGATAAATTTAAATTTAATCATCGATTATTTAGTTAATAAAAATTTAATTATATTAGCAACAAATTAATTTAAAAAGTCTATAAGTTTTATTTCGCGAACTAATAAATATCTATTTAAGTAATATCCTTAATTAAGTTTTTGTTCGTTTTGTATTTGATTTTATACATAACCACACATTTTGATTAAATGAATAGAATATCCTAAACTGCATTCAAATTACTAAGCTTGTATCAGATAATTCTCCAAAAAACAAACCAATTTTTTTAACTATATAATATATTTACAATTATGTACAAAAAAATTTTCATCGTCATATGATTTATGATATCTATACACACACACACACACACACAACACACACATATATATATATATATATATATATATATATAGATATATATATATATATATATATATATATAAATATATATATATATATATATATATATATATATATATATATATATATATATATATATATATATATATATATATATATAAATATATATATATATATATATATAAATATATATATATATATATATGTATATATATATATATATATATATATATATATATATATATAAATATATATATATATGTATAAAATATATATATTTATATATATATATATATATATACATATATATATATATGTATATATATACACACACACACATATATATATATATATATATAAATATATATATATATATATACATATACATATACATATATATTATAATATATATAAATATATATATATATATATATATACATACATACATATATATATACATACAAATATATATATACATATATATATATATATATATATATATATAATATATATATATATATTTATATATATATAAAATACATTACATATATATATATATATAAAATATATATATATATATATATATAAATAAAATATATATATATATATATATATATATAATATATACATAATATATACATATATATATATAACATATATATATGTACATATATATATATATATATATATATATATATATATATAAATATATATATATATATATATATATATATATACATATACATATACATATACATATATATTTAATCCACTGATATCGTATTAGTATATTGGTATTGATAAACCTTGTAGAATAGGACTATTCTGTTATACTATCTAATATCTAGTAGAAGACATTAAAAGCAGTAAAATTTTGCTAGTTCTGTCAGATGACGGGCTATAAGCTAGTAGTGATATAATAGGTAAATTTAAACATCAGATTGTTTAGTGAACTGTTAAATCTTTTTAACATATCTAATGCTTCTCGTATCATTCCTTGGCATAACAAAATTTATTTCATAGGAGGCGTGTAATATTAGTAATTGGGGAGAGAAAAGAAATATGGCTGTCGAGTTGCTGATAGCTAACTGAACAGATATTTTGGGACATAAATTGCTGGTTCGAATCTCCCAAGGCGACAGTCTAGACAGTAATGTTTCAGATTATTCCATAAATATGATTGATATTTCGATTTTTATGATGAGAGTGGCGATTTATCTGGGACCAAAAGAACGAAATAACAATTTCTCTAAGCATAATGCAATACTCAATCAAGGAGAAAAAATATATAATGCAGTGATATTGCCTATCTGGCTAAAAAATGGAAAATCAAAACTGATGACGAAATAATATAACTTTCTCTGATACCATTTAAATAAATAAAGATTGAGAAATGCCTTGGGAAACGATCTGGAGTGTTTAAATTAGCTTACTAAATATTATAACAGAAATAGTTTATATAGTTTTAGACAGAAGTATATATTTTTATCTTCGACATACACACGTTAAATATATTAGTTTTTGTTAACATTAGAGTCGCTAATCTCCACAGAGTTGAATAATACCTTATTTTTGATAATAGATAATACTTAATGATGAATTAAAATGTTATATAAGTCAATATGGGACAAGATAATAATTAATGAGATAATACTTAATATGAGATAATAATTAATAATGAGATAATACTTTATTTTTAGAATATATATTTAATGCATAATACTTTATTTTATATGAGATAATACTTAATGATGAATTTAAATGTTATATAAGTCAATATGGGACAAGATAATAATTAATGAGGTAATACTTAATATGAGAATAATTAATAATGAGATAATGCATTATTTTTATAATGTATATTTTTCGTTCATTTTCCAAGTGACAGAATGATGACCGAATGGTAGAACTCTGCTCATCGGTACTGGAGTTCGCGGGTTCAAGACCTGCTGCCGGTATGGATGGTCCCAGCAGTTCGAAATTTGATTAAAGCAGTAGGTCCCGGTCTCACTGTTCCTCGTGAGCAAAATAGTAGACCGTAGCACTCCAAACTATACCGTCCGGCTATCATCCGGCTCCAATGAATTTATCTAATGTATAAATCAGATTTTTTGCCGAACGACATCCAATTGGTCAGGGTGTTTTCCTTCGGTTCCAGAGTTCGTGTGTTCGAAACCTACTTTGGCATGGATGTTCGTAGCCGTTCGGAATCGGATTTAAGCTGTAGGTCCCGGTCTTATTAGAAATTGTGTTGCAGAAATGTAGACCGTTGCTCTCCAAACCAAACCAAATTTTCACATTTTCAATGTTAAGATTACCTACTGTAAAATATAAATATTTTTTCTATTGAATTTAAAATGTTATGTAAGTCGATATGGGACATGAAATCTTATTTTTCAAAATATTCAACCTTTAATTGCATGTTTACTAGAAACAGGAAGATAATAACTAAAATATCTGATGCATTAAAACGTACAAATAATGTACAAAGAATGTTATATTAAAATACTAATCATTTTAAAAGGACATCAAAATACTAATCATTTATTAAAACTATTCCCAGTAACATTGTGTTGGATATTTTAATTGTATTGTAGTGATATTTTTAAGTATCAAAGACACTAAAACTTCTAAAAAAGAAATTTTGATTAAATTATAAACAGTTTTCATAAAAATGAGTCGTTTAATAATATTAATAAATATGTTCCCAGTACACTTTATGTTGGAATTTTTCTACTGCATCGTGTAGTGACGTCTTTCTGAACGAGAAGGGGAAAATACTGTGCCTCAGGATAATTTTTTTCTTATATGTGACTTTAAAGCAGTATATTATACGGTGTAAAGAAATTCAACAGTGCCTTACAAATAGCTACAAAAATATTTTAATATATTCTCTTTAAAAACTTTTACATTATAATAGATATTCGAATAGTTGATGGGTAGCAATATGGTCTACTTACTAAATATTATAACAGAAATTGTTTATATAGTTTTAGACAGAAATATATATTTTTATCTTCGACATACACACGTTAAATATATTAGTTTTTGTTAAACTTACAGTCTCTAATCTCCACAGAGTTTCAATGAGATAATACTTTATTTTTAGAATATATATTTTTAGTTCATTTTCTATGTTGCAATGTTGGGATTACCTAGTGTAAAATATCAATTTTTTTCTATAGAATTTTAAAATGTTATCGTAAGTCGACATGGATATGAAATCTTATTTTTCCCGGTAGGTCCCGGTCTCATTAGCCCTCGTGTTGCAAAAAGTAGACCGTAGCGCTCCAAACCAATCGTAATTTAAATGGTAACCTAATCGAAAAAAGTTCAAGATTCCTTTCCTAGACAGTGAACTTCAGAAGAAATTCTGCCTATTTTTGGGAACGTTTGAGTTATAGCTAAAAAAAAATAAAAAATAAAAAAAGCATATAATAGGCTTACACTGTTCTTTTAAGAAAATGGTGATTTTCTGTCAGACAACAAAACAATTTCTGGGCCTACGTAGGACTACGTATAGCCCAATGTCCTAAAATTAGCCTAAATGGCCGAATTTCTCTAGGCCAGAATAAAGCTCTTTGAAATTTAAAGAAATGTTAGCTGACAGGTAAAGTGTAGTTTTCAGCATTGTCGGATAATCTACAAACATATTAATTTTTGAAAAATCGTTAGAAAAGGATAAATTAGCAAGAAAAGATATAGGAAACCGATGTGAATAAAGGTTGCTCTCGTTATTTGCTTGACACTCTAAAACGGTGTTAGGCTGTATTGTTAATACTGCCATACGAACGCATATTATCCCTTTAGCGGACAGTGGTTTCGTAGCAAAACCACCTATTAAACATCTTTTTTTTTAAACTTTACTTTTTGGAGTATTTTACTTTATCTTTTTATAATTATTTACTGCTCCAATCTCATACATCTGTGATGTATGGAAGCCAATGATGTAGAATCAAGAGCTTCTGCAATTAAAAAAAACTTTTTGGTGACATGGATGAGTTTTTGATATATATATATATATATATATATATATATATATATATATATATATATATATATATATATATATATATATATATATATATATATATATATATATATATATATACATATTATGTTTTGATATTTTAAATTTATAACAGATGATAGTTCTACATTCATCTTCTTTTTCTTTTGAAATATATGTATTTAAACTTTCTGTACTTGAGAAGTCAGTAATTCAATTTATCTTACTTATGACCCCAAATAAAAGTATCTATACAAACAACACTTATAAGCTGTTAATCTATTTATTTATTATACCAGTTTAAGGATTATCATTTATTGTTCTTCCAGTACAGTTAAACATTTAAAAAGGCATAATGTTCAAACTTTACAAGGGGAGGGGTTAGTCAGTTAAACCACTCCTCAAACCTTCCTCACGTATTCTCTAAGGCAAACCGCTCTAAGGAATGTAAAGAAAACTTATATATTTTGCATTTCCAAGGTTCATAGATAACATTTATAAGCAAATTAGCCTTATTCTTTAAAGAGTTATATGATTTTCGACCTGGGAAAGGAATAGGGTTTTACAGATTGTAGAGCTCCTGAAATCAAGACAAATAACTATATCTGTTATAAAACAACATATCACAGTATGTATTTTGCATATCAAATAAATCTCTTACCACCAAAATTTTATATGAATAGCATCCTATGATGCTTTAAATTACAACTCATTACTAACCAAAACAGGCTGTAATATTCGAAGTCGTTTACATTTCATATCTTTTTTTACTTTCAGGACATCATGATAACTTGAATTAGGATATTTATCAATATATATTCAGCAGAAATGCATTCGGAATTAATGGATTAAACTACAGCTAATTATATTATTTATTCAATTCTACAATTTCACAGTAATTATAAAATATGATGAGTGTATTTACAAGTATATAAATATCTGGGTTTTATCCGTATTTGTAAACGAAATACGTGCTCAAAAGCCTTTCACTAATAACTCAATTTGCTCTGTCGAGATGTGTTTGCCCTTAAGCAGTAAAATTTCATGCTGACTAGTCTAAGTTCGTTTGTAATTCCAGAAAGTTCGCTTGTTTAAGTTTGATTATATTCTTTGATATATTGCTTTAAAAACTTTATCTATAGAGAGTACTAAGTTATTCGAGAAAGCATACTTTTCCTGCCTAGAAAGTTTAATCTTTTGGAAAATCTTGAGATTCTATGTACTTTGATTTTAAAGCTTGGAAGAACTTAACTCTCGGAAATAAATGTTAAGTTTTAAGTCAGGAAATATTGCTGAGTGTTTTTGAAGGGTTTTTTTTGTATATTTTTGACTCTTTACAGAAAAGAAATTTCGGATACTTAGTACCCTTACGTTTTTTCAGACGGTTATTAAAATAACCCTTCCTAAATATGATAGTTTGGGGTTTAAATAAATTCATAACTGTTAATCCTTTCATCCATAAATGTCTTAAAAATCTTCGACCAACATAAATAAGTTATCTAATAGCCTTATTACGTCAACATGTACACGTTAAAGAACAGTGGATATTAAGTTTCTTGATATCCCGATGAAAACTGCATGGATTTTTCTTGTGATAGAAATTATTTTCAACTGATTTATATTGGTTAATACTGACGTTGTATAAAGGCTTTAATTGGTTGAAACTGGTGGCTTTCACACGAGAAATACTGCGCATTTTTCATAGGGAAATGAAATCGGGAAATATATTGACTGCAATTTCAATCATGTATAGATTAACATATAATAAGGCCTTAGCAATGTAATTAGTTAAATGTTTTATTCAATAACAGATTATTTATTTTATTAAATGTCTAACAAATATAAGTATATAAATATGAAAAAAAAATTAAATATTGTTCTCTAGTTTCTAGTGCAGCAAAGTTATGAGCTGAAATGTCTAAGAAATATAAGTACATAAATAAGAAAAAATTAAATATTGAATATTGTTCTCTAGTTTCTAGTGTAGCAAAGTTATGAACTGAAATGTCTAACAAATATAAGTACATAAATATAAAAAAAAATTAAATATTATTTTCCAGTTTCTAGTGCAGCAAAGTTATGAGCTGAAATGTCTAAGAAATATAAGTACATAAATATGAAAAAAAATTAAATATTGTTCTCTAGTTTCTAGTGTAGCAAAGTTATGAACTGAAATGTCTAACAAATATAAGTACATAAATATGAAAAAAAAAATTAAATATTGTTCTCTAGTTTCTAGTGGACCAAAGTTGTGAACTGGTTCATGATAATTAATACTGACAAATCTTTTCAAAATAAAAGTTTGGAAGTATCGTTTAATTAATCGGGCCGTAGATGTTAATTAATTATCTGTACAATAATATGGCATGCCTGGAATAATCCAAGGACTCCAGAACATCAAAGCAGATAAACACTTACCCCTAAAGGATAATTTCTAATCTCTTATGAACCCATTTTTAATATATATATATATATATATATATATATATATATATATATATATATATATATATATATATATATATATATATATATATATATATATATATATATATATATATATATATATATATATATATATATATATATATGTAAAAGAAAATTTTGATTGTTACAGTACCAAAAAAAATAAATAAATAAATTTATAAATATGATTAGGCTTTATTTATAATTTTGTTTTCTTCTTTTTAATTTAGTAAAACTATCAACTGTTTCTAAATAGCATTCAAATAAAATTTTACCTTTAGGTGTATGAAACATTTATCCCTTATAGTAAAGTTTTACATATCATTTATCTATTAAATAACGCAAAGAATGGAAAGCAAAAGGTCTTTAGTGAACAGATTTTCAGAAAACTTTATCTCAATTTAAAGACAATTACCATTCAGAAACAAAACATAATGTGACAGTAACACAATGAAATGCAATAAACTTCAACTAAAAGAGCATCTAGTTTTATGCACTGCAGGAAGTTGTAAAGATGAAAATTCACAATCGCTGAATGGAAAGCCATTAATGGGACAGTAGACATTTAAGATAGTCGAAATTCGATATTTGGAATATTGCATTACTGAATGAAAGTTTATTCTGACCGAAACGATAACAAATAATTATCGTGCACTAAAATTGTTATGTAATAAACTGCGTCATCATACATCATGCCTGTTTAAACGATCTAAAGGGTTTTAAATTACTACGTTAAATTGGTAATATTTTCCGATTTTGACTTCAGATAATTTCATATAATGTTACAGTTGACGAAATTATTCAAACTTTACGGAATTTCTTTCAAAGTCAATGTTTTAATGAACAAATTATTTTTGTATTAAAGTAAAATATACAAAATATATTTAATGTAACATAGAACTTTTCAAGTTAAATTTTTGTTTTTAAAATAGTTAACTTTTTGGTTAAATATAAAATTAAAAGTTCTGCACTGTTTATAAAATTCTTTTCACAAATCATTAAAAAGTATCTAATATAAAAATATTTAGTTATAAGAAGTGTAAACTAATTTTATTTTGCTTTGATTTCAATGTCAAATTCGTTACTTGAATTTTGACAAGTGACTATTAACGGATTTTGCATTCAACTTAAAAGATTTAGAAATTTTGCTGTAGCTCACACGTTTAAAAATTACATATTTGTTATGTATCCAATATTTCTAGTGCTGTAACTTTATGAGAAAATGTAAACTAATTATATAATATTTGGGTTTTTAATGCCAAATTCATTACTTCTCTAGTCTCTAATCTTTTAATTTTTAATTATATTACACTCATAGTTAGATATAAATTTAATGAAAATTAGTTAAAAATTCAATGTGTATGATTTTAAAGGACCAAAATTTTTTGCCAAATATAAATTTAATGAAAAAAATATTGAAATAATTAATTTATTTAAAAATTAAACCTTTTGAAAAAATCCGATTTTTTTACTAAATTTTCTTTATTTATTAGAAATTTTATAAAAACTCCTCCAGGAATAAGTTTTTTAGGTGCAATTCTCTATGACAATATAAAAACTAAATCTAAAACTGTAAAAATATGAACTAGTTTCTACGTTTAAAGAAAAAAGTTTTCAGAACGTAGACAGATACCTTAAACAATATCTTGAGCAATTCTAACTCATACATATTCATATCTAATATTTTATCAATTTTTGTTTTGATGTCTACCGGTTATAGAAAAATCAACTATTAAGTAAAAGGCCAAAGTTTAGTCGTTTTACATTGTTACGGTCAATGCTTTGTTACTCTATTATAATTAGGTTGGATCTTACTACCTACTTAAAGTCAAATTCTAATGCCCCTTAAATGCCTACGTTAACGGTGCATCATAAACTCAAAAGATCTGATTCCAGAGCATTAGCTATTTGGCTTTCATCCAGAGAATAATAGCGTTTTCAGAAACTCTATAGGTTATTTTAACCTAAGTATTTTAACAAGAGTTATATCCGCACCATTTAACTCAGGATAACCTAAGAACATGATTGTGTGGTATTTTTGTAGTTTGTATAGTTTGTGTGTCTTTCTTTCTGATTATCATGATAGCTATGGAAAAAGTTACATTGTTGCTTATAGCATACAATTTATTGTTAGAAAGGGAAGATCGAAATCTATACGCTGATATAATTCGATACATCAGCGTTTTATCCTTTGTATGCCCTCATATGTGAAAATAATTATACTTTGTATGCATTTCATACGTTTTCGTATTTCGTTTTTATATTTCATAAGTCTGAATAAAAAGTATAATTTAATTTATGACTCAATTAATTATAATAGCAGATTATTTCCATCTTAAAGTATGGTTCATTTTATATCATGAGCTCTAGGGTGAAACTCAAGATAACCTTAAAACATGATTGTGTTATTTCTTAATACTTTGCATAGTTTTTAAGTATTTATATCTTATTATCATGAAAGCTATACAAAAATTTATGTTGTTGCTTATAGCGTACATTTCTATTTATAACAATGGGGGATTATATTTTTCATATATTTTATACGTTTTCATTTTTGTATTTCCTTTTATATTTCATTTGTCTAAATGAAAAATATAAGGGAAAAATGGAAATCTGTAAACAGATGTAATTCGATATATCAGCATTTTACCGTTTATCTGCCCCTATATATGATAATAATTATATTTTGTATGTATTTCATAAGTTTTCGTATTTCATTTTTGTATTTCATTTGACTAAATGAAAAATATAGCTGAATTTATGACGCTATACCAGATTATTTCCCCCTTAAAATACAGTTCATTGTATATCATGAGTACTAGGGTAACTCAAGATAACCTTAGAACATGATTGTGTTATTTCTTGGTACTTCGTATAGCTTTTACTTGTTTATATCTCATTATCATGAAAGCTATGGAAAAATTTACATTGTTGCTTATAGCATACATTGTTGTAAGAAAGCGAAGATGGGAACCCGTAAGCTGATGTAATTCGATATATCAGCTTTTTACCGTTTGTCTGTCCCATATATGATAATAATTATATTTTGTATGTATTTCATCCGTTTTCGTATTTCATTTTCTTGTATTTCATTAGTCTAAATAAAACGTATAACTTAATTTATGACTCGCTCAATTATGTCTAACTTAATTATGATAGCAGATTAATTCCCCCTTAAAATATAGTTCATTTTATATCATGAATTGTGAGGTAACTCGAGATAACCTTAGAACATAATTGTGTTATTTCATGATACTATGTATAGTTTTTACGTGTTTGTATCTTATTATCATGAAAGCTATACATAGTTACGTTGCTGCATATACCGTACATTGTTATTTATAACAATGCGGGATTACATTTTGCATGTATTTCATAAGTTTTCATATTTCATTTTTCTATTTCATTTGTCTAAATGAAAATTACAAGGAGACCCGACAGAAAAATATAAAGAAATCTGTAAGCTGATGTTATTCGATATATCAGCTTTATACCGTTTCTCTGTCTCCATATATAATTATAATTATATTTTGTATGCATTTCCTAACTTTTTCCTAACTTTCATTTTTTTATTTCTTGTGTCTAAATGAAAAATATAACTTAATTTATATCTGCTAAACCACATTATCCCCCCTTGTACATCGTTGTAAAAAGGGAAAGACTGAAATCTGTAAGTTGATGTAATTCGATATATCAGCTTTATATCGTTTCTCTGCGCCCATATATGATTATAATTATATTTTGAGTGTATTTCATAAGTTGTCGTATATCATTTTTACATTTCATAAATCTAAATAAAAAGTATAACTTAATTTATGACTCCCTTAATTATGTCTAACTTAATTATTATAGTAGATTAATTCCATCTTAAAATGTAGTTCAAATAATATCATGAGTTATAGGGTAACTCAAGATAAACTTAAAACATGATTTTGTGACTTCTTGATACTTTGTATAGTTTTTACGTGGTTATATCTCATTATCTTGAAAACTATAGAAAAAGTTAAATTGTTGCTTATAGCATACAATTTGTTGTAAGAAAGGGAAGATTGAAATCTATAATCTAATGTAATTCGATATATCAACTTTTACCGTTTGTCTGTCCCCATATATAATAATAATTATATTTTGTATGTATTTCATATGTTTTCGTATTTCATTTTTGTATTTCATAAGTCTAAATAAGAAGTATAACTTAATTTATGACTCACTTAGTTATGACAATCTTAATTATGACAGCAGATTAATTCCGTCTTAAAATATAGTTCATTTTGTATCATAAGGTGTAGAATAACTCAAGATAACCTTAGAACATAATTGTGTTATTTCATGATACTTTGTACAGTTTTTACGTGTTTATATCTTATTATGAAAGCTATACATAAAGTAACGTTCTGCTTATAGCGAACATTGTTATTTATAACAATGGGGGATTATATTCTGCATGTATTTCATGCGCTTTCATTTTCGTATTTCATTTGACTAAATGAAAAATATAAGAGGAAAAAGGAAATTTGTACGCTGATGTAATTCGATATATCAGCTTTTTACCGTTTGTCTGCCTCCGTATATGATAATATTTTATATTTTGTATGTATTTCATACTATTTTGTATTTCATATTTGTATTTCATAAGTCTAAATAAAAATATAACTTAATTTATCACTCACTTAATTATGTCTAACATAATTATGATAGCAAATTAATTCCCCCTTAAAATATAGTTCATTTTATATCATGAGTTCTAGGGTAACTCAAGATAATCTTAAAACATGATTTTGTGACTTCTTGATACTTTGTATAGTTTTTACGTGGTTATATCTCATTATCTTGAAAACTATAGAAAAAATTACATTGTTTCTTAGATCATACGATTTGTTGTAAAAAGGGAAAGATTAAAATCTGTAAGCTAGAGTAATTTGATATATAAGCCTTTTACTTTTTATCTGTCCCCATATGTGATAATAATTTTATTTTTATGCATTTCATAACATTTTCGTATTTCTGTTTTGTATTTGATATGTCTAAATGAAAAATATACCTTAATTTATTACCCCTTAAAATATAGTTAATTGTATATCCTGAGTTCTAGAGAAATACAAACTTAAAACATAATTGCTCGATTTCTTTACATTTTATATAGTTTTTACGTGTTTATATCTCATTATCATGAAAGCTATAGGAAAAGTAACATTGCAGCTTCTAGCATATGATTTGTTGTAAAAGGTTGAAGGTTGTAATCGGTAATCTGATATAATTGAATGTATAGTTTGTGATATTTTTTATCTGATTATCCTGAAAGCTATGGAAAAATGTTACATTGTTGCTTATAGCATGCAATTTGTTGTAAGAAAGGGAAAGATTGAAATCTGTAAGCTGATGTAATTCAAAATATCAGCTTTTTACCGTTTGTCTGCCCCCATATATGATAATAATTATATTTTGTATGTATTTCATATGTTTTTGTATCTCATTTGTCTAAATGAAAAATATAACTGAATTTTTCAAGCTATACCAGATTATTTCCCTCTTAAAATATAGTTCATTGTGTACCATGAGTTCTAGGGTAACTAAAGATAACTTTTGAACATGATTGTGTTATTCCTTGATAATTCGTATAGTTTTTAAGTGTTTATATCTCATTATCATGAAAGCTATAGAAAAAGTTACATTGTTGCTTATAGCATATATTGTTCTAAAAAAGGGAAGATGTAAATTTGTAAGCTGTTGTAATCCGATATATCAGCTTTAACCCTGTAGCTGACCACATATGAGATAATTATAATTCGTATGTGTTTCACACGTTTTCGTATTTGCTATAACTGAATAAAAAATGTAACTTAATACGATACGCCAAATTATATTTCTCTTAAAATATATTTCATTGTGTATCTCTTGTGATATACAGGAGTACAAAGCATTACATATCAAACTTCACAGCATTACAAGCTTTATAACTTGTTTCGAAAATATGTATAAAAAATTTAACAATATATAAAATTGTTACAAACTTTATCATTTTTAAGTTGTGGAGAAACGTTATATTGTTGCTATAGCGTGACGATATTTCTTTGAGAAAAGAAAGTATGACTATCTAAACTGTTGTAAATTAATATGTCAGCTTTTCAATTATATGCTTTTGAAATATAGTTTAAAAATTAGTTTAGTAACCAACGGAATTGGGTGCATGTACAATTAAAGTTATTCAGAATGTTGAACTTTTGTTTAGACCGTACGATTCATTATAAGAAGGGGAAGATTGAAATTTGTATGCGGGTGCAATTTGATATATCAGCTTTTAACCCTTGTTTGTTCAATATGCCATTTAGTGTATATTTCATGCGTTTTTATATTTTATATGTCTAAATGAAATTTATAGCTTAATTTAAGACACTACACTACATTAGATATGTACATATTATATATATATATATATATATATATATATATATATATATATATATATATATATATATATATATATATATATATATATATATATATATATATATATGTTTATATGTATATATATGTATATATATATGCGTACATACATACATACATACATACGTATATATGTGTATAGATGTATGTATATATATATGCATATATACATATATATATATACATATATATATATATATATACATATTATATATACATATATACATATATACATATATATCTATATATATATATATATATGTATATATATAATATATATATATGTATATATATATATATATAGTATATATATAAATATATATATATATATATATATATATATATATATATATATATATATATATATATATATATAATATATATATATAATATATATATATATAAATATATATACATATTTATATGTATATATATAATATATATATATATATATATATATATATCTGTATATATGCATACATATATGCATACATACATACATATATGCATATATACACACACACACACACACACACACACACACACACACACATATATATATATATATATATATATATATATATATATATATATATACATGCGAGTATGTGTGTATAAGTATATATGTATATGTTCATACATATATGCATGTATAACAGTAGATCAAATTCTCCTTTAAACTAATATAGGAATTAAAACAAATTGACAAATTTCATTTCGATTCATTATTTTATATAAACGAAATTAGCGTTTTATTTATTAATTGTTATTTCAAAAAACTTTTGAGGAAAAAAAGGTCAAGTTAAATAAAGGAATAATAAAATAAATTAATTGCATATAAAGAAATTTTAGGGAGAGAGCTCTTTGAAGAAGCAAAATTTTCTTTCTTTTTGCTATACACCTTTTTTTTTCATATAATTATCTACCCTTCAATCCACTTTTAATTAAAATTCTTCAAGCATTCAAAGATTTCTAGAACTTTATTTTTACACTATAGTTTTAAAATTTGTATATTTCTCCTTTTTACTGATAAAAATCAAACATCAAAGTAAATTGAATGTGACAGAGGATTTTCTGAATTAAAAGACCTAAAGAAGCAAATATATACTTTAAACTTTCCTATTTCTAACAACGTTAATAAAAATTTAGGATAATTCGAGCTATACAAACTCAATATTACTTACCTATAGAAAGTAATGTTTAATTAATTAATTTTTTAAAAAATCTATAATGTTTGCTTAAGATTACTTTGGATCTTTTGAGGCTTAAAATCTTCTTTTATCACAGCTTTTTTCGAGTTGTCATAAAGTAAAATTTTCTACTTTTTTTAAGGCTGTATCACGCATCAACATGTAAGTAATTTGAAACAACAGAAAATTCCATTTATACAAATTCCTTGTCGTTTACGTATAGAAAGTATTAATAAATTAGGTAATTTTAAAAACAATCGGGAATGTTTGCTTAAAGGAGACATAGTATCTTTCAAAAATCAAAAACTTCCATTATTATCAGAGCCTGAAGTAAAACATTATGTTCCTTTTAAGGACTTATCATTCCTCAACTTATGATCACTGTAAAGAAAAATATAATACCAATTATACAAATTTCTTATCATTTACCTATAAAAAGTTATATAAATTGGTTAATTCTAAAGACATTTAAGAATGTTTACTTTAGGGAACATAGGATCTTTCAAGACTCAAAAACCTCCATTACCATCAGAGCCTTTTTAGATTTATCCCAAGTAAAACATTCTGTTACTTTTAAAGATTTATGACACCTCAACATTGTAAAGCAGTACATAGTACGAATTATACAAATTTCCCATCACTCACCTATAAAACTAATATAAAATTGGTTAATCCCTCCAAAAAAATTAAGAATATTTAAAATTTAATAATACTAAGACATAAAACTTTTCGAGGCTCTAAAACTTACACTGTCACAATCTTTTTCGGTTTATCTTAGAGTAATACGTTTTACTCCTTTTAAAGCCTTATCTCACATCTAAAAAGCAACAGATTATTCGAATTATACAAATTCCGTATTATTATCATTAAAATGGATGATTGTTTTCCATAAGATTTTTCCAGGACCAGAGAAAAGAGATCCATAACGGAAAGAGACAAATAAGATTTTCATAAGGGAAAGATCCTTGTTCATTTTTATAATATATGTCTATACATTTTTATAATATATGTATATTACAATAAACAAGACGATACGTTAAGGCACAAAATAATTTTAAAGATACTTTTTTTATACTCTGCAAGTGTACTTCAAGACTTAGTATATTATGTAGAGCAAAAGAAGCAAATAAAATGAAAAATGTAGTTTTTTTTAGATGAAAAATGGTAGTGTCTAGTTTTCTACATTTTCACTTTTTTTATATGACTTAGTATTAGACACAGTAATCTGTAACTGATTATTAGCACAACTGGATAATTTGAATTGCTACTATTCCTACTCGAAATTTGACTTTTACAACTGTACAAATTTCTTTTGTTCCTATAATACAAAACTGGATGGGAAGGAAGTAAATAAAAAGGAGGCAAGAATTTCTAATAAAACTAATATACCATATTTATGCGTGTGTGTAAACCACACTCCCTTATCTATACTTCTACCTAAAATGTAATAGATTTTTTTTGTGTATTTATTACGAAGTCATCATTAAATTGATGCTTCAAAAAGAGCGAAATAAATTAATAAAAGGACTTATCAATCCTCAACATATGATTTTTGTAAAGCAAAATATAATACGAATTATAAAACTTTTCTATCATTTAACAATAAAAAGTGATATAAATTGGTTAATTCTAAAGAAATTTAAGAAATTTACTCAAGGGGACATGGGATCTTTAAATATTCAAAAATCTCCATTACCATCAGAGCCTTTTTCGACTTATCCCAAGTAAAACATCCTGTTCCTTTTAAAGATTTATGATACCTCAACATATGAGCATTGTAAAGCAACACACAGTACGAATTGTAAAAATTTCCTATCACTCACCTATAAAAAGTAATAGAAAATTGGTTAATTAAAAAAATAAGAATGTTTAAATTTTAAGAATGTTAAGACATAAAGCCTTTCGTGGCTCTAAAACTTACATTATCACAATCGTTTTCGATTTATCTTAACAATACGTTTTACTCCCTTTAAAGCCTTATCTCACATCTAAAAAGCAACAGATTATTAGAATTATACAAACTCCCTATTATTCGTCATTAAAATTGTTCATTGCTTCCCATACGATTTTGCAGTACAGAGAAAAGAGATGCATAACGGAAAGAGTCAAATAAATAAGATTTTCACAAGGGAAAGATATCTGTACATGTTTATAAAATATATTTATATTAAGATAAATAAGACGATACGTTGAGGCACAAAATAATTTTTAAGATACTTTTTTCCATTCTGCAAGTGTACTTTAAAGATTTCATATATTATGCTGAGCGAACTTTCATATATTATGCTAACATAACTTTTATAAGCAAAAAAAAATTTTAAATACAGTAAACTATTTCCAAATACTGAAATTTTAAAATGAATTCTAATTAAAAGATTGTATAATTTGATTTAGGAACACTTGTATACTTGCAACTAAATCTGGTATCTACTCTTGTACACATGCACTTGTATACGTGTGCACACTGTCGTATCTCTATGTTGATAATTTAGAAAAACGCTTTTTAACTATCAATAAGTTATAATGATGACGAAAATATAAAGTTTTAAAAGCAAAGAACAAGTTTAAATGCAAAAAATTATTTCAAATTATTGAAATTTAAAAATAAATTCTAATTAAAAATTTGTATAATTTGAATGATTTAGCTGCACTTGTATAAGTATACATGTATTTGTGCACACTGTCATATCTCTAGTTTGATAAGTTAGTTTAACACTTTTTAACATTTACTGTCCCCTTAATGAAAAATTCAAGTAGAAAAACTATTCTCTGAACTTTCAATGCTTCAAGAATTTTAATTAAAAGTTTATCGAAGAAGCATAATTATATCTCGTAATACGTAAGTTATGTAGCAATATATTAAAAAAAAAGAAAATTATACTTTCAACTTTTTTCCCTTCCAAAATTCTTTATCTCTAGTTAAATTGTTTTATAATTCGACCGTCCACGCTATATTTATACATATTTTCCTTCACCTTGTATTTTCCTCACAATTTTCGGAAAATATTATTTAATTAATAAAATGCTAATTCAATTTTTATAACTTAAAAAAGAAAGTTTAAAGTTGTAATTTCCCTTTGAAGTCTTTCATCAATATACAAGAGGAAATTATTTTTGAAATAACATAAATTGCTTCTTTTTTTATGTTAAATGTGAGATTGAGTTTCTTCAGCTAAATTTAAAGTGACAATTTATCTTTTTCACAAATTATTTTGATACTTTTTTACGCATTTAAGGGGGCACAGAATATTTGAATTCTGGAAAAAAATGATTCATATAATTTGATTCCAATTACTTTAGATCTAATAAAGTTAATTTCAGAACATTTTATACTATAGATATCTAAATTTTGTAATACATAGAAAAAAACAATTTTGTACTTCGGAAAGTAATACTAAAATTAAAGATTTTAAATATGCTACAACAAATAAAGTAAAAAAAAACGTGCTAATCATAAAATTCTATCATAAGCTTATATATGTATAATTGAGGTCAAAATAAATTAATCAGACACTTACCTTTCTTTCACTTAAAATCCAAAATATATACAAAAAGTGATATATAAATTATAAAATAGGGATCAAGATTAAAAATTTAATAAAACAATTTAAATTACTGTTCTTCAATTGTAAAAATATTACACATAAAATAATCATTTTTGGTTTTACCATACAGAGTTTAAGCTGTCAAATAGGAGTTTAATATTTTAGAATTATAGGAGTATAAATTATATGAAATAGTGTGAGTAAATTATTAACTTTTGAGATTGAGATAATAAAATTTAAATTGTCAGTATCAACCAAAGTGGCATACAAAGAGCCATATAAAAAATTTTATAATTCAGCAACTATTATCATTTTACCAATGAATTTTTTTATAAACACAAAAACGTGTTTGAATATTCAGAATATGTTGAAAATTAAACTTTATAAAATTTTATGAATTACACATTTTGTATGAAACTTTATTTAAAATTACAGACATGGGTTGGGTTTATAGTATATACCCAAGAGCCTACTGTTATCTTATTATAAAATGAAAATAAGTCATGTGAAAGATCAGAAAAACATTTTCTATTAAAATTTGTTTAGCAAATTATTAAGATAGAATTGTAAAAAACAAAGAAAAAAAATTTTGTAGCAATTTCTTAAAAAGTAGTTTTTAGTTTGAATTTTAGTCATAGATATAATAAAAATTTAATTCAGAGAAAACAGTTATAAAGTATGGGAGGCGTTCAGAAATTCAAATTAGAGATAAACAGTGCGCTAGTGAGGAAATAGTTTTCAAAGAAAAAAACTGTAGGATATCACATATCTGATAATAGTATTTAAATATGTCTTATAGGCATTCGTATTATCATAGAAATAAGATCTAAGTAATAATATATCTGTAACTAGTATTAATATATTTCCTTTAATCAGGGCCACACTTACCATTTAGTTTGTAAGGGGATTCAAACTGGGCTGAAGAGACAGCCAATATTTTATTGTTCCTTTAATTAATAAATCTTAAATTCAATAAAATATTGAGTAACAATTAATACTAATTTTTTTATTTATAACTGCATATATATATATATATATATATATATATATATATATATATATATATATATATATATATATATATATATATATATATATATATATATATATATATGTATAATAAAATTCTGAAACACATTTTTAATAATGGCGGAGGACGCTTGTTTTCCTGGCACATTAAATTTAGAATCGCCGCCCTACGAGGATTTGTTTGTTATCTGGTGTTCTAAATAAAATATGTTTTTGGAAATCCGCATCAATCAATTCGGCTACATTATTCTACAGTATTATATATATATATATATATATATATATATATATATATATATATATATATATATATATATATATATATATATATGTATATGTATATACATGTATATATATATATATAGATAGATATATGTATGTATATATTTATATCTATATATATGTATATATATATATATATATATATATATATATATATATATATGTATATATTATATGTATATATATATATATATATATATATATATATATATATATATATATATATATATATATATATATATATATATATATATATATGTATATATATATATATATATATATATATATATATATATATGTATACATATATATATATATATATATATACATATATATATATATATATATACATATATATATATGTATATATATATATATATATATATATATGTATATATATATATATATATATATATATATATTTATATATATATATATATATATATATATATATATATATATATATATATATACATATATATATATATATATATATATATATATATATATATATATATATATATATATATATATATATATATATATATATATATATATATATATATATATATATATATATATATATATATATATATAATATATATATATATATATATATATATATATATATATATATTAAAATACTTAATACTATGTCTAAAGTCTATGCACATTATTTTCTAATATACTTCAGTAAATGCTTCAGTTTAAACTAAAAATTTAGATAAAACAGTGTAAATGATTTTTTTATAATAATTAAATTTAGATTGAAAATGCAGTTTCAAAACCTTTTATGTGTGAAAATGTGTTTTTATTCCAATGTTAAAATACTATATAGTAATTCCAGAATCTGAGTAGAATGCGGTCAAGACCATCGAATATCAGCCCCCCCCCTATCGCTTCTGGCTATAACTCTGGTCATAATCAGAAACATACATATTAAAAATCTACCTTTTTGGATTCATATATATACAATTTGTATTTATACATGTGTTATGCAGAAACTATTATCATAAATGAAAATTTCAGATTACTCCATATATGTAAATGTTCTTAATGTAAGCACTATAAATAGAAATATTTTTCCGAAAGTAACCTGTATGTTGTAGTACTTTTCAAAACAGTGTTTAAATATGTAATATTAAAATTATTCTCATAGAAATAAACTTAAACTTCTATAACTAAACTTTATGCTACCATATCTCTAAAATATTTTAAATGTGTGAAATTTGAAAATATTATTATAAATTCTAGATTCTCGTATATCGGAAATAAATAATGAATATGTGATAATTAAAAATATTCTAATACAATTTAACCCAAACTTAAACTTCAATAACTAACCTCTATGTTACCATATATCTACAGTTATTTAAATATGTGACTCTTGAAAGCATTATTATAAAATTTAGATTTTCGTATACCTGAAATAAATAAGAAATATATGATAATTAAAAACATTATCATAGAAATAAACTCAAACTTCCATAACTAACCTCTATGTTACCATATCTCTACAATTATTGAAATATATAACATTTGAAGATATTATTATAAGTTCGAGTTTTTCGTATACCTGAAAAAAATAATGAATATGTAATAATTAAAAATATTATCATTAGAAATAAACTCATTTTTCTATAACTAACCTCTATGTTACCATATCTCTAAAATTATTAATATACATGACATTTGAAAATGTTGTTATAAATTCCAGTTTCTCGTATACCTGAAATAAATAATGAATATGTGATAATTAAAATTATTATCATAAAAATAATCTCAAACTTCCATAACTAACTTTTATGTTACCATATCTCTACAATTATTTAAATATGTGACATTTGAAAATATTATTATAAGTTCTAGATTCCCGTATATCTCAAACAAATAATTAATGCGTGATAATTAAAAATACTATCATAGAAACAATCTGAAACTTGTAAAACTACTCTCTATGTTACCATATCTCTATAATAATTGAAATATGTGACATTTGAAATTATTATTATAAATTCTAGATTTTCGTATATCTGTTATACATAATGAATATGTGATATTTAAAAATATTATCATAAAAATAAACTTCCATAACTAACCTCTATGTTACCCTATCTATAAAATTATTTAAATATGTGACATTTGAAAATATTACTATAAATTCTAGATTCTCTTATATCTGAAATAAGTAATGAATATGTGATAATTAAAAATATTAACATAGAAATAAACTCAAATTTCCATAACTAACCTCTATTTTACCATATCCCTAAAATTATTGAAATATGTGACATTTAAAAATATTATCATAAACTCTGGATTCCCGTATATCTGAAATAAATAATGAATATATGATAATTAAAAATATTATCATAGCAATAAACTCAAACTTGCAAAATTAACCTCTATGTTACCATATCTCTACAATTATTTTAATATGTGACATTTGAAAATGTTGTTATATATTCTAGATTCTCGTATATCCGAAATAAGTAATGAATATGTGATAATTAAAAATATTATCATAGAAATAAACTCAAACTTCCATAACTAACCTCTATTTTCCACATTTCTATAATTATTTAAATATGTAACATCTGAAAATATTAATATAAATTCTAGATTCCCGTATATCCGAAATAAAAAAATATGTGATATTTAAAAATATTATCATTGAAATAAACTCAAACTTGCAAAACTAACCTCTATATTACCATATCTCTATAATTATTGAAATATTTGACATTTAAAAATATTATTATATATTCTAGATTCTCGTATATCTGAAATAAATAATGAATCTGTAATAATGAAAAACATTATCATAGAAATAAACTCATTTTTATAACTAACCTCTACGTTGCCATATCTCTACAATTATTTAAATATGTGACATTTGAAAATATTATTATAAATTCTAGATTCTCTTATATCTGAAATAAATAATGAATGTGATAATTAAAAATATTATCATAAAAATAAACTCAAACTTCCATAACTAACCTCTATGTTATCATATCTCTACAGTTATCTATATATAGGATGTTTGAAAATATTATTATAAATTCGAGATTCTCTTATACCTGAAATAAATAATGAACATGTGATAATAAAAATATTATCATAGAATAAACTCAAACTTGGAAAACTAACCTCTATATTACCTTATCTCTACAGTTATTTAAATATAAGATATTTGAAAATATTATTATTAATTCTAAATTATCTCAATATCGGAAATAAATAATGAATATGTGGTAATTAAAAATATTATCACAGAAATTAACTCAAACTTGCAAAACTAACCTCTATGTTACCATATCTCTAGAGTTATTTAAATATTGGATATTTGAAAATATTGTTATAAATTCTAGATTCTCTTATATCTGAAATAAATAATGAATATGTGATAAATAAAAATATTTTCATAGAATTTAATCCAAACTTCCAAAACTAACCTCTATATTACCATATCTCTACAATTATTGAAATAAGTGGCATTTAAAAATATTATCGTAAACTCTAGATACCCGTATATCTGAAATTAAAAAAAAATGTGATATTTAAACATATTATCATAGAAATAAACATAAACTTGCAAAACTATTCACTATGTTACCATCTCTACAATTATTGAAATATATCACATTTAAAAATATTATCATAAACTCTGGATTCTCGTATGCCTGAAATAAATAATGAAATATATTCTATGCTTAGAAATACTATGATACAAATATGCAGTAGGTCGCCGTATTTCTGAAATCAATTTGAGCCATGGAAACATGAGTTGCCCCTATGCCAATCAGACTATAAATCCATGTACCTTTAATGGAAACTGACATCTTTGCAGCTTGTTCGCTTCGATTTGAGAGATGGATATAATGTGAACCCAGAGACGCTTATTTCATATCGTTTGTTACGTACAGTACTTGTTTATAATGTCTACCCTGACAATTTATCATTTGGTATATAGAGGAATTCCGTGTTATGCCGTTATGTTATATCAGCATAAGAAATAAAACTTCTGCATTAAAGGATACGATACGTTTACGATGAAATATTACCTATCAATTATGGTAGGATTAATAATTTCAGAAAAAAAAAGAATTTTTTTAATTGAATTCAATACATTTATTGAGCTTGTAGTTAAATTTATTCTGTATAAAAGTTCACAGTAGTCCTAAATTTAATTTTTATATACTGCGTGTTCATTATAAATATGCGGGACAAGTACTAGTACGTTTTCTCTCTCTTTATCAAAAGCAATTTTGTTGGTATATCACTGAAAAAATTCGCTACGGGCCTCAGAGACCCAGTCGCGTCCTCGTGTAACTGCGGGCAGTTGGTGTCCTCATGTGTAAGTTGTGTAAAGACATTTTAACACATTGTATGCGGGACACGTACTAGTACGTTTTCTGACGATTGATACTTGAGCACCGGACACATACTAGTACGTTTTCTCTCTCTTCATCAAAAGCAATTTTGTTGGCATTTCACTGAAAAAAGTTGCCCTGGGCCTCAGAGACCCAGTCGCGTCCTCGTGTAACTGTGGGCAGTTGGTGTCCTCACGGGTAAGTTGTGTAAAGACATCTTAACACATTGTACGAGGGACACATACTAGTACGTTTTCTGACGATTGATACTTGAGCGTAGGTCACGTACTAGTACATTTTCTGACGATTTATACTTCAGCGAGGGTCACGTTCTAGTACGGGTTAGTGTACGGGTTAGTGTAATTTTTTGTGGGTAAAAAATAACTGAATATACAGGAAAACGAAGCCGAATGTTCTTGACTACTGCTTAGATTCATGAAAAATTTAGAAAAATAAAAACAACTTTTATATCAGTCGATGAGGAACCACGGATAGGGAAGGTTGATTAAAAAAGTCAATTTAGATTTAAAATTAACTTTTTATTTATCCTCGCACCGCTCCCCGTACAATAAACCCGGTTTTGCTGATCTAGAAGTCTTTTGGTATCGATCACAATTACTGTTGATAAAATCTGCTTGTTGAAAACGTGTTTATATTTTAGAAAATATAACAGCACATATATTTACTTTCATTCTTTCTTCTATTTCAGCTGCCTGAAGACTGTCCGCCAAATCACGGAGCCGTCTGACGAAAATTTTCATAAATCCTACACACTGCCTTTTTTTTAAAAGAAAATAAAGCAAACATTTCTGCCTGCCTTTTCCACCAAAACAAAGGAGACAGTGACTCTGTACTTTCCCTACCTGGAACAATTTGGCTGATTCCGACACCTTAAGTAATCAATCCAATCAACACATACCAGGGAAGTTTTGGAAAAGGATAAAAAATGCAAAAACCAAGGCAGAAAAAAAGACAAGGTGTATAATTTTCAACTGTACAGAATTTACATGTGCCTCTACTGTAAAAAGATTGACAAAAATAAGGGAAAAATCACACTCACAATATAATGGAAAATAAAAACACAAGACTCAATGAGGTGACATTTTGTTTCTTGCACCAACAGTTGTTGTTTACATATACATATATTTGACCGTCGTCAAGTGAACACGAAAAAAATTAATTGTGAAGTTTGGAGCAGAAGTATTTTTCCTCAAGCTTTCATATCCATGACGGCAACCAGTGAAGTGATAATTTTGCTGTACCGTATTCAGGGTATTTGACATACTTTGAACAGTTGTTTACGATTTTGTTTGCTTGTTTTTCATTACAGTTCTTTGCAGAATATTTCATTAGTAGAAAAAGTATATAACTGCTTTTCATCATACCATAATTTCTGTTTCTTGTTTACAAAGATCAATCACGTGTTTATAATGTTTTAGGATACCTTAATGAATTCCTCGCAGCATTTTTTAAAAATGAAATCACTATCTACACATGATCAGTGCACATATATAAATTAATGTTCATCAACATGTGGTTAAGAGAACAATATCATGTAAGGTAGTGTTCCCTTTATTTTTATTATTTTATTATTTGTAGGACTGATATTTAAGTTAATAATCAAAGGACTGTGTAAAGCTGCAAAATGTATTTGCGATGGTTTATAAATATTTTTTATAGATGCGATGCATGAAAATTATTTACTTCAAAAAACAAAATTAAACATTTCAAAAGAATTACTTTTATTTATTAAAAATATTATAGCTTTTAAAATAAAGATTCAAAACATTTTTTATTTAAAAAAACTCTTTAATTTTATATGGTAAATACCAATCTATCTTTTCTCAAATAAATATCAAATTAGATATTTAAAATTCAAAAAATATTTCAGTTTTTAATGTTTTTAAACTCAATTCTTTAAAAATTACAACAGTGACAAAAGTTTATACTTGGTTTAGGAGATATAAAATAATTTCATTTAAAATACATGAACTTAAATATTTAAATATATATTAATTTATATTATTAGTAATATATTAGTTTATTCACTCAAAGACATTATAATTTTTAAGACCAGATATAAATTAATTTTCAGTAAGAAGAATATATTCATTTAGTACATAATAATTAAATAAAGACGATATTATAATATTTTTGGTCTTAATCCATTCTGAAACAAGTTAATCACAGTGTATTTATCTTAATTTGTTTCATTTCACAAGCAAGTGGAGTTTATATTACTCATTTATTTTAAAAATTAAAAATAGTATTAAAATATTTTTCTTTAGAATTCAAATATTTCTCTTTGAAAATTTTATAAATATTGCAAATGATACACAAGTTTTTAAAAATATTTGTATTTAACAAAATTTTCTAACTGCTTTGGTCATTTATATTTAGTAGTGAATATTTTGAGCACATTTTATAAATTATTTAAGTAAGAATTTAAAAAAAATATATAAACTAAATTTGAAGTTATATATAAACAGTAATGTACAATATGTAGCACTAATACATAAACTAAATTTAAATAAACCAAAAATACACAAAGGGTAACAAAAGGAAACTTTAGTTTTAAATTAATCAAATTATCAATAAATATAAAATGTAGAAAACGTTTTATGAAAAACATTTTTCACTAAAGAGTATAACATATATATATATATATAAACATATATATATATATATATATTATATATATATATATATATATATATATATATATATATATATATATATATATATATATATATATATATATATATATATATATATATATATATATATATATATATATATATATATATATATATATATATATATATATATATATATATATATATATATATATATATATATATATATATATATATATATATATATATATATATATATATACATATACATATATTCCATTTATTATTTTTTCTGAAAAACAGTTCTGTATATGTTCCATTAACTTTTACTTTTAATATAAAACATAATTTTTTAAACACTTATTTTATTATAAAAGCGAAATATTAATTTTAGGGTTATTTATAAAGGAATAGATAAATTTAATTTCAAAAGTTAAAAATTTGTGTAATTTTTAATTTTTGTTCACATTTATTACACATAAGGCTTTTTATAAAATATCGGTCACATTTAAATATCTTTAAAAACATATCCCATTATTCATTAAACAAGAAAATTGTATATGACACATAAATTGATATATAAACAAATATAAAGTTTAAGAAACCGAAATGAAAATTTATTTTTAATACAGCCATAGAATTTAAAAATTAAACCTACAAAAAATATAATACAGACTTGTAGTTGTAATCATAAATGAAAAATTAAATTATAAGCATTATAAATGCTATCAATATTTTAATGAATGCTTTAAAACTATTACTACTTATCTAAAGTACCACTAACATCAATAAAAGAATTAATTCCCTTCATTTATATAAGATGTCATTTATCACTTCATTTATATAATGAATAATATTGAATTATATCACACACAAAAAAGAAAATAATTGGTGAAAAGACTAAAATTCAAAGTTGAATAAATAAACAAATATTACAAAATATCAGGACAAAACAGAACCCAATAACTAAACGATGATTCTATCTATATCTATAAATTTGTGATTCTATCTATAATGATTCATCTAGAATGTCGACTTTCACCGGTGAATGTCAAAATTCCCGTAGTCGCTTGGTGCATGTCCGAAATATTTACTTAATACCCTTATTTCTGACTTATACCGGTAAATGCCGACATTCCCCATGCACTAATGGTGAATGTTGAACATGTCGGATATTTAAATTTTCTTCTCCGTAATTCAATCAAATCTATAGTACTAGCACATGTAATTGTTGAACTTAAAAAAAAAACCGAACACTCATAAAACAGAAAATAATATCAATAATTAACTTAATTATCTGATTAGCGTTATACTATCTTATTTGTTGCAACAATTTAAACTGTTATAGAAATTTAAATTGCACAATAGTCCCTTACATGTACAATGGCATTTAGTAATGAAACTTTTTTTTTAAATGACAGCGTTTATAGACATGCCCTCCACTTCTCGAACTAGCTGCAGCGGCTTCTCTCAGCGACATTTCTTGAGAATAAATCTCATCTGTGAAAAGTAACTTTTTTTTATAAAATATAAACTGATTACGGATATAAAGCCACTTGGGGGTACCATTTTTCTTTACTAATTTATAAAAGTCGGAATCTTCTATTTCAATAACAACCGCCAATACATTTCGGGCATCTGTACGACCGCAGTCGATATCAGGGACTGGTATTCGCACAGTGTCATCAATTTGAGCAGGAGGAA
>CM063509.1:89198916-89223916 GCA_032207245.1 Pardosa pseudoannulata | reverse complement strand
TTTACAGGTGTAAAAGCATTTAGTTTTAATATAAGTTTACTATCCCGAGTTACATCAGGCAAATGGAAAAAAGTTAAACATTAGTCTTTGCATGATAATTTTTGAAACAATTGACAGAACTAAGTGATACCTGAAATTCTGCACTCTGGTATCTCGTCTCTTTTCTTACTCGTTGCATTTTTACTTTTTTACAGGTGTAAAAGCATTTAGTTTTAATATTAGTTTACTATCCCGAGTAATCTCGGGCAAATGGGAAAAAGTTAAATATTAGTCTTGATAATTTTTTTAACAAAGGACAACACAAAGTGATACCTGACATTATGTACTCTGGTATCTGGTCTCTTTCCTTACTCGTTGCCTTTTAACTTTTTTACATGTGTAAAAGCATTTAGTTTTAATATTATTTAGTTTTAATTTAATCATCGATTATTTTTGTTCCAAAGAAAATTTTATCCCCTACATTAACGACAAATTATTTTCATAAAAGTCTAGAATCTATTTCACGGACTAATAAATATATAGCTTTCAAGTTATATATCTTTGAATACTAAGACGTTTGTTCGTTTGTGTATTTGTTTTTTATACATAACCACACAATTTGACTAAATGAATTCAACATGATTCTAAACTGCATTCACAGTATCGGGAGATTTTAGAGGAGTATGAAAATAAACAAATTATTGAGCGTGTACCAGATATTCCTCAGCCAGAAAGAAACCATTTTTTAACTGTCTCATAGGGTACTTTACAATTGTGGGAAATTAAAAATTTTACTAATGCCGTCATACGACTTGCTATATACTAGTATATATGTATATATATATATATATATATATATATATATATATATATATATATATATATATATATATATATATATATTATATATATATATATATATATATTTATATATATATATATATGTATATATACTATATATATATATATATATATATAATATATATATATAAATATATTTAAATATATATATATAATATAAATATAAAAAATATAAGTGATAATATTTATATATTATATATATATATATTATATATATATATATATATATATATATATATATATATATATTTATATATATATATATATATATATATATATATATATATAATATATATATATATATATATATATATATATATATATATATATATATATATATATATATATATATATATATATATATATAGAATATATAAATTTAAAATCACTCAAAAAATAAAATAATTGATGAAAGAATTAAAATTAAATTTGAATAAATACACACACACACACACACATATATATATATATATATATATATATATATATATATATATATATATATATATATATATATATATATATATATATATACATATATATATTCTATATGTCGCTAGAATGTGTTAAAAAATCTGTGGTTCTGACAAGGAATCTAAAAAAAAGAATTTTCTTCCCTTAAGTTTAGATATTTACAATAAATATATATTTGGATAAGGCAAAAAAGTAATGGAAAATCAATATATTTTTTTTTCTTATTATCTCTCAAACTTTCTGAAATTTATGTATTATTTAACTGGAAAGAGTATTTCAAATATTATGAAATAAAATAAAGATTTACTCAAAGTTATATAGATAAAATACTTATATTCTCCTAAATACTTTAAGATTTATGATAAACAAACACTTTTCTTATGTAAAATAGTTTAAAAGTAATATTTCAAAGGGATTATTATCTAATTCATTTTGAAATATTATGATTTACGACAAATATTTCTCAAACAAGACGATGCAAAATAGTAGCTTTTAATATTTTGAATAATCATGCAGTTTGTTTTGCTAATTACTTGAAATAGTTTATTTCTAATTATCATTATTGAAAATAAATCTATTTTGACAGTAAATCTTTAAACTAGGTATGCCCTGTCATAACGTTTAACGTTTCATTTAGTTAATTTTAATTCTTTTCCATTTAGTTTCCATTAATTCTATAAGCTTCCCTTAAAAATTCCTTGTTTGTAACTTTCCTGCCATGCTCCCAATTTTCACGTTGGTGAGTCGAAAAAACCTATTTTTTTTCATCACATAAGCAGATCTGGATATTCATTCAGATGACATCACACATATTAGGAGCGTCACTTGGCATTCTCCTTGGCGAGTGCTGCATTGTAATAGTTTTATAAATTCGCCCTTTCCATGATATGACATATCCCCACTCCACACATTGGTATGTTTTAGTCCTGCGCTTGGCGATTTTCCACCGTGCCACCAGGCAAAAGGAATGTTGATGAGTTTTCCAGCCATCAGCGGTTGCCAGCCGTTTCATTCCTAGAGACACAAGAGGGACTCTTCACTTAGACTTGATTTTGCACTTAGACTTGACTTGTTTCCCAGACTGGCGGTTCTCATCCGGACAAACAGGATGGAAGAGAGAGAGAGAGAGAGAGACCTGGATCCCGAAACGAGAAGAGGAGCTCAGAGTTCCATCCTCCATAATCGTCTTACCCTTTTTAGTCCATTTTTGTTTTCTCCTTTTTTATTAATTTTTATCTTTAAAAAAATTCAATCAATTGTCTTCTATTAATTTTTTTTAATTTTATATTAATATCAATAAAATCCATTAATTCAGTAACTTTTTCTCTCTTTTATTTTTAATGCCTATTGTGTGTTTTTTTCTACTTTAAAATTTAAACTTAAGTAGGCGAAAAGCCAAATTCAATTTATATATTAAATATCGGGTTAAGGACATAACGCGTATTACCACTATACATCGCTCACTCAAATAATATATTTTTATTGTCTTTTCTATGGGTTTCGTTTACAGGTACAAACCTCTTTATGTTTTGCTCGACTCCTAGTTCCCCATACAAACCCCACTTTCCACAGACAACACCATGCCAGATTCAAATTAATTTTAAATTTTGAATTATAGAAATTATTAACATTAGTTCTCATACAGGGAGAATCGCATCTGCCAACAAAGATTACATAAACATATAATTTCTTATACGTGTTGCTACATTCTCAAATAAAATTTTTCATTCCTTAGAATTCGGAAATTTTAATTGATAAATACTCGGTTCTATTATTATTACTTTTTGAAATTTTGTAAATTCAATCTTCAGTGTATTTTCATCAAAGTGTTTTCAGAATTTGTAATTATTAATTTTTAAATTATTTCTGGAGAATAAAATGACTCTTTAAAAAGGATATTTTTTAATATAAAATTAATAAATCTCTGCTTCTGATAAATTGATAAACGAATATAAAATATATTGAAATAGATTCATTTCAAAATATTAAAAATATCTTTCAGTCTGAAGATTATATTAAAATTGAAGTTATCATAATTTTTTTTGAAATTTAAAACTTTAGAAAATAAAACTAAAACATGAAAAAATATTCATCTGCAGACTAATCTCCGAATAAGAGTAGCTTTAATGAAAACAATTAATTATAAAATGATAATAAGTAAAAGAAAATTGAATGTATCTGAAACACTTTAATTTCTATAAGTCAGGGTATTGTACATCAGATTTTCTTATATTCAACGTTTCTATGTTATGTGCCTTTTGTTCATGGCATATTGTTTAAAAATTCAGAGCTCTCATTCTGAAAAAGATAAATTGTGAGATTATGTTATAATTTGGACAAAAGTACATATTAGTTAGAACAAAAGATTAAATATATGTAATTGTCGATTACTTTACATAATAATTTTAAATATGCTTTACATATATTTTATATAAATAATTTCCTAATAAAAAGTATTTTGGTCATGTACTGTTATACTTTCCCACGATGGACAGCACATTAATTTGGACAAACGTACATATTAGTTAAAACAAAAGATTAAATATATGTAATTGTCGATATACTTTACATAATAATTTTAAATATGCTTTACATATATTTTATATAAATAATTTCCTAATAAAAAGTATTTTGGTTATGTACTGTTATACTTTCTCACGATGGACAGCACGTGCACACAGCAGTGGACTAGATTTCTTAGAAGAATATAGACGCAGCTGTTGACTAGGAATTTTAATGGGGGAACCCTGTGGAGTAGTTATAGCTGATGAATTGCACATTTTCTTATTACGCGTTTCTATTCTCCTTGCTTTTGTTCATGGCATATTGTTTAAAAATTCAGAACTGGCGTTCTGAAAAAGAAAGCTTGTGACATTAAGTTTTAATTTGGGCAAAAACGTAGCATATAGTTAGAACAAATATTAAAGATGTAATTGTCGATATACTTTACATAATAATTTTAAATATGCTTTACATATATTTTATATAAATAATTTCCTAATAAATACACAGTAGTGGACTAGATTTCTTAGAAGAATATAGACGCAGCTGTGGACTAGGATTTTTAATGGGGGTCCCCTGCGGAGTTGTTATAGCTGATGGAGTTGCAGAATTGTAGCAGTCAAGCCCAGGCAGGGATGCATCCGTGAGGTATGGGGGCAGTGGCTAGGCAATAATGTCAATTTTCACCAAAGAGGACATTTTAACCCTTTAGCGTACAGTAGTTTCTCAGCGAAACCTTTTGTTAAACATTTTTTTTCTCTAACTTTTGGAGAAATATGAATTTTTTTATTTTTTAATGTTTTTGATATTTAAAACTTAACATAAAGACAGTACTACATTTAATTTATTTTTTGTTTTGAAACATATGTATTTATAATTGCTGTACCCAGAAAGTTAGTAATGACTCCAAACAGACCCCAAAATGTGGTAGAACAGCCCCCCCCCCCCAGTGGTAAAATCATTTATGACCCCAAACAGAAGTATCTATTTAAACAACACTTATAAATAGTTAAACTATTTATATAATTTACTGTTTTAAGAACACTTATTTATTTTTCTTCCAATATAATTAAAATTTTAAAAAGTATTATGGTCACACTGTACAAGGGGTTGGGTTTGTCAGTTAACCCCTCTCAATTCCTGGTATGGCACACCCCTCTAAGGACTGCATAGAAAAACTTTAATACATTTTGCATTCATAAGGTTCATAGATAATATTTATAAACTAGATTCATTAAATTCTATGCAATTCTTGTAGGTGACCTTTAAAGGGTTAATGAGCCCACCTGCACATCCTAACGGCTTGTAGATGGGGGAAATTTTCACTAACAAATGATTGGAAAAGAGAAAAAAGGGGCGAGGTGTAAAGTTGTTGAAAAAATTGGAAGATTAAGGGAGGGCGGAAGTCGAGAGTTGCTCGGTAATTTGAGAGCCCATGAGAAAGCCAGAGAGCTTGGGACAGCAAAAGGAGATATTGCTCAATCTCTCAGCCTACATCTGAAAAGAAACAACTGGAGACATTTACGCCCACACTGACTTTCATCTTGCCTAGATCCCTGACTGGACACATTGCTTCTCTTTGAATGCCTAGAGGTAAACCGATTTAACATATTCATGATTGTTTATTGGGTCTCAGTTAATTAATTCAATATTTCGATTAAGGAATAATTTTTAAACAAAAAGAATTGTAAGGAATTATTGTATTTTGGTGAATACCGAGAAATGAATTCCATATATTAATCAAGAAAAAATATCTGTAAATAAATAATGTACTGTAGGACCTAGGTTTAACGACCGACTGTGGGACCAACATCATATGGTCGTTGTTACGAAAGGCCGTTGTAATGAATTGAAAAAAAATTATAAAAAAAATTGAGCAAAGAAATGATGCAACAGTACATACCTAGAGAACACTTCTATTTATTTGTATTTCCATTACTGAATTTTTGAAAAAAAAGTCTTTGATTGACGCCTGCTTCAAGTTCATTTTGGAATTTTTCATTATCATTGATTCCATATCCGTTAGATTTTGAAGGAAATCTTCAGAATTAAATTGTCCTTCAAAATATTGACTCAAGGCATTGATTGCATTGAAGGCTTCTTTTTCATTCAGCTTTGACAATTTCTTCTCCGTCGTCGGAATCGCAGACTTTATTACCGGTAATACGGACAATAAAATCGTCCTCATTCAAATTTTCTCCGCAGCACTGTAAAGTTTCATCCACGGCAACTAACTCATCAAAAGATAATTGAAGATTTAGTTCTCCCCTTTTCGTACCCACGATTCACGTGAGGTACATGCCCCGAGGTAAGTGCGGGGGGTGTCGTGCGCGGGAGACATCACGCGGGCCCGCCCCCGCCATGTATCTTGACTGGCCCTGAACCGATCCTCCATCCCCGTCCGCCTTTAAGCAAACACAAAGAAAGAAGTACAAGTTTCTTGAAGTTGCACCACAGTAAAATAATTTTTAAATAGTCCACTTGCTCATGAGTTCTGCGGACTAAAATTGGCTGTCGTTCTAATGAAAAATAATACGCTTGGGGTCGTTGTAATGATTCAAAATTAACATTATTCCTATGGTAAAATAATTGGGACTGTTTAAGATGGTCGTTCTAACGAAGAAGTCGTTTTATCATGGGGTCCTACTGTATATAATAAATCTTTTAGTTAAATTATAAGGCATTTAGTTTTAATTTCGTGAAGTATATTTTACTGTAATTCCTCTTGGAATAAACAACACTGGTGAATGTTGTAAGTACATTGCAACAGGTAATTAAAGCCTACGAAAAAAGTCTAACACAGAGTTTAGACGCTAAGACAGGAAATTTCTTTTTGGTCTTTTTGCAGAGTTAGGTATCGTGACCATGTGCTGAAAAGTTGTCCATCTAAGATCTTTTAGAATTATTCCTACTTTATTGCCTGAAAACGAGAACCTGAAGCAAGAGTTAAACATATCACTATTTTGGCACATCAAAGAAATTCAGTGCACTACACGAGAGTGTCAGATCTTTGGAATTTTCCTCCCATTATTATATGCTTAAAGCCTACTCTACACGGTGAACTACATGTTTTTATAGTTTCTTCTGAAATCAAGACATATTTGTTGTCCTGGTTTCTTGTGAAGACAAAGACAATATCTCCTTACCCATGGCAGCAATATTAAAGGTGTGGATTGGAGAAAACTATATTTTTAGTAGGTCTAGCTAGCATTTTTTCTAGAATCAAATCAAAACTGCCGTTCCAATACATTCTAATATTCAGGTAAACGTCTTTGAGTTTACTCTGTTGCATTTTGCTGTTTCTCATGCCACTTGGACAAGCCAAGCACGATTGAGCCTGCAGGTTCTCGTATTAAGATTAAGGGGTGGACTTTTCATTTTAGGGAGCACCATTAAGGTGAAAGAATGACTTCACTCAAGTAGGTTCACGTAATTTTGAAGCAGGGACCAAGCAGATAACCCATAGGCCTGGCCTGCCACCTCCAGAGGTATTAATTGAGAACTTGGAGGACGTTGTGACCACGAACATATTATACGTGCCCCAGTCACCTTTAACAGACACGGCGGTTCTTAGGCCGGCTCAGGTTCCGAACCCAAAACCTCTCACGAGATCGTTGCCTTTGACGATTAAGCTACCGCGGCTCCGTCAGTCTTACTCTTGTATGGTTACTCTTGTCTGGTTTCTCTGGTATCAGTTAATACAAATTTCATTCTCGAGCGATGCTGTGTTCTAGAAAGGTCACTGCCCAGTTCCCGATGTCATTTCACAACGTAGTATGATGAGCATGTCAGAGAAGTTGCACATCTGTCATGGCCCACTCAGTAACTGGATTTTAACGTTATTGAGCCGTTATTGGTTTGTTAGACAGTTGAGTGCCATTTATCACCACCAAGAACAAGTGCATTTTGCTACAAGAGGGATGGCTGAAAATCCCTCAGCAGACTGTGCAGAAATTCTATTAATCATTTTCACGACGTGTTGTTACTGGACACCAAACGTCACACCAACATTTTTTAAAATAAAAGATAAAGAATTAAATCAGGTGTTTCAGTTTTAATATGCACTTCCCTTTTATCTCTTGTATTTGTAACTTATGATCTATATGTAACTTTGTACACATACAGAAATAATCCGTTGTACTTATAAAAACACCTAACATTAAATGTTAAAATAATTTATCTGTTATATTAGACACATAGAGTTATTTAATCCAACACTCAAAATGAAGCTATTGTTAACGCCTTGCCTGCGACGCCTGAACTCAGTTCGGACAACGCAAAAGAGCCAATTTTGTATTTGTTTAACCAAAATAACAACGCGATATCGTTTTGGTGATAATAATTAGTCAATTTTGGCTTTATTCAAAGCAATAGTATTTTGATAATAATAATTAACAAAATTTAAAAAAAATTCCATTTTTGTCACGTTTTTTTTCAAATGTATACCACAGGTATGTTGTTAAATCCTACAGTCTAAAAACACAAAGGAAACGAAGTATTCCTTAAAAAATAATGAGGACATATGACACAGATAAAAATAATAATAGCTGAAGTACTTGTAGTGTTAAACGATTTCTATATGGTGTATAATAAATGTAGCGTCACTTAATCCAAACTCTTAGTTAAGCTTCTCTTAAATCCATCTATCCAAAAACACAAAGAAAACGTAGTATTGCTCAAGAAATAATGAGCACATATGAAACGGATGAAAATAACCATATTTTTAGTGCTTGTAGTGTTAAAAGATTTTTTAATGTAGCGTTATTTAATCCACAATTCTCAGTTAAAATTTTCTTAAATCCTTCAATCTAAAAAACAGAAATAAAACGTAATATTTCTCAGGAAATAATGAGCACTTATGACACAGATAAAAATAATCATACCTTAAGTACTTGTAGTGTTAAAAGATTTTTATATGGTGTATAACAAATGTAGCATCATTTAATCGAAAACTCTTGGTTAAGCCTTTCTTAAATCCTTCAATCTAAAAACACAAAGAAATTTAGTATTGCTCAAAAAATTATGAGCACATATGACACAGATAAAAGCAATCATATTTTTAGTACCTCTATTATTAAAAGATTTTTATATGGTGTATAACAAAAGTAGCGTCATTTAATCGAAAACTCTTGTGAAGGTTTTCTTCTTAAACCCTTCAATCTAAAAACACAAAGAAAGCGTAGTATTGCTCAAGAAATAATGACCATATATTGTCCCGAAGATTCGAATAAACACACCTTTTAACTTAACAAACGAATTTATTGAAGCTAAGTAGCAACTCGCAACTTTACAAGATCGAGAAGTTGCCTGCAAACTAAATAAAAATAAATAAATAAATAAAAACCAAATGTTATAGGCCAAAATATTAGAGGAAAATTATTCTAAATATACCAATCTCTATAATTTTGTAACATATAATTTGAATAAAATTGTAAAATAAATAAAAATAAATAAATAAATAAATAAAAAACCGAATGTTATAGGCAAAATATTAGAGAAAAGTTATTCTAAATATAAAGTTGCCTACAACTAGTGGGTATCAGCTTTTATTCCCGAACAGAATATTCGAGAAATAATTAATTTACATAATAAAGAAATATCTAGAATGTTCTAGAACATAAGACAACAATAAGTAACATTTTTAAATTGAAAATTCTAACTTTGGATCAACCGCCATGGCGAGAATCAAACCCACAAAATTCGGGTCTGGATCTGGGGATTTGACCAATCTGCCACTGAGCTCGTTGACGAAACTTCTTTATGCGGCAATATGACACATAAAAATAATCATATTTTTAGTACTTGTGGCGTTAAAAGATATTTTTATGTGGTGTATCACAAATGTAACGTTATTCAATCCGAAATTCCCAATTAAATTTTTTTTAAATCTTTCAATCTAAAATCACAAAGAAAACGTCATATTGCTCTTAGAATAATGAGCACATATGACACAGATAAGCTATGATAAAAATAATCATAGCTTAAGTACTTGTAGCGTTAAAAATTTTTTATATGGTGTATAACAAAAGTAGCGTCATTTAATCGAAAACTCTTAGTGAAGGTTTTCTTAAATCCTTCAATCTAAAAACACAAAGAAAGCGTAGTATTGCTCAAGAAATAATGATCATATATTGTAGCGAAGATTCGAATGAACACACCGTTTAACTTAACACAAAAATTTATTGAAGCTAAGTAGCAACTCGCAACTTTACAAGATCGAAAAGTTGCCTACAACTAGTGGGTATCAGCTTTTATACCCGAACAGAATATTCGAAAAATAACTCATTTACATAATAAAGAAATATCTATAATGTTCTAGAACATAAGGAAATAATAAGTAACATTTTTAAATTAAAAAATCACACTTTGGATCAATCGACATGGCAAGCATCAAACCCACAAAAGTCGTGTATGTATCTCGTGCTTTGACCATTCGGCCACTGAGTTCTTTGACGAAGCTTCTTTATGCGGCAATATGATACATAAAAATAATCATATTTTTAGTAAAGATTTTTTAATGTGGTGTATCACAAATGTAGCGTTATTCAATCCGAAATTCTCAATTAAAATATTTTTAAATCTTTCAATCTAAAAACACAAAGAAAACGTCATATTGCTCTTAAAATAATGAGCACATATGACACAGATAAAAATAATCATAGCTTAAGTACTTGTAGCGTTAAAAGATTTTTATATGGTGTATAACATATGTAGCGTCCTTTAATCCAAAACCCTTAGTTAATCTTTTCTTAAGTCCTTCAATCTAAAAACCCAAAAGAAGCTAAGTATTGCTTCAAAAATAATGAGCACATATGACACAGATAAACGCAATCATATTTTCAGTACTTGTATTGTTAAAAGATTTTTATATGGTGTATAACAAATGTAGCATCATTTAATAGAAAACTCTTGGTTAAGCTTTTCTTAAATCCTTCAATCTAAAAACACAAAGAAAGCGTAGTATTGCTCAAGAAATAAATCCATATATGACACATAAAAACTATATTTTTAATACTTGTTGTAGGATAATAATTCTATGTAGTGTATAACAAATGTAGCGTCATTTAATCCAAAACTCTCAGTTAACTTTTTCTTATAACATTCAATCTAAAAACACAAAGGAAACGTAGTATTACTCAAGGAATAATGAATACACATGACACATAAAAATAATCATATTATTAATAATTTTTGTTTAAAAGATTTTTATATGGTGTATAACAAATGTAACATCATTTAATAGAAAACTCTTGGTTAAGCTTTTCTGAAATCCTTCAATCTAAAAACACAAAGGAAGTTTAATATTGCTCAAAAAGTTATGAGCACATATGAAACAGATAAAAGCAATCATATTTTTAGTACTTGTATTATTAAAAGATTTTCATACGGTGTATAACAAAAGTAGCGTCATTTAATCGAAAACTCTTAGTGAAGGTTTTCTTAAATCCTTCAATCTAAAAACACAAAGAAAGCGTAATATTGCTCAAGAAATAATGACCATATATTGAATGAATACACCGTTTAACTTAACAGACGAATTTATTGAAGCTAAGTAGCAACTCGCCACTTTACAAGTTCGAGAAGTTGCCTACAACTATTGGGTCTCAGTTTTTATACCCGAACAGAATATTCGAGAAACAACTAATTTACATAATAAAGAAATATCTAGAATGTTCTAGAACATAAGGAAACAATAAGTAACATTTTTAAATTAAAAATTCACACTTTGGATCAACCACCATGGCGAGCATCAAACCCACAAACTTCGGGACTGGAACTCGTGCTTTGACCATTTGGCCATTGAGATCGTTGGTGAAGCCTCTTTATGCGGCAATATGACGCATAAAAATAATCATATTTTTAGTACTTGTAGTGTTAAAAGATATTTTAATGTGGTATATCGCAAATGTAGCATTATTCAATCCGAAATTCTCAATTAAATTTTTTTTTAAATCTTTCAATCTAAAAACACACAAAAAACGTCATATTGCTCTTAAAATAATAAGCACATATGACACAGATAAAAATAATCATAGCTTAAGTACTTGTAGCGTTAAAAGATTTTTATATTGTGTATAACATATGTAGCGTGCTTTAATCCAAAACTCTTAGCTAACCTTTTCATAAATCCTTCAATCTAAAAACCCAAAAGAAGCTTAGTATTCTTCAAAAATAATGAGCACATATGACACAGATAAAAGCAATCATATTTTTAGTACTTGTATTATTAAAAGATTTTTACATGGTGTATAACAATAGTAGCGTCATTTAATCGAAAACTCTTAGTGAAGGTTTTCTTAAATCCTTCAATCTAAAAACACAAAGAAAGCGTAGTATTGTTCAAGAAATAAATCCATATATGACAGATAAATACAATATTTTTAATACTTGTTGTAGGATAATAATTGTGTGTAGCGTATAACAAATGTAGCGTCATTTAATCCAAAACTCTTAGTTAACTTTTTCATATAACAATCAATCTAAAAACACAAAGGAAACGTAGTATTGCTCAAGGAATAATGAATACACATGACACATAAAATAATCATATTATTAATAATTTTTGTTTAAAAGATTTTTATATGGTGTATAAAAATGTAGCTTTACTTAATCCAAAACACTTAGTTAAGCTTTTCTTATATCCTTCAATCTAAAAACTCAAACAAAATGTATTATTTCTCAAAAATAATTATGATACATAAAAATAATCATATTTTTAATAATTTTAGTGTTAAAAAATTTTTTAATATGGTGTTTCACAAATGTAGCGTTATTCAATCCAAAATTCTCAGTTAAAATTCTCTTAAATACTTCAATCTAAAAACAGAAGAAAACGCAATATAGCTCAAGAAATAATGAGCACATCTTACACATATAAAAATAATCATAGCATATGTACTTGTAGTATGAAACGATTTTTATATGGTGTATAACAAATATAGCGCCATTTAATTTAAAATTCTTAGTTAAGGGTTTCTTAAAACCTTCAATCTAAAAACACAAAGGAAGCATAGTATTGTTCAAGAAATAATGAGCATATATGACACACAAAAATAATCATATTTTAATACTTCTTGTGTTAAAAAATTTTTATATGGTGTATAACAAATGCAGAATCATTTAATCCAAAACTCTTACTTAAGCTTTTCTTAAATCCTTCAATCTGAAAACACAAAGGAAACGTAGTATTTCACAAGAAATAATGAGCACATCTTACACACATAAAAATAATCATAGCTTAAGTACTTGTAGTTTTAAAATATTTTTGTATGGTGTATAAGAAATGTAGTGTCATTTAATTCAAAACTCTTAGTTAAGCTTTTCTTAAATCCTTCAATCCGAAAACCCATAGGAAACGTAGAAAAGATGAAATAATGAACGCATATGACACATAAAAATAACCAGATTTTAAATACTTGTTGTGTTAAAAGATTTTTATATGGTGCATAAGAGATGTAGCATTTTGTAATATAAAACTATCAGTTAAGCTTTCTTAAATCCTTCAATCTAAAAACTCAAAAGAACTGCAGTATTGTTCAAGGAATAATTTTCACATATGACACATAAAAATTATCATTTTTTAGTACTTGTAGAGTGTAAAGATTTTTTTAATGTGGTGTATCACAAATGTAGTATTATTTAATCCAAAACTGACAGTTAAGCTTTCTTAAATCCTTCAATCTAAAAACTCAAAAGAACTGCATTATTGCTCAAGGAATAATTTTCACATATGACACATAAAAATTATCATTTTTTAGTACTTGTAGAGTGTAAAGATTTTTTATATGGTGTATCACAAATGTAGTATTATTTAATCCAAATCTTACAGTTAAGCTTTCTTAAATCCTTCAATCTAAAAACTCAAAAGAACTGCAGTATTGCTCAAGGAATAATTTTCACATATGACACATAAAAATTATCATTTTTTTAGTACTTGTAGAGTGTAAAGATTTTTTAATGTGGTGTATCACAAATGTAGTATTATTTAATCCAAAACTTACAGTTAAGCTATCTTAAATCCTTCAATCTAAAAACTCAAAAGAACTGCAGTATTGCTCAAGGAATAATTTTCACATATGACACATAAAAATTATCATTTTTTTAGTACTTGTAGAGTGTAAAGATTTTTTAATGTGGTGTATCACAAATGTAGTATTATTTAATCCAAAACTTACAGTTAAGCTTTCTTAAATCCTTCAATCTAAAAACTCAAAAGAACTGCAGTAATTCTCAAGGAAAATTTTCCCATATGACACATAAAATTATCATATTTTTAGTACTTGTAGAGTGTAAAGATTTTTTTAATGTGGTGTATCACAAATGTAGTATTTTAATCCAAACTTCAGTTAAGCTTTCTTATATCCTTCAATCTAAAAACACAAAAGAACTGCAGTAATGCTCAAGGAAAATTTTCACATATGACACATAAAATTATCATTTTTTTAGTACTTGTAGAGTGTAAAGATTTTTTTAATGTGGTGTATCACAAATGTAGTATTATTTAATCCAAAACTTACAGTTAAGCTTTCTTAAATCCTTCAATCTAAAAACGCATAGGAAACGTAGAAAGATGAAATAATGAACATATGACACATAAAAATTAATCATATTTTTAAATACTTGTTATGTTAAAATATTTTTATATGGTGTATAAGAAATGTAGCATTGTGCAATCCAAAACTCTCAGTTAAGCTTTCTTAAATCCTTCAATCTAAAAACTCAAAAGAACTGCAGTATTGCTCAAGGAATAATTTTCACATATGACACATAAAAATTATCATTTTTTAGTACTTGTAGAGTGTACAGATTTTTTAATGTGGTGTATCACAAATGTAGTATTATTTAATCCAAATCTTACAGTTAAGCTTTCTTAAATCCTTCAATCTAAAAACTCAAAAGAACTGCAGTATTGCTCAAGGAATAATTTTCACATATGACACATAAAAATTATCATTTTTTTAGTACTTGTAGAGTGTAAAGATTTTTTAATGTGGTGTATCACAAATGTAGTATTATTTAATCCAAAACTTACAGTTAAGCTTTCTTAAATCCTTCAATCTAAAAACTCAAATGAACTGCAGTATTGCTCAAGGAATAATTTTCACATATGACACATAAAAATTATCATTTTTTTTAGTACTTGTAGAGTGTAAAGATTTTTTTAATGTGGTGTATCACAAATGTAGTATTATTTAATCCAAATCTTACAGTTAAGCTTTCTTAAATCCTTCAATCTAAAAACTCAAAAGAACTGCAGTATTGCTCAAGGAATAATTTTCACATATGACACATAAAAATTATCATTTTTTTAGTACTTGTAGAGTGTAAAGATTTTTTAATGTGGTGTATCACAAATGTAGTATTATTTAATCCAAAACTTACAGTTAAGCTTTCTTAAATCCTTCAATCTAAAAACTCAAAAGAACTGCAGTAATTCTCAAGGAAAATTTTCCCATATGACACATAAAATTATCATATTTTTAGTACTTGTAGAGTGTAAAGATTTTTTAATGTGGTGTATCACAAATGTAGTATTATTTAATCCAAGTCTTACAGTTAAGCTCTCTTAAATCCTTGAATCTAAAAACTCAAAAGAACTGCAGTATTTCTCAAGGAATAATTTTCACATATGACACATAAAAATTATCATTTTTTTAATACTTGTAGAGTGTAAAGATTTTTTAATGTGGTGTATCACAAATGTAGTATTATTTAATCCAAAACTTACAGTTAAGCTTTCTTAAATCCTTCAATCTAAAAACTCAAAAGAAATGCAGTATTTCTCAAGAAATAATGAGCATATGACACAAATAAAAATAATCACAGCTTTACTACCTACTGTTAACTAATATCTGCTCGGCTTCTATCACCTCTTTTATAGATTATGAGGACATATTCGATAAATTAGGTTCTATTTCCCCTCTCTCAATTCTATTCGATCGATCGCACAAAGATAATTGATAGGTTATTGATATCGGAAAATTATTCTTTCCTTAAAGCACAATCCGACAAACTAATTATTTATCGTGTTTCCCTTCTGATATAACATGAAGGACGAAAGTGCAACAAGTTCCTAACTAATGATTAAGTATCCAAAGTATAGATTTACAGGTTTTCAATCTTTAAATATTACTGTACACCACCATAAGTATGACGCAAAGTTAAATACTTTTATATATGTGCAAAAATATTAAAATTTTAACCGAATATCATATAAACTATTCATCCCAGTTTTCATTCTCTACCGTTATGAAGAAAAGAAACTCAATACAGGACCTCAAATTATACCTTTCTCCTGCCAGTAAATTCTTAAATTGAATTTTTATTACTTATTTATCCATTTCCTATAATCTAAAGAATTGCCGATTAGTTAGGGTTTTATAGGTACAATATTAATATTTTAACCGAATATCATATAAAGTATTCATACCAGTTGTGAAGATAAGAAACTCAAAACAAGACAGAAAATGAAAAAGATTATACCAATTTAATATCCCTAAAAACCTAAATTTAATTTTTATTACTAATTTACCATTTCCTATACTCAGAATGATTGCTGGATATTTAGGGAGCTATACGTAAAATATTAAAATTTTAACTGAATATCATATAAACTATTCATCCCAGTTTTAATTCCTCATTTCATGAACGATAAGAAACACAATTGACAAGACCTCAAATGTAAACATATTTATACTCCGAATGATTTCTTATAGTCAGTAGTATAGTAACCTTTAATAATTGCATCTTATAAACTATTCATCTCAGCCATCATTTATCCGTTTACGATTTTACCTATCAGTAAAAACCGAAATGCGAATAGTTAATGATTTTCCAAGGTAGCTATAGTTAAATATATCAGAACTTTCAACCAGATATCATATATAACTATTCATACAGTTTCCACTTACGTATTTTATGAAGATAAGAAACCCTACAAACGTGTCAAACACAAAATTATACCGTATCAGTAAAAAATCGTAAAAAATTGGAATTTTTTATTATTACCATTTATCCATTTCCTATACTCCGAATGATTGCCGAATAGTTAAGGTGCTATATGTAAAATATTAAATTTTAACCACATATCATATAAATTATTCATCCCAGCTTTCATTCCCTACCATTTTGAAAAAAAGAATCTCGATACAAATAACTATAAATTACCTTAAATTAAACAAATTATAAACTTTTCCTATCAGTAAAATTTCAATTGAATTTTTATTACTCGTTTATCCATTTCCTATACTCCGAATGACTGCTGAATAGTTGGGGTGCTACATGTAAAATATTAAAATTTTAACCGAATATCATATAAGCTATTCATTTCATTTTTCCTTCCCTACCATCATGAAGGAAAGAAACTCAATACAAGAAATGAAATCAAAGAAATTATACCGTTTTCCTGTGAGCAGCATCGTAAATTGATCTTTTATTACTCATTTATACATTTTCGATACTCTGAATGATTGAAGAATAGTTAGGGTTCTATATGTAAAATATTAAAATTTTAACCAAATATTACATAAACTATTCATCCCACTTTTTATTCCCTACTGTAATGAAGAAAAGAAACTTATTATAAGACCTCAAATTAAACAAATTATACCGTCTTTCTATCAGTAACATCGTAAATTGAATATTTATTACTCATTTATCCATTTTCGATACTCCGAATGATTGCCAAATAGTTAGGGTTCTATATGTAAAATATTAAAATTTTAACCAAATATCATATAAACTATTCATCCCAGTTTTCATTCCCTACATTTATGAAGATAAGAAACACAATACAAGACCTCAAATTAAACAAATTATACCGTTTTCCTGTCAGTAAAATCTTAAATTGAATTTTTATTACTCATTTATCCATTCCTACACTCCGAAATGCCGAATAGTTAGGGTGCTATAGGTAAAATATTAAAAATTCAACCGAATATCATATAAACTATTCATCCCAGTTTTCATTCCCTACATTTATGAAGATAAGAAACACAATACAAGACCTCAAATAAAACAATTATACCGTTTTCCTATCAGTAAAATCTTAAATTGAATTTTTATTATTCATTTATCCATTCCTATACTCCGAATTGAGGAATAGTTAGGGTAATATAAGTAAAGTTTTAAAATTTCAACCGAATATCACATAAAATATTCATCCCAGTTTTCATTCCCTACATTTATGAAGATAAGATACACAATACAAGACCACAAATTAAACAAATTATAGGGTTATTCCATGTGAAATCGACACAATTTTAGAACAAATTCTACCTGACCCCCTCCAATTTTGATTAAATTTGGTACAGTAAGTGACTTCATGGTAATAAAGAAAATCCCCAAATCTTATGTTCAAATAATAATTGGTTTGGGAGTTATAAGGCTTTAAAGTTGCCAGATTTGTCTAAAAAATACACTATCGGCATACCTTTAAATTACACTTGCTACTCACCTAATTAAGCTAGAGATATGTGCAAGGTGTTATTTTAAACCTTTTTTAATGGGCTTTCATATGATATACAACACATGATGACTTGAAATTTTTTTAAAAATTTAAATTTAAATTAAAATTTAAAATTTAAATTTCTCAAAAAGCCAAGTTTTTAAAATTTTGAAAAAAATCTCAAAAATTGCTCATATTATTGTTAATTAATCCTCAAAGTTTCATGTTGGGATCATAATGGGATCACAAGCTACAAAAGTTTTTGTTTGATATATTTACTATTGCAATAACGAAAATGAGAACATGCATTCATTACTTTTAATCTAACTCATCTGTATGGGATGGCATTAATGTTTACACACTACCTTATCGACATATACTCTAGTAAATAGTACATTTAACATTTGTGAAGATTTTAGAATGAAGAAAAATCATTAAAGTGCATTACTTTTGATGGATGGTGCTACTTATTTAGTTGAAACTGATAGAAAGCTTTATGTGTTTTGAGAATTTCTACTTCAGAAAGAATATACATTGGTCCTGTTAGAGTTAAAGGATTCACCTTACACATAACATCTGAAATTGGAATTCATAGTACATCTGGCTTCATACATTGTGACATAGTACATTGGGATTATAATGGGATCACAAGCTATAAAATACCAAATTAGCTTCCATTAACACATGGAAAAATTAACACATACAAGGACTGCCTTGCTATGATGATTTGTAATCCAGCATCAGTCAGCTGCCACATGGGAGAGTGTACATCATGTTCTGGGACTACATAATTAAAAACCATACTTGGTGAAACATTCGATGAAAATATGGTGGAAAAGATCATTTTCAATCAGTGGATTTCTGTTGATAGGAGCTCTTTAGAAACAATACAAAAGTCAGCATCAGAATTTATTGACTTTGCTGAATGTCTGTATTAAAAAAATGTCTGTATTAGTTTTTCATTACTTTGTGGTGAAACAACAAAATTCATTTATAAACAATATAAAAGGAAATTTAAAAGATTCAGAGTTTGTAGTTCTTGATTTTGCTGAAAATTACTCATTTGTTAAACAGGATTGGACCCAGAGCTGCCACTGGACTAATGTTCAATCTACAACATTGTAATTTAAGACTGTTTGGAGCCCAATACAGTAGCAGTTTACTGTTTTCAAAAGAAGCTTATTACTTTTTTTAAGACAGAATTTTAAAAAAAAGTGCAAGGAAAATATTTTATTTCCCCGATGGGTCATCTGCACAATATATAAATAAGAAAAACTTAAGGAAGATTTTGGCATTGAGGCAGAATGGCATTTTTGGACAACAGCTCATGGTAAAGGACCTTGTGATGGGGTAGGAGGTACACTCAAGAGTTAGCGGCTTGAGCAAGCCTACAACGACCATATAAAAATCAAATACTTACACCACAACAACTTTTAAACTGGGCACAGGAAAACATCACAAGAATACATTTTGTTTTTCAACCCAAGAAGAACATGTTTCTACAGCTATATTTCTAGATGACCAATTTAAAATTGCTTTTGAAATTCCTGGGACTCAGAAATATGCTTTTATACCCACAGAATCAAAAACAAAAGTCTTTGAGAAGACATTTTCCTTTTCACAAGATTTATTGATGCAAACTGCGATAGCATCACAATAAAAGCTTCTATTTGCTGATAAAAATGGCTATATTACTGCTGTTTATAATTGCAATGGTGGCTTACATTTATGTTAAGAGAAAGAAGAGAAAAACTCTGAAGAGGTAAAAGTGACATTCCTTCACTCATCTGGACCATCATCATCTTTTTTTTATATCTATATAAGCCAGATGTACTATGGATTCCAATTTCCGATGTTATGTGTAAGGTGGATCCTTTAACTCCAACAGGACCAATGTATATTCTTTCTGAAGTAGAAATTCTCAAAACACATAAAGCTTTCTACCAGTTTCAACTAAATAAGTAGCACCATCCATCAAAAGTAATGCACTTTAATAATTTTTCTTCATTCTAAAATCTTCACAAATGTTAAATGTACTATTTACTAGAGTATATGTCGATAAGGTAGTGTTTAAACATTAATGCCATCCTATACAGATGAGTTAGATTAAAAGTAATGAATGCATGTTCTCATTTTCGTTATTGCAATAGTAAATATATCAAACAAAAAACTTTTGTAGCTTGTGATCCCATTATGATCCCAACATGAAACTTTGAGGATTAATTAACAATAATATGAGCAATTTTTGAGATTTTTTTCGAAATTTTAAAAACTTGGCTTTTTGAGAAATTTAAATTTTAAATTTTAATTTAAATTTAAATTTTTTAAAAAATTTTCAAGTCATCATATGTTGTATATCATATGAAAGCCCATTAAAAAAGGTTTAAAATAACACCTTGCACATATCTCTAGCTTAATTAGGTGAGTAGCAAGTGTAATTTAAAGGTATGCCGATAGTGTACTTTTTAGACAAATCTAGCAACTTTAAAGCCTTATAACTCCCAAACCAAATATTATTTGAACATAAGATTTGGTGATTTTCTTTATTACCATAAAGTCACTTACTATACCAAATTTAATCAAAATTGGAGGGGGTCAGGTAGAAACCTTGTGTTGATTTGGTATGGAATTACCCTATACTGTTTTCCTGTCAGTAAAATCGTAAATTGTATTTTTATTACTCATTTATCCATTTTCTATACTCCGAATGATTGCCGAATAGCTAGGAAGCTGATCTTGGGTACCGCAGTAAGTGGGATAGAGGCATGGATTTTCGCCGCCGTTCTGAATCGACTTAAAGCAGTAGGTCCCGGTCTCATAAGCACTTGTGTGCAAAATATTTGACCGTATCTCTCTAATCCAAACCAAACCAAATTATTTCCTATAGCTATCAAGTACCTATTGTGCTATAAAGATAGTAGATATATGTTTCTTAGAAATCTTTCAAGGTGTTCAAATACATTTGTATGTGGGAATTTAGAAGTCATTTTGAGACTTATACTTTTAATATTTATATTCAATTTCAGTATGGAATATTGGTTGCATAAGACTAATGTGTAATGGTTTTTCACGGCATCGACACAATTAGATGTCTAAAACTGTCGTTCTGCAAAGGATTAAATAAAGTAAAATTTATTTCACAAGTAAGCATTATTTTTCATATTAATATACCAACTGTATTCTTTTAAGCATTTTTCTATAGCTGGGGTTCCTAAATACGTCTAACAAAACAGACGCAATATAATGATTTATCCTCATACGTTATCACCTATATGTTAATGGCCATAGATAAAGTAAAGAACGTAAGGCTTCATTACCCGCAGATTCCCTACATCCACTCCGACAGTATCACTTAGTTTATAGATTAGGAGGAAATATTTGGTAAATTAGACTATGCGTATATAGATATATAAGTAAATACGTACATATGTATCTAGTCTACGGTATCGAAAGTAAAGATACGTAATTTGTCCGATCGGAAATAATAATTTTTTCTACCAAATACAAAGACCAACATTTACTGCATTTAATATCTTCTACCTGATATTAGATAATATAATAGAATATGCCTATTCTACAAGGTTACAAAACAGATATTTTCGTACGAAATATCAATGCGATAATACCGGATTTAATATACCGGATGGCCATAATTAAACTCACAGTGTTCTGTAGCACGATCTATTTGCGAGAATTACGCCACATTTTGTAGGAAGATTAAACAAGACGGGGGATGAAGGATTCCGCGAAAAAACAAATTAGTTCCAAAAGTCACCGCTAGGGGAATATTTGGCGCTGTGTTATAGAAAATAGAGTGTTAACAAATGCAAATCAATACGAAATAAAATTACCTTTTATTATGCACATTTTCTGATTTAGTTCAAGTGCAATATGGCAACACTTTTAAAAAAGCGTAAATTCTACATAAACACCGATAAAGTCTCGTGATCTGCAATATCACGTACGTTGAGCAGAAGTTCTTTATTCAAATTTCACGTTACATCCATTGGCACAGTACCAGCTGCTTGGGTTTTAAAAGGCAATGAGTTGCGTTTCGAATCAATCGGATTAAAAGTTTATGTTCAATGCCTCCTTTCTTAGTCGAACGTGCATTACTGGTCAAATTCTTTTAATTCAACCAGTGCAACTCGTCAGCTATTCTTCGTGCTTTTAGAACGCACAAAAAATGCATAAATGTAGCGGTACTGCATCAGTTAATTGGCTAAAAGCAATGGTTGCGACGTTTGGGTAAACAGGTTCTTTGAAGGTTCAGTCAAGCAGAGAACGAAAACCTGTACCACAGGGTGCAATCTAAGCAGTTGCCATGGCGATTTTCCACACAGGATTAGACAATATTGCTGCAATCTCTAGCACTCGTGGAGTAGCTCGGAATATGGATAAGACTTACAGTACGGTATGGAAAATCTTACGAAAAATTATCAACTTTTATCCGTACAAGATCAGCCGTGTACAGGAGTTACTGTACCCCGACCATGATAAGCGATTGACTTTTGCTTTCACCTTTCTTGCCAGAATGGAGGTGGATGATGCTTGGCCGTGGAAAATCTTACGGGGAGACGAGGCCCACTTTTACCTGAATGGAACTGTGAATACCCAGAACTGCCACATTGGGGATGACAAATCACCACTTCGCGGATTAGATCAACTGGCTTCTTAGAGCCAAGTCCTCTCGCAAATGATGACATCTGCACATTTCGTTCGCGCACCCGTATACGAGACATAGTTATTGTCTTCCTGAGTACAAGAAATTACAATTGCAAAGAAATTATGTCCTAGAATCTAAATTTATCCTCTTAAATATATTATATTCATTGTTTTTTATACATTTTGGCTATGAGGCTCTGCAGCTAAATTCTTGAAGATCACCTCCGTAGATGAGAATTATATATATATATATATATATATATATATATATATATATATATATATATATATATATATATATATATATATATATATATATATATATATATATATGTCTACCAATGACTGTCAAACACTGTCTACCAATAAGTATTATATTGGATACCTATGCAAATGACGATATCTACTGTCCTGAAGCATGTGTTACACGATGTATACCGGCGGAGGTCGGTATACATCGTATAGGAAGCAGCATTGGCATTAGTCGAAGATGCCGCGCAGTTTGGAGCTCTCTGATTTCGGTAAAGGTATAATTATCGGGTATCACGAATGTGGTCCATCTTTAGCAGACATATCTAGCGATCTGAAGTACCCAATTGACAGTGGCCTATGTGATTAAGAAATGGAAGGTGAGTGGTGATTGTCGGAATGTGCCCAGAGTCGGCAGACCAACGAAACTGAGATCGAGAAATTGTGGGGAATTTTAAACATGTATTTTAATTTTTTAATAGTTAAAGTTGCTTGCATAAACTTGAAATGCGTTTTTCTCAGAACGGTATTTTTAATTAAATGTTGGAGTTTGAATTGTGATTTCTCAAATTGTTCTTGAAATATATTGTTGAAAATTATAATGAATGCTTTTGATAGTATTTACTAGTGAATCACCAAAAAGCTTTAAATTTGCATAATTTTTAACGATGTTACACTCATAGTTAGATATAAAGGTAATGGAAATTCGTTAAAAATTCAATATGTATGATTTTGAAGGACCAAAATTTTTTAACAAATGTTAATTAAGCAAAGATTTTATGTGATTCATTAGTCCAGTATATAAGAAATGTGTTACACCGAAAAATATTGAAATAATTTAATTTATTAAAAAAATTAGACCTTTTGGAAAAACCCGATTTTTTTACTAAATTTTTATTTATTAGATTAAATTTTATTTATAGATAAAAATCTTTATTTATTAGAAATTTTATAAAAACTTCTCCAGGCACAAATTTTTTAATTGCAATTCTCTATGATAATATAAAAAATAAATCTAAAAATATAAGAACATTAACTTGTTTCTACATTTAAAGACAAAAGTTCTCTGAACGTAGACGGATACCTTAAATGTGTTTAATTTGCATTTAACAATATAGCTACTATAATAATACTTCTCTTTTTATAAATTATGAGGAAATTAAGTCCTATTTATCTTCTCTCATTTCTTTTTTATCGATCGGAAAACAGATCGGAGATCATGATCCGTTATTGATAGGGTAGGAAGTAATCATTTTTTTTCAACCTCCAAAGAACAACGAACGAAAAATCTCAGTATGTGATATTATTATTTACTCTTTTTAATATTAAATGTAAAATTAGATTAATTATGTCTTTTCAACAAGTTTTCTAGGCAGAATATTTTATTTAGGAATTAAGAGAAAATAATGTTCTTTACAACTTAATATATTTATTTTACTCTTCCATATAAGAATATCCCTACAAGAAGAAAGGAAAATCTTGTACCATTTTGTGTTTATTCTTGTACCATCCCTTTAAGTCTCATTCTATAACCGAACGATGGCCGAATGGTTAGGGCACTGATCATATATCTATCTATCTATCTATCTATCTATCTATCTATATATATATATATATATATATATATATATATATATATATATATATATATATATATATATACATACACATATATATATATATATATATATATAAATATATATATAATATATATATAATATATATATATATAATATATATATATATATATATATATTGTCTACCAATGACTGTCAAACACTGTCTAACAATAACTATTTCGACACCTATGCAAATGACGATATC
>CM063509.1:89168916-89188916 GCA_032207245.1 Pardosa pseudoannulata | reverse complement strand
ACCACTTAAATATCTTGGATGACTTTCGTAAAAAATATAAATAAGTCTCTCAAAGAATATTTTTATTTGTACTTTTAGAATCCATTATTTCTTATGGGATAATATTCCAGACTTGACGAGCTTTATGTGTATTAAAAATTAACAATCAATAATATCTATTTATATAGCTATATATAACCTGAAGTAAATTGACAATAACGAGGGTGGGTTTCCCGTATTCCATTCTAGTCGACAAAAAGTGAAGGAAAGAAACATAGAACGCTTTGGCCACTGACTTTAGCGTATTTTTTGGAGATTTTTTCCCTTGATGTGATCCACTCGGAGGGCTAATTTTCTCCAGTTTCTCAACAGACCTGGTTTTTACCTTCCATGTGCTATGTAGTCTGATTCCATTTTATTCTTCTTTTTCAACCTCTCCAACAAAATGGCATTAGAGTATCCTCCTTATAAAGGGAGCACTGTATATCACTGTAAGGAGCGATATGCACTTTATTTTGAGTAAAATAAGCTCTTAAGATTGTTACGTAGGGGCTTAAGGTGCAACATAATAACACACTCACAGGAAGTAGAGTTAACCTACTGTTTTAACTCAACTCAAAGATCGAAGTACAATTGCAAGCTCTGCACAACTCTGAACCCAGAACTGACTGTGATTGAGATTGTATAACACCAGGGAAAGTTCCAGAAATATGTCTGGGAAGAGGATGAAAGTTTTACTGCGCAACGCTGAGAAATGGCGAATATTCCAGAATACTTTTAAACTAAAGAAAGATCCAGAATCCAATGGAACACGAAATAAAGTAGAACATAAAAGAATTAAATAAATATTTAAAATTCTATCTTCGCTATCGGGGAACTTACGACCTTTTGCTTATGTATTAAGTGTGATGACCATTCGACTATATGAGCTTTTATAGCACCAGGGAAAGTTCCAGAAATATGTCTGGGAAGAGGATGAAAGTTTTACTGCGCAACGCAGAGAAATGGCGAATATTCCAGAATACTTTTAAACTAAAGAAAGGTTCAGAATACCCTGGAACACGAAATAAAGTAGAACATAAATAAAAGAATTAAATAAATATTTAAAATTCTATCGTTGCTACCGGGGAACTTACGACCTTTTGATTATAAACCGAGTGTAATGACCATTCGACTATGGATACTTCAATTCTTCTTTTCAATGCTGCAATATTATCCTCCTTACAGCGTTGCAACAACGTGCAGTGGCGTATTTACCACATTTCAAATTCGAGCTACTGTAATTATTCTTTTCATCAACTACCATATAGCCTGTCATATGACAGGATCAGTAAAACTTTTCATTTTCCAAAATTGTAAAGTGTCTTGAAGGCAGATAAAAAAATGATTTGTGTTTTGACGGAGAATTTTTTGGTACACCCTCAATAATTTGTTTATCTTCAGACTCCTCTAAAGTCTCCCGATACTGTGAATGCAATTTAGAATCCCGTTGAATTCCTTCAGAAAGGTAATTCAAAGTTTTCTTAGTTACGTGAAAATTATCGTCCAGTTCTTCCCATTTTTTCAGTAATTAATGGAAGTAAAGGAAGGAAACTATCATTTCCACTACACCATGGTGGTAGATACAATTTGTTGTTAATACCGGTGGTAACATTTTCATTGTAACAAAAAATAATCGGTGATTAAATTTAAAACTATCCCGTATGTACCTAATCTGTTATTTAAGCCAAATATAAAAGAAAATAATTCACATAATATGTAAATTCAGAGAAACAACTTATGAAAATAATGCAGACAATATTTAAATAATTTGAAATAAGAAATGATTAAAAGAACGACGTCATAATGATAGAAAATATGTTATTTTTATTATGTGATAAATTTAATCACCTGCTTTTAAATGGGGAAAATAGGGCTCGAAATAATGGCATTAAACGTTCGAAAAGGGGGGAAGGGGTGAAATTTGAAAGTTTTAAAGACGACAGTATTTTTCGTTGTGATATGAAGCATATTTATACTAATTTTGTTTAGAATTGGAGCGATAGTTTAGGGGAATATAAACTTTACTCGCTAACTCTAACTCATCAAGAAGCCAATATGGATGCCTCTATCTATTATTTTAAATTATCACATACGTGTTTAATCTATTATTTAAGCCAAATACAAAAGAAAATTATTTAGGTAATATCTAAGTTCTTTAACGTATAAAACAATACAGAAGATATTTAAATAATTAAAATCAGAAATAATTAAAAGAGATAGTTATAAGAATGACGTCATAATGCTAGGGAAGAATGTTATTTTTACCTATTTATTATGTGATAAATTGATAAATTTAATCGCCTTCTCTTAATTGTCTTCGCTACTGTTTAAAATAGAGCTTGAAATAATGGCACTAAATGTTAGAAAAGGGGGAATGAGGGGGATTTTAAACGTTGCTAAGCCTACTTCATCAAGAATTCAATATGAATGTCTCTATCCATTCCAGGTACAGCCGCTGCATAAATTCGAAGACAGACAATTTAAGCTATTATTATATAGGAGACTCCTACAAGAAAGTAAAAATCATAAAATTTCGCAATTTTAACCCCTTCCCGGTTTTTTCCCGAGCTGAACTCGGGCATGAGAAATGTACCATCCTAGCTCATCCCAAGTGTAGCTCCGGCACAGTGAAATTTTACATTGAGCAATCAGTCTTTCCCGAATTATTTCACATGTGCTATTCATGGTTTAGGGTGCTTTTGTTTACTTTTCTGGCTACTAGATTATTCGCTGCTCAAAGAGAGACAGTAGAGGGAAGAAGGTAAGGAGAGAAACAAGGTTCAACTGTCCAGATTGCGATGCTGGACTCTGTGCAGTACCGTGTTTTCTATTGTATCATACACGACCAAATTTTGATTAATAATTTCATAATCATTTCTGTTAAGGCTTAGGATATAAATAAAATTTAATTCAAGATAAAAATTAGTTAGTGTGAATTAAGTCCAAAGTCTAATAATTTCTGCCGTTCAGAAAGCCAACTATACATGTAAATTACTTATTTGTTTAAATAGATTTTTTTACAATATTTTTTAGGACATTTTGTATGCGAATGATGTTATTATGTTTAAAAAGCTATGTATGTATAAAAATAAGCATATGGGTAAAAAAATTGACATTTTTTGACCCATAATCCCGAAATAAAATGAACCTGAAAGGAGTTAAAAATTAAATATCAGATATCATTTGCTGCAGAGGAGTGAAACATTATGTGTTATAATTTTTTAGGAAAAGTTTCAGTTTACTAAATATAATGGTAGAAATGGGGATCGTATTAAAAATATTAGTTTATAATCTTCCCTATACAGAAATTTTAAATATCAAATTGCATAAAAGCAATGCAGACCTCATTTGAAACAAATTCGTAGTTCGAAAACTATATCTACGACAAGGTCAGTTTAGTACTTTAGAAGACAAACTGTACACTTGAGAAAACTATACTAAGATCAGTAATATTTATTCTATATATTGTTCTTAAGTTTTAGCCTGGGGTATCACTGTAAACCGATACTAAGATCTTGAAAAGACACGTGAATAAATTCATTAATATTCAAAAATTTATTTTCAGTTCCTTTTGTTCAAAGAGTGAAATTGTCATGATAAAGTATTGTTTCAGAGATATCATTTGTTATCTGCACTTGTCAAATGCAAAGGTTTAAAACTTTTATGACACTTGATGTCTGTTGTAAGGAACGAAATTGCTTCGTTACTTCCTTTCTAACCCAATTGCATCGAATTATTATTATTATGAGCTGTATTAGCATTACGTTACCGTGGCATTTAAGTCGTACGAAGAGCTCAGATCGAAAAATGCGTGCTGCAGGATATAAATGCACAGGGTTCTATTTCTAAAAGATAAATTACTAGGAATAATCTGTATTGAATAGAAAAATATCTATTGAATGATTTAAGGATTATTAAAGACCTTATAACATTTAATAAATAATATTTCATTTTTCAAAATTTTCAAACTTTTTATTTTTTTCTACGATAATACTCCGTCCTGGAAACCATACGCTCTGTTTCTTACAGATACATCTTTTATATACCTGATGTATATGTGAGATGTCTGTGGATTTGCAGGAAACTTGTGGTATCTTGCGCTCTAATTCTCACAGATACATATTTTATATACATGATGTATCTGCGAAATTTCTGGTGATTTGCTTTAGTACAAATGTTTAGTTTTCTACTTTTAATACAGCGTCGGGTTCACCTGCAAACTTATGGTATCATGCTCTCTATTTCTCACATTCATCTTTTATATACCTGATGTATCTGCGAGATGTCTGTTGATTTACTGAAAACTTGTGGTAGCATGTGCTCTATTTCTTACAATTACATCTTTAATATACCTGATGTATCTGTTAGATGTCTGTTGATTTGCTTTAGTGCAAATGTTTTATTTTGTACTTTTAATACTCCATCGAGATCACCTGGAAACTTGTGGTATCATGCACTCTATTTCTCACAGATACATCTTTAATATACCTGATGTATTTGCAAGATGACTGTTAATTTTCTTTAGTGCAAATGTTTTATTTTGTTGTGTTTAATACTCCGGGCAAACCTGGAAACTTGTGATACCATACGCTCTATTTCTCCTAGTTGCATATTTTATATACATCATGCATCATCTGCGAGATGTCTGTTGATTTTCTTTAGTGCAAATGTTTTATTATGTACTTTTTAATACTCCGTCGGGTGCGTCTGGAAACTTGTGATATCATGCGCTCTATTTCTCACAGATACATCTTTTATATACCTGATGTATCTGCTAGATATCTATTGATTTTCTTTAGTGCAAATGTTTTATTTTGTACTTTTTACGCAAAGGTAATCAGAACAGGGAAATTTCTTACTGTCTTTATTTTTTCTTTTTAAACATTTATGATTTACAAACACTGTTACATACTATAAAAATGCTATATTATCAGGCATATAAGGGGGTAGAACTGAGGTAGCTGAGTAGACAAAGACGTCGATTTGATAATCGAAGGGTTGGCGGATTAAGGATTGAGGCCGTCATAGATCCTCCACGTTTATTAAAAGTTATAGCACATGATGATTTGTAAAATAAGTTCGTGGTCCCAATGTCCTCGAAGTTCTCCAATGATACTTCTGGATGTGGCAGGTTAAGATCAGGGGTCTTCTAACTTATGAGGACGCAATTGAGCGAAGTCGTTCTTTCACCCTAGGAAAGCTGATTAAACGAAAGTTAAACCTTTTTTTGAGATTTAATCAGTCTTCAGTCTTCTCAGTCTCTCAATTTAAAGGAAGATGGATATTACTCTTACGTTGCCTCCACATTATGGCCAATTCTTCACCACTTCCTGATGGTGACCTTGAACGATTGTTTACGGTTGCATCCACACACCGGGACACTAAATAAGCCTATTGCGCAGGATTCATCCATAGGGTCTACTTTAGTTGCCCATTTGGCTGCTTTTGATCATTGGAGAATCTTCGCTTCTTATACCATCCTTCGCCAAGGCTTTTTATCGTCTGCCATCTTCGACCTCGATAAGCCATTTAGACGGTGGTAATGGCTTGCAGTGGACCACAGTGAGGAGGGGCCTTTAGACATAGACCAGTCAGATTTTTCGACTGGGTTTATTGGACCTGGTGTACCATTTTCTACATCAGGGGAATGAGTAACAGCAATAACAGCAACAACAGCAACATATAAAAAGGTAATTCGTTTAGTTGAAAGTAGTAAAATTGACAAAATTGATCAATTATACTTGATCAAGCTGTTAACAGGAAGTACGTTGTTGCTAGTCCCCTATGTTGACTATATTAGGATGCTGAACTTAAAATTTCAGCATATTTTGACGGATCATTTTCTTTTCAAATAATTATTCCACAAACACAACAGCTAAAATTAACAGTAATTAATATAATAGATTTCAATTTCGCTGTAGAGGAGAACAATTTCGCTGTAGGGAACAATTCCCTAAACTTGAACACTTGATTAGTAGAGTATACTACAAGTTTTACTTGAAGAGTAAAGTATTTGGCACAATGCAGGTAATGACACTATATCCACAGCTCACTACGTTTTTCCTCTAGATAGAGGACAGTGCAACTATTGGGTCAAAGTTTACATCACAGCTTCAAGTTTCAACTAGCATTCTCAGGCAATACTGTAATTGGATCCTTAATAAAAGAATTGCCTTAAGTTCTACATATCTGGCACATTACTATTCCATGATCTAAACTAAAACATATAGTGAATTTTATGCATAAATTCTGTTTCAAACTAAATATCTTATTTTTTAATATGTAGCACAATTTTTACGTTTTTTAAGGTAATGGAAACAGTTGCATATTTTCTTCTGCAATAGTTGATCTGTAGATTTTACCTTAGTTTTCGAATCTTTTAATTCTTCATTTACGCCTATAATTAGAATATTGTAGGATCATCCGAAGTCTTTTTTAATTTTTCAGATCTAAACAACAATTAACAGTAATTAATATAATAGTTGGAGAACAATTCCGCTGTATTGAACAATTCCCTAAACTTAAACACTTGAATAGTAAAGTATACTACAAGTTTTACTTGAATAGTAAAGTATTTTGCGCAATGCAGCTAAGGGAACAGTTTCTTAGTACTTCTTTCCTCTAGATAGGGGACAGCGCAACTGTCAAACTTTACAGCACAGCTTCAAAGATCAACGAGCATTCACAAGGAATACTGCAATTGGATCCTTAAAGAATAGTCTTCAGTTCTACATATCTGGCACATTACTACTGCATGTTCTAAACTAAAAAAATATTGTATTTGATACAGAAATTATATGCCAAACTAAATACTTTATTTCCTTAATATGTAGCACAATTTTTGTTTTTTTTAAGGTATTGGAAACATTTGCCTATTTTCTTCTGCAATAGCTGATCTCTAGCTTTTAACTTTCGTTTTTGCATCTTTTAATTCTTCATTTCCACCTCTAATCAGAATATTGTATTCTCATCCGAAGTCTTTTTTAATTTTTCAAATCTAAACAACAATTAACAGTAATTGATATAATAGTTGGAAAACAATTCCCTAAACTTAAACACTTGAATAGTAAAGTATACTACAAGTTTTACTTGAATAGTAAAGTACTGTGCGCAGTGCAGCTAAGGGGAACAGTTTCCTAGTACTTCTTTCCTCTAGATAGAAAACAGCACAACTGTCAAAGTTTACAGCAGATCTTCAAGGGTCAATGAGCATTCTCAAGGAATACTGTAATTCGATCCTTAATTAAAGATTAGTCTTCAGCTCTACATATCTGGCAGATTATTATTGCATGTTCTAAACTAAAACATTTATTGTATTTTATGCAGAAATTCTGTGCCAAACTAAATATCTTATTTCCTTAATATGTAGCATGATTTTTTTCTTTTTTTCAAGGTATTGGAAACATTTGCATATTTTCTTCTGCAATACCTGATCTCTAGCTTTCAACTATCATTTTCGAATCTTTTAATTCGTCATTTCCGCCACTAATCAGAATATTGTGGGATAATCTGAAGTCTTTTTTAATCTTTTAAATCTAAAAAGCATTTAACAGTCATTACAGGATGAAAACAAATCGAAAATTTATAGGAAATCTTAATGCTACTGGATAGTTTCAACCTATGAACATTGTTAGACGATTTTATCTTAGTGATATATAATTTCAAATAAGTTTAATATAAAAGAAATATTTTTAAACTCTACTGGCAAGTAATTGATTTATAGAAAAGCAGAGGACAAAATAGGCAGGTACTACTAATGACATCGCCACATAGAATGATTTTCTAGGCGAAAAAAATCATATTGGCATGTGTGTATCTCAAAAATCAGCGCGTCTTATCATGTATTCAAATGTAAAATTTTAGGTACACTTTATATTATTACTCTATTTGTCATATTTGAAATAGATTGAAATTTACAACGAATTACATCATTTTTAGCGTTCTTACATAATTTACAGTACAATATTTTGAATTATTCGATATTTTTAAGACTGTGTGCACTATATCATTCAAAATATTCCTAAAATTTAAAGGTTAATTAATTGAACTCTTTAAATATGCTTTTCAATAGAAGTATTATGCATATACTTTACGAAGATAATTTAATTTGGGTTTGAAATTACAAAACGATTACCTATTGAAAGGGAATTCTGCTTCCTTAAAATTCCCTTTCTCAGATAAGAGCTTCCATTATTGAAACGTCATTCACTTTCTTTTTGGAGAGATGAAGAAAACAAGTTTTGACAGTGAATGAGCATTGAAATATACAGAGAAAAATGCAAGTCACTAATCCTCACTGACTTCTTGTAATATTTTGCAAACTAATGTAATGAATTGCATATTTTCTTTTACAGAGGGTGTTCGTATATTTTTTAGACGATTTTGTTTAACGGTGTTAAAAAATCGTTAGTTTCAAAAGAAATAACTGCAACTGTACTATGTTTTTAAAAGTCAAAATTATCGTCTGCGGCTTGAGAGGTTATTTTTATTCAAAATGGCGTTTTTAACGAAGCAGTGGTTCTAAGGCTATATTTATGCTCTTTCCGAAGATGTATTTATATTCCGTTATCCCAAAACGATATGAGAGACATGTTTTTGTTATATTTAAAGCGTTCATAGCTAATATCGTCAAAAAGAAAGGAAATAAAAGTCAAATTGGAGCTTCAACTGGGATAAAAATTCCAAAGAAGTATCCAGGAAAAAAACCAACATCTTCGCTTTTGCTAACATACGCTTTTTAATGTTAAAAGAAAATCTCCCTAGTCAAAGGACAGTTGCAAAATCATTAAAATGCACTGTGTCTATTGTAAACAAAATCATAAACGTTGATTTAAATCTTAAGAAAGCGAAAAAACGCAATGTGCATCGTCTTTCACTAAAGCATATCGCTGAACGCAGTACACGCTGCAGAATTCTGTATGAGAAACATTTATCCAATGAATGGAATACCATTGCTTTACCCGCAGTGCTATCAATCTGTGGAACTACATCAAGACAAACCTAGCAGTCGCACATCAAAATCCACTGTAAATTTCCTAAAAGAAATTAAACAAAAAAACCGTTATCGAGTTAACCGTTACCTAAATAATATAATGTATATCTCTAATAAAATGCAATTTATAACTAATTATATTATTTGTCATGTTCTAACATAATTTACATTTTAAAATGTTTTCTTCTGTATTCTCCCATTTTTAAGTCTATATGCACAATATCTTGCAAAATATATCTAAAAGTTTAAATTTATATTAAATGAGCTCCTTAAACATATTTTACTACATCTATACTATGTATATATTTTACACAGGTAAAGAAGATGATGTAAATTTTGTTTTAATCTACAGAACGATTACCTTATTAAAAGGGAACTATGTTCCTTAAAATCTCCTTTCCTAAATAAGATAATAGATATCTCAAATAGAATGCAATTTAAAACGAATTATATTATTTGTCATGTTCTAATATAATTTACATTTTAAAATGTTTTCTTCTGTATTTTCCTATTTTTAAGTCTGAGTGCACAATGCTTTGCAAAATATATCTAAAAATTTAAATTTAAATTAAATGAGCTCCTTAAATATATTTTCAATATCTATACTATGCATATGCTTTACAAAGATAAAGAAGATAATGTAAATTTTGTTTCAAGTTACAAACCGCTTACCTTATTAAAATGAAACTATGTTTCCTTAAAACCTCCTTTCCTAAATAAGATAACAGATATCTCAAATAGAATGCAATTTACAACGACTTATATTATTTGTCATGTTCTAATATAATTTACATTTTAAAATGTTTTCTTCTGTATACTCCCATTTTTAAGTCTATGTGCACAATATCTTGCAAAATATATCTAATATTTTAAATTTAAATTAAATGAACTCCTTAAACATATTTTAGTATATCTATACTATGTATATACTTTACATGGGTAAAGAAGATGATATAAATTTTGTTTTAATCTACAAAACGATAACCTTATTAAATGGGAACTATGTTTTCTTAAAATCTCCTTTCCTAAATAAAATGATAGATATCTCAAATAGAATGCAATTTACAACGAATTATATCATTTGTCATGTTCTAACATAATTTATATTTAAAAATGTTTTCTTCTGTATTCTCCCATTTTTAAGTCTATGTGCACAATAATTTGCAAAATATATCTAATAGTTTAAATTTAAATTAAATGAATTCCTTAAATGTATTTTACAATATCTGCATATACTTTACAAAGATATAGAATATAATGTAAATTTTGTTTTAATCTTCAAAACGATTACCCTATTAAAATTGAATTATGTTTCTTTAAAATCTCTTTTCCTAAATAAGATAACAGATATCTCAAATAGGATGCAATTTACAACGAATTATAATATTTGTCATGTTCTAACAAAATTTACATTTTAAAATGTTTTCTTTTGTATTCTCCCATTTTTAAGTCTATGTGCATGATATCTTGCAAAATATATCTAAAAGTTTAAATTTAAATTAAATGAGCTCCTTAAATATATTTTCAATATCTATACTATGCATATACTTTACAAAGATAAAGAAGATAATGTAAATTTTGTTTTAATCTACAAAACGATTACCTTATTAAAAGGGAACAATGTTTCCTTAAAATCTCCTTTCCTAAATAAGATGATAGATATCTCAAATAGAATGCAATTTACAACGACTTATATTATTTGTCATATTCTAACATAATTTACATTTTAAAATGTTTTCTTCTGTATTTTCACATTTTTTAAATCTGAGAACACGATACTTTGCAAAATATATCTAAAAGTTTAAATTTAAATTAAATGAGCTCTTTAAACATATATTACAATATCTATACTATGTATATACTTTACAAAGATAAAGAAGATAATGTAAATTTTGTGTTAATCTACAAAACGATTACCTTATTAAAAGGGAACTATGTTTCTTAAAAATCCTCTTTCCTAAATAAGGTAATAGATATCTCAAATAGAATGCAATTTACAACGAATTATATTATTTTTCCTGTTCTAGCATAATTTACATTTTAAAATATTGTCTTCTGTATTTTCCTATTTTTAAGTGTGAGTGCACGATACTTTGCAAAATATATCTAAATTAAATGAGCTCCTCAAACATATTTTGCAATATCTGTACCATGCATATACTTTACAAAGATAAAGAAGATAATGTAAATTTTGTTTCAAGTTACAAAACGATTACCTTATTAAATGGGAACTATGTTTACTTAAAATCTCCTTTCCTAAATAAGATAATAGATATCTCAAATAGAATGCAACTTACAACGAATTGTATTATTTGTCATGTTCTAACATAATTTACATTTTAAAATGTTTTCTTCTGTATTCTCCCATTTTTTAGTCTATGTGCACAATATCTTTCAAAATATATCTAAAAGTTTAAATTTAAATTAAATGAGCTCCTTAACAATTATACAATAATTGTACTATACATATACGTTACAAATGTAAAGAAGATAGTGTAAATTTTGTTTAAATTTACATAACGATAACCTTATTAAATGGGAACTATGTTTCCTAAAAATCTGCTTTCCTAAATAAGATGATAGATATCTCAAATAGAATGCAATTTACAACGAATTATATTATTTGTCATGTTCTAATAAAATTTACATTTTACAATGTTTTCTTCTGTATTCTCCCATTTTTAAGTCTATGTGCACAATATCTTGCAAAATATATCTAATATTTTAAATTTAAATTAAATGAGCTCCTTAAACATATTTTACTATATCTATACTATGTATATACTTTACATAAGTAAAGAAGATGATGTAAATTTTGTTTTAATCTACAAAACGATAACCTTATTAAATTCGAACTATGTTTCCTTAAAATGTCATTTCCTAAATAAGATAATAGACATCTCAAATAGAATGCAATTTACAACGAATTATATTATTTGTCATGTTCTAACATAATTTACATTTTAAAATGTTTTCTTCTGTATTCTCCCATTTTTAAGTCTATTTGCACGATATCTTGCAAAATATATCTAAAGTTTAAATGTAAACTAAATGAGCTCCTTAACAATTTTACAATAATTGTACTATGCATATACTTTACAAAGATAAAGAAGATAATGTAAATTTTGTTTTAATCTACAAAACGATTACCTTATTAAATGGGAACAATGTTTAATTAAAATCTCCTTTCCTAAATAAGATGATAGATATCTCAAATAGAATGCAATTTACAACGACTTATATTATTTGTCATGTTCTAACATAATTTACATTTTAAAATGTTTTATTCTTAATTTTCACATTTTTAAGCACGATACTTTGCAAAATATATCTAAAAGTTTAAATTTAAATTAAATGAGCTCCTTAACAATTATACAATAATTGTACTATACATATACGTTACAAATGTAAAGAAGATAGTGTAAATTTTGTTTTAAATCTACAAAACGATTACCTTATTAAATGGGAACAATGTTTAATTAAAATCTCCTTTCCTAAATAAGATGATAGATATCTCAAATAGAATGCAATTTACAACGACTTATATTATTTGTCATGTTCTAACATAATTTACATTTTAAAATGTTTTCTTCTGTATTCTCCCATTTTTTAGTCTATGTGCACAATATCTTTCAAAATATATCTAAAAGTTTAAATTTAAATTAAATGAGCTCCTTAACAATTATACAATAATTGTACTATACATATACGTTACAAATGTAAAGAAGATAGTGTAAATTTTGTTTAAATTTACATAACGATAACCTTATTAAATGGGAACTATGTTTCCTAAAAATCTGCTTTCCTAAATAAGATGATAGATATCTCAAATAGAATGCAATTTACAACGAATTATATTATTTGTCATGTTCTAATAAAATTTACATTTTACAATGTTTTCTTCTGTATTCTCCCATTTTTAAGTCTATGTGCACAATATCTTGCAAAATATATCTAATATTTTAAATTTAAATTAAATGAGCTCCTTAAACATATTTTACTATATCTATACTATGTATATACTTTACATAAGTAAAGAAGATGATGTAAATTTTGTTTTAATCTACAAAACGATAACCTTATTAAATTCGAACTATGTTTCCTTAAAATGTCATTTCCTAAATAAGATAATAGACATCTCAAATAGAATGCAATTTACAACGAATTATATTATTTGTCATGTTCTAACATAATTTACATTTTAAAATGTTTTCTTCTGTATTTTCCCATTTTTAAGTCTATTTGCACAATATCTTGCAAAATATATCTAATATTTTAAATTTAAATTAAATGAACCCCTTAACAAATTTACAATTGTACTATGCATATACTTTACAAAGGTAAAGAAGATAATGTAAATTTTGTTTTAATCTACAAAACGATTACCTTATTAAATTGGAACTATGTTTCTTTAAAACCTCCTTTCCTAAATAAGATAATAGATATCTCATATAGAATGCAATTTACAACTAATTATATTATTTTTCATGTTCTAACATAATTTACATTTAAAAATGTTTTATTCTGAATTCTCACATTTTTAAGTCTGAGTGCGCGATACTTTGCAAAATATATCTAAAAGTTTAAGTTTAAATGAAATGAGTTCCTTAAACATATTTTACAATATCTATACTATGCATATACTTTACAAAGATAAAGAAGATAATGTAAATTTTATGTTAATCTACAAAACGATTACCTTACTAAAAGGGAACAACGTTTCCTTAAAATCTCCTTTCCTAAATAAGAGCGTTCATTATTGAAACATCATTTTTGTAGAGATAAATAAAATAATTTTTGACAATGAATGAGCACTGGAATAGGTAGGGGAAAATTTAAGTCACTAATCCTCACTGACATCTATTTTTTTATTCCTTTGCCTACCAATATAAAGAATTGATGAAGTCTCAATAACAAACATCCAGAAGTATATGTCCTAGGATTTAATCCTCGGTGATGTTCCTAACAGATTACGTAATTTTTATTCTTTTCCACTTATTTTTAAAATGGAATGGCTGCGCTCTTTTCTCCCTTATGACAAACATGAAATATTACAAAGCTCGAAACCATTGTACTTGACAGGTGCAGAAAACAGATCATTTCTTTAATACAATACTTCTGCCACGACAACGTGACTCTGTCAACAAAATAAATCTAAATAAACTTTCTGGATATTTATTTATTTATTTCGTATGCCTGACAAAAGCCGGAGTGTTTGTTTACCGCATTTCCGTAGGCTAAAAATGCTCTATTATGTATTGCGAAATTCAAATGGCGTGTCTCTAAAAATATTTAACATGAATATATGTTCGGCTGGATGATTAATTTGACATCTTCTCTGCTACTTATGTTTTTCTTTTGTAGAATTCTTTTAAAGACAAGAGATATTTCCATCCACGTGTGTTATAGTTAATATGTGTTTTTTTTATTTTTGTTGTTAAACCGTTTTACTTCCAGCAGGTCGATATATTTTTCTGTATATTTATATTTTATACATAAATGCTCGATTTTGTATTATGAAATTCAAATGACTTTCCCTAAAAATATTTAATGTGAATAAATGTTTGTTGGAAGCATGATTTAACTTCTTCTCGATTTCTTTCTTTCTTTTCTTTTTTTTTTTTTGAATAATTATTTTAAAAGTAAGATATTGCTATGTAAACATTTACAGTTAGTTTCTGTTATTTAATTTAAAGCATTTTACTTTTCAGTATATCTATGCATTGACTCTTCGCTATTAAAAATTCTATCACGAGCAACACATCTGTAAGATTTTATCATTCTTGTTATTTTTTTAAACTATCTATAAAGCCAAAGTTAACCGAACAACTATGAATCGATTCGTACTGTAAAATAATGTGCAAAAAATATGTATGAAATATTTTAAGGACTATAATTAGACCCTTTAATACATATCAGACTTTTATAAAAGTCTTGAAATCATATTTGTTCCATAAAAATGCAAAGAATCAACATACAAAATTATATATCCGTAGAAATTCATTGCAGATTTACTGCTGCTAATCGATGCTTTCTTGATATAAAGGAATACTTTGAGGGTCTTTAAGCTCAGGTCTGTCCTCTCAAATCTATATGTACTGTGTTGTCATTCTTTTGCGCAACGAAGACCATATTGCCCTGTATACTACCGTAATAAATTAGTGCGTTACAATATTTCAGTTATATTCATTGTCCACACATGTAGTTAACATTTTATCCTTTCGTCTGTATATTCCTATTACCTAACAATGACTAATACCAGGCCTGTTGAGATAACACGAATAATTAAGACACCAGGTACAAATGAGAGAAGACTTACCTTTTTACAGACTTTTTTATCTCTAGATCTATTTTTGACAATCTGGGGATGCAAATAAAATATATTCAATCTCAACATGGAGACGCCGTAAACTGCTGGAATTTTGGAGCAACTCCCGCTGATGACACTATTTTCAGAAAACAAAATGGTTGAGCATTCCCTGCACTTGCTGAAGTTCTCTGTTCGCTCTGTCTTGGACTGCTTTTCCTCTGAAGGGGCCTTAAAATCTGCCGAGAAAAATCCGCACAGTGAAGCACAGTGAAGGCCATATTGCCCTGTATACTACCGTAATAAATTAGTGCGTTACAATATTTCAGTTATATTCATTGTCCACACATGTAGTTAACATTTTATCCTTTCGTCTGTATATTCCTATTACCTAACAATGACTAATACCAGGCCTGTTGAGATAACACGAATAATTAAGACACCAGGTACAAATGAGAGAAGACTTACCTTTTTACAGACTTTTTTATCTCTAGATCTATTTTTGAACAATCTGGTGACGTAAATAAAATATATTCAATCTCAATATGGAGACTCTGTAAACTACTGGAATGTTGGAGCAACTCTCGATAATGACGCTATCTTCAGAGAACAAAATGTTTGAGCATTCCCTGCCTCTGCTGAAGTTCTCCATTCACTTTGTCTTGTTCTAATTTTCCTCTGAATGAACCTTCAAATCTGCCGAGCAAAATCCAAAAACTGCTGTTCGACGACTGATCAGCGTTAGCAACCCCTCTTGTCCAATGGGGTTGAAGAGGGAGGGGGGTGTCACTGACATCGCCCTTTTTCGTCGGTCAGTCTACCGCACTTGCTTTATCCAGCAGTGTAACTCGCTGTTACAGTCCCATTTTCCAACCAGACTGGTATCTTCATGAAATAAAAATAGTTGACAAGTCATTTACCCCAACTGTAAATGTGGAATGATAGGCAACAATCAGCATTACATGAAAGTAAGATGTAATCTCGTTCCGATGTTTATTAAAAAAATACGAAAGCGAAACACAGATCGAATATTTTTAAAGAAATAGATAATAATCGTAATCATATTAAAAAGTTAAAGGAAATTTATAATATATTAAATTCAAACTACTCTTATTTGCAAAATAAATTTTAAAATTTAAAAATGAGGGAAAATACTTGGTAAAAATAGTGATAGTGATAAAAAAGTGTTGTTGTTTTTTAAGTCAATAATTCAGTATATAACATTAAAATGAATAATGTCGAAAGTTTTTCCCCACCCACTTAGGCTTTTGCATCCATAAACTCTTCAGTCGGATGTGGGTGTGGGTCATCTAAGTATTTTACCCCAACTCTCGTATAATACATCCTAGTACTTATTCTTTTGAACTTTTCCTGAACTGTATGTAGAATCAAAGTATATTTTTGAAAGGGAACAAAGGACGCTGAATTTTAATATTTAACAACATTTTTGTGAAAATATTTGGTTTTGGTTTGGTTTGGGAGCGCTACGGTCTACTGTTTGCAACACGATGGCTAATGAGACCAGGAACTACTGCTTTAAGATGATTCCGAATAGTTACGACCATCTATGCCATAGTGGGATTTGAACCCCACGAACTCTGGCTAAGAAGGACAGCACCCTAACCATTTGGCCAGCTTTCGGCTGTGGTAAAAATATAAAATGTTACATGAATCATTAAAGACACAAAATTCTATTAGAAAAGAAATTTTAACAACTTCCATTAAAATGACGAGTCTAGCTCGTCATTAGTTTTTCATTCCATACCGCACAATGACGAGCTACACTCGTCATACGATTAAAGTTACTGTTAAATATGATAATTAATTTAGTTTAAAATTTCTAGTGTACTGAATTTGGCAACACTTTTATCACTTGTGAAAATCACAAGTCACTATTGCATATTGTTTACTTAGAATTTCTTGGTACAAGTCATTGCCAAATTAATGAGTCAGAATAAAAGAAAACCTACTAAAAAATGCCGTGTGTGTTACAAGAATCAAATTAAAAGTGAGACTACTTGGCGGTGTAAACAATTAAGAATTCCTTTGCACTTTGTTTTGAAAAGTACCACTAGCTTGAAGACTATTATCTGTATACCTTATTAATGTTTTGCTTTGATATTTTCTTAATTTTACTGTTTCTGATATTATTTAACACTATGTAAAAAGTGGATTTTAATTAAGAATATGTAAGAATTGTAAAATGAAACAAGTTTTTTTAAATAAAAATTAAATGGTTATTTAATGCACAATTTTTCATTATTTAATCATACCGGAAGGGGTTAATTAAAATACGAAACTAGGGGATAAGAATTGAGTCAACAAAAATTATTCCTAAAAATTGTTCCTAGTGCACAGCATATTAACCAAAAACTTTTATTTTTTCATTTTTAATTTAGAACTGACATAGAAACAAAACTAGATATGGTTTTTCACTTACGTTAAATTCTATTTATTTATGATAAGTATTTAAAATTAAAAAAAAAATTCAACAACTATTTTCTGAGTTTAACGGTATTAAATCTTCTGTAACTCGATAAATACAATTTTCTAAAGCATATTCAAATTAACTCGCTAGGACGCTCAGGGCATCTGAAGACTGAACGCTATAAATGCATTCCACATAATATCACTCAGTAGAAATAAACTTCCCAGATTTCCAGTATCTGCCTGTTAGGTCTTCTAGACCCCAATACCATGTATTTCAATATTTTTTTAATTTTTTTTTCACAGAAAGAGATACTTATTTATTGGGGCTCCAGAAACCCAGTGTACGAGCATAAACTTTTGTATTCTTATTTAGTGTTTGTGGTCAGAGAAGAGATGTTGTGAATAAAACATTGTTATTTGATTAAAATGATGAAATATAAAAATGTAATTTAAGTTTTTTCACTTCTGAGTGTCATATGTTTGTGCTTTCGGAATGCTAATGAAATAAGATATACAGTTCAAAATACATTTTTAAATTAATATTTTAAATAATCCGAAATGTATTTTAAACTTTTAATAAAGTAATATTGCTTGAATAAAGTAATTTTTGGTAATATAAATTTTTTCTTCTTCATCAAAAGAAATTTTATTGGTATTTGGCTGAGAAAAGTTGAACCCGAGGCCCGGAGAGCGTTTTCGTGTAACTCCGTGTAAAGCGCGTTCTCGAGGATTAATGATAAACACATTAACAGGAAAGCTCTAAAATCTTGAATAAGAAGTACATGAAAGTAATGCATCTGGAACATTTTAAAATTACTATTTATATATACTTTTAGTAAAGTAATTCTTGGTAATATAACTATTCTGTTTGTCATCAAAAGTAATTTTATTGGTATTTGGCTGAAGAAATTTTCACCGAGGCTTCGAAACCCGGTGAGCGTTCTCGTGTAACTGCGTGTAAAACGCGTTCTCGAGGATTAATGATAAACACATTAACAGGAAAGCTCTAAAATCTTGAATAAGAAGTACATGAAAGTAATGCATCTGGAACATTTTAAAATTACTATTTATATATACTTTTAGTAAAGTAATTCTTGGTAATATAACTATTCTGTTTGTCATCAAAAGTAATTTTATTGGTATTTGGCTGAGGAAATTTTCACCGAGGCTCCGAAATCTGGCGCGCGTTCTCGTGTAACTGTGTATAAACGCGTTCTCGAGGATTAATGATAAACACATTAACAGGAAAGTTCTAAAATCTTGAATAAGAAGTACATGAAAGTAATACATCCGGAACATTTTAAAATTAGTATTTATATATACTTTTAGTTAAAATAATTTTTGGTAATATAAATATTCTATTTGTCATCAAAAGTAATTTTATTGGTATTTGTCTGAGAAAATTTTCACCTACGCTTCGAAACCCAGTGCGCGTTCTCTTTCTTTTCTCCTACTTCTCTTTCTCTTGTCTCTCTTTCTCTTCTCCCTGCTCTTTCTCTCCCCGTTTCTTTTCTCTTCTCTCTTCTTCTTTCTTCTCTTCTGTCTCTGTTCTCTTCTCTCTTTACTCACTCTCATTCTCTCTCTCTTCCTCTCTCTCTCTCTCTTTCTCTTTCTCGCGTAACTGCGTGTAAAACGTGTTCTAGAGGATTAATGATAAACACATTAACAGGAGCTCTGAAATCTTGAATAAGAAGTACATAAATGTAATGCATCTGGAACATATTAAGATTACTATTTCAAAACAAAAATCCCTAAATGTGAAAATACTTTTTTAAAGATTTAAAATAAATATAAATGAAAGAAAAAAAGGCTTTAGTATAGTAAATTAAACTCGTTATTTTAAAAATGTCTTTTGATAATAAAGCGAAAAACCATCATGAATTTTTAAGAACAAAACATCATTTTAGATTATTGGTCAAAATTTGTAATTTCAAAACCCTTGTCCCTTTAATTAATGTGTTCCATTGTTAGATAATTTGTATTAAAATTTTTTTTTCTCAAATTCAGATGTTCTTATTTTTCGGGGTATTATACATTGCAAAGTAATTCTAACTGTTTTACTTTAAGCTAAATAAATTTTTGAAACATTCTTAAGTGAATACACATTAAATTGAATTATGAGTAAAAAAATTACAATGTTTACTGTACTGAAAGTGCATTATATATCCTTACATTCCACTTTTCTTATTTAAAGCATGCGTTATTGAGAAGTCATTCAATTCTTTGTTCAGAAATGAATAAAACAAATGC